>JALJVW010000241.1:1445000-1595000 GCA_024865655.1 Emberiza elegans | reverse complement strand
TGTTTAATCTTGTGTCCAAAGATGCCTGAACAGGTTTCTCTCTCCCCCTCCCAACCTTGCAAAGTGAAGCTTGGGAGTAAAAGCTCTTCTTTATGCAAAATGTGTATGTATATAAAACTCTTAGGTACAGTATTAACATATTTAAATTATCATAAAAATAAATGGTGCACCAAAACCATCCCTGCTTCTTTTTTTTTTTTTCTTTCCCTCTTAAAAAATAGTTATGGATATTATTCTCAGAGAAACGTCTTATGTGTGGGCATGCTAAGAATTCATGATTTCATTGCACAGCAGAGAATATGTGAGTTTTATGTGTGATTCACAAAGAAAATTAGGTGTGAAAGTGGGATAAGTACTGGGATGTACAGTAGATTGCTACCTCCAAGGCAAGATTTACATACAGATATTTGTGTTGTGTTATGGAACCTACTTATTGTAACCATAAAAATTATTTGTACATCGATTTCCGTGGAGTCAAATTTTAAATACGTAAAAGGTAGTTAATTCTTCCAAATGAGTTTGTAAAAAAATGCCAGGGGGACAAGATGCAGCAGAGACCATAGAAACAGCCTCATCACATGATGCAGCAAATGGGAACCAGAAATTTGCAGCAAATGGGAACCAGAAATTTACAGCAAATGGGAGCCAGAAATCCCCATTAAGAGCCCTATATTGTGTAGAATCAATGTAATCAGCCATCACTGCCTGAAAAAAAATGTATTTTACATATTGCTATCCAATTTCTAGAAATGATTTTGCTGTAAGAAAAAGGAGAAAGCCAGGAATAACAAAACGAGATGAAATGCTCAGAGCTCAATTGTTGCACATTTTTATCCACGTCTTTTAACAGGGCAAGAAATCCGGTGGAAATTATTCAAATTCAGACACGTGGCAGAGAAATGGGATCTGCAAAATAATAACTGTAATAGCATTCAGTATAAATACGATTTTAATGAAATAAAGGTTTCTGTCTCCCTTGCCCACCTTCTCCCAGGGTTTCCCATATTGATGATTATCAGCAATCACCCTGGGTTCTCCTGCCCAGCCCGAACCCCTGGGACAGCAAATCATATTTAATGGGGAGCAAAAGAGGGAAACTGAGGGCTGGCTGGATTAACCATTTTGCCCAAGGTCACAGGCAGGTCGATTTATGGGTAGGGACAGAAATTAAACTGGGGCTCCATCACTTGGACAGCACTGTCAAACAGCAGCAGATGTGTCACACAGCTGGAATGCACCCCAAAACCCTGCCAGCACCCCTGCACTGCTCTGGGGCTGGGATTGGGGGCTGCTCAGGAATTACAGACAACAGGGAGAGCTGCTTTAGAGCCCAGCCCATGAGCACACACTCAAGTCAACTCACCAAGGGCCATCCCACCCAATCCAGGTCCCATAAAGCTTTTTTCAGACCTGAGCAATTTTTCACTCACGCTCTTCTCTGGATTTGGATTTGGCAGGTGCAGGGATGAGCTAAACCATCATCTTAGCCCCAGCCTGACATATTCCAAAGATCTCAGCTGAAAGATGGCAGAAACCTGAAATCACCTCTGAACAGCAAGCAGGATTTATCCTTAAACCCAGCTCAAAATCCTGCCTCACCTGGCACTGGGCTGAGCACCGACATGCTCAGCCTCCCACAGCTGGGGATTTGCCCTCTGATGGACACAGGTGGCTGAGGACCACCCTGCCTGCTGCCAGCGGCCAAAGAACAGATGATTTTTCCCCACAAATCTTCCTCACATCGCTGATTTCTTCCCTTGTTCCGTGGCGCAGCCGTGGAGCAGGAGCCAGGTACTGGGGGAAGGTGGCACTGCCACGAGCTCTTGTTTGACCATCACCCATGCCAGGACTGTCAATTCCCCTCTTTTTAAATTGCATTTTAGTCAAAAGCAGCAAGGTATGCACAAGTAATGTTTATTGTTGTTGTTACAGTCTGGGTATTCTCTTATTCCCACCTAATGCTACAGATTAACAAAATAATTCAGGCATCACCTATCAATTCCTGATAGTTTTGCACCCATAACATCTATTACCCCTAAATGAAATATCTGACTGCTCAAGTTTGCAAAAAAAAATACTCACAAATATTAGCAAAACACGCTGCTAGCTGCTCCCTCACAGGATTTTTTTATCCATTGACATTACCACTATTCTGTATGTTGGTTTGTTTGGCTGGCTTGTTTTTTTTAAAAGTGCAACAAATATATTTACCTTTTTAGGTATAATTTTATCCAAAAACCTAATAAAAAGGCAGTAAGGAAACAAAGTTAGCTATTAGATAAGAGTTCTTGCTGCCAAAAGCCATAATCTGACACAGATTGAGCCTGGTACAGTAGTCAATTAATGGCTCAGTGCTCATACAATAATGACCTACTAACCTGACGGTGTGTTGCTCTCACATTTTGCTGTCCCCTGGGATGCCACTGTCACTGTGTTATCTATTGCCTGCTTCCCTATCAAAGAAAATAAGCAGAGCTGAAATGTATGTACGCATCAAGCTCTGTAGTTCATTGCACACCAACCCCAGCAACTGGAGGAACAATAGATTTATAAGTTTATCCTACATTAAACCAAACATGCCTGACTGCACTGTAAATTACTAAATAATAAACCAGGTGGTGTAAGATCCTGACTTGGACAGAATATAAAAATCTATCAACCTGTAAAATACAATAACCATAAACGTGCTATGTAGCTGATGGCTCAGGTAAACCATCCACCTCCAGCAGCAGAGGTTTTGCTGGAGTAAATTGCAACAAAAGGTTTACTAAATTTAGGTCTGGAGCACTTCTTCATTTTAGGCAACACCATCAATAGGAGAAATATAATTGAGCTAAAACCAGTGGCAAATGTGCTTGTTTTGTTTACATTTCTTTGTCTCTAATGGAGCTATTTCATGGTAATGTGCTGTGTTTCCCAGCATATTGCCACGGGCATTTAGTCTGATCTCTAAAGAGAAGATGAACTACTGCAGAAGGGCATCTTTCTTCAGGATTCAAACTTCACATTCAAATTAGCTTGAAGTAGTACGGGAGGTGCAAAATGCAGAGCGCTGAAAGGTCAGGGCACTCACATCCTTGGAATGGACTAAATCTCAATTTAAAAGAAACCCCCAGCAGTTGTGTTAGTGCAATAAAATATTTTGCATGCCTCCGTGCACACCATTAGTCCCACCCCAAATGATAGCCCAGATTTTTAATAAGTCTTACCTTTGCTCCCAAAATTAATTGCCACGGACCGCAGAAAACGTTAGATCAAGACGCTCAAAAAAACGATTCAATAAATCAGAACTCCAAAATCCACAATATTAATTAATTCCCTTTTCGGAGCTTTTCAAGAAGCCAAGCAGGTTAAATTTATATGATTTACAAACAGTGTTTACATTCATAGAGAGACAACTAATTGCTGCACGGCTTGACATCATTACAGGGAAATGCTGGGGGATGCAGACAGTTTAATTAGGGGTGGCTTTAAGTTCACAACACGACTGGTACCACAGTGCTTTACTAATGTGCTTATAAGGGATGATCATACACACCACAGCTTTTATTCTTTCTGCACTCTTTGTCTTTACAACAGAAAATAAAGTATTTTTCCCACGCAGGCAAGCTGACACAGTGTATATTTCCCCCTCGATTTTATTCACTTGCTTTGCGGAGCATAAAGAAATGTTTCTTAACCTAACAAAGTGCATATTCAATTGCAGATGCGTGTGCCTTGCTGATCCATGAGCAAACACACACAAATCCTGGGCTCAGCCTCTCCCAAATTCCCTCGTTCAAGGCAAACTCCCACTGAAATTAATGGGGACTCAGCGCCCCATCATCATTTCATTGGAAATCATTACCTTGGGTTTCCTTGTGAACCCACACAATGCAAGTGGGGTTTAAAGCTCTTCCCCCACTTTTTTTGGAGGAAAAATGGGAAGAGTCTTGCAGGAAGCAGCTGAACTTCAACAAGGAATGGGCCCAGTGTGCACCTGCCAAGGGGCAGATAAAGGCGCTCTTACCCATTTTCATCACAGCATAGTTTTTCTCCTGGCAGGATGAGGACAAACCCCCTAAGCACCCTACTCATTTCTTTTTAAGCAAATGAGGCTGAAATATGATTATGCTGTTTTTACGAGGCACCTCCATCACTTATTTCCACAGCGGTTTCTGTCCTGGAATATCAGGGTCCTTTTCTGCTCCTCCCACTGCCCAGACAGAGACCTTCAGAGTCTCTGATTTTCCTGTTCTGGTCTCAGAATGGATGTTCCCATCCTAGTCTTGGTTCTAGCTCCTGTTCTAGTCCCAGAATCTGTTCACCCCTGTCTCCCTGTGCAATGGAGCCTTTTCACTCACCATGAAATGAAACCCCTTGGGAGACGTTTAAAAGGGCAGAATTATTTCAAAAACAGTTTGTGATATGGGAAAAAAAATACTACATCCAATTAAAAGCGCACAAGTAACTTAGATAAGAAGAATACAAGTGTCAATAGTGCAGGAGACAGGAATCACCAGGTGTTGTTTCCTTGCAGAACTGGTTTGGGAACCACACCACAGCTCCAACTACCATCATTCCCAATCCATGGAACAACAGCATCTCTCCATGCAGGACCATCTCCTGGTCTCATGTCAGCAGCTGATGGTGTGGCAGAGAAAAGAGGTGGCCTTTATTCACAAAACCTACACTGACAGTTCTTGATTTCACAAACAAAATCACTGGAGAAGTTATGGATTGAGACTGAAAACTTTGAATTTCCATTGAGCTGTATGAATTTTAGTCTTGAACTTGTGGGAAAAGATTAGCACTGAACTCTATCAGTCACAGTGTCCATGGAAAGTTTTCCTGCACTAGTTAGAAATTCAAGTAATTTTCTGGCACTGCACTTTTGATACGTAACTCCCTGTTCCAACAACTGGCAATGGGGAAGTTGTTACGGTCTATTTATCTGTATTTAATTATTTTTATGCACCCATCACTGTAGCATCTGGATCAAATGTAATAATGCATTAAATTAAACTGTCTAGAGTGGAAAACACAAACTGTTACCATCCCCGCAATGCCCCAGCCAGTCCAACAGCAGCAGTGGTGACAAAGACAGGATCTTTCAAAGAGCAGGAGTTCAATGGCCAGAGAAAGGCCAAAGACAGGTGTGAAATTCTGAATTTTGCATAAGAGAACCTCCCAGTGGCTTGGCTTGAAAGGGACCTTGAAATTACCCAGTGCCAGCCCTGCCATGGCAGGGACACCTCCCATTGTCCCAGGTGCTCCCAGCCCCAGTGTCCAGCCTGGCCCTGGGCACTGCCAGGGATCCAGGGGCAGCCCCAGCTGCTCTGGGCACCTGTGCCAGGGCTGCCCACCCTGCCAGGGAACAATTCCCAATTCCCAATATCCCATCTAAATGTACCCACTCTCAGTTTAAAGCCATTCCCTGTGTCCTGTCCCTCCATCCCCTGTCCCCAGCCCCTCTCCAGCTCTCCTGGAGCCCCTTCAGGCCCTGGCAGGGGCTCTGAGCTCTCCCTGGAGCTGCTCCTGTCCAGGTGAGCCCCCCAGGTGTCCCAGCCTGGCTCCAGAGGGGCTCCAGCCCTGCAGCAGCTCCATGGCTGCTCTGGATTTGCTCCATCAGATCCACACCCCTCCTGTGCAGAGGATGCCAGGACCCAGGGCTCCAGGCTGGTGTCAGTAGAGGGACAGAATCAGGCACCAGACGAGGTGTCTGAGGCAGGAGGAGCCTGCCAGGCCTTTCTTTTGGAGCAGCTTCCTCCACATCTGCATTTTCACTCGGTACGAGAATCTTCAGAGCTGCTGAATGAATGAAGAGATCCAGCTGAGATATTTAGAAAGCCAGGAATATAAATATTCTCACCTCTCAGTAACCTGGAGTGCTGGACAACCTAACAATGGTTAAAAGAGGTAAATTTTGCTCCCCTTTGTACACAACCCTATTGATTTCACATTCTACACTTTAAGAAAGTGCTGAGATCATTATGTGTCTTTTAATAGATTTTGACTCCGGAGACAAACATGTTGAGAGCTGTCATCACCAAGATGCCTGCTGTCATTGTGCCATCTTCTTAACCTAACGTAAGGAAATTCATATTTAGTGAACGAGGAAATTACTTTGGGTATGTATCATTCAAATCCTTAAGGATTATTGGCTAATTAGGAGCACAGTAATGTAAATTTGCCTTGTGTCAGGTTTTCAGGAACAGTAAAATAACATAATTAAGCAGTGAGCAAAGTAGATCATTTAAGCTACTCTTCACTGACAAATGTATATGATGTCTAAATAGACCATGGGCTTCTAAACTAGTAACTAATGGGAACTGACTGGAAAGTCTAAAACAATGGTTTCAAAGAGAAATGGAGTATGTTAATCCAGAGTAAATAGCTCTAACTCGCACTTGGTGGCATTTAGGAGGAGGAGGGGGATGTTTTCAGCCTCTCTGGCTGCCTGCCTGTGTCCCTGGCTGGTGGCAGAGGTGCACTTTGAGCAGCACAGGCAGCCCAGATCCCTTCCTGCTCCATTTCACAAGAATCCTGTGAATCCCTGCAGCTGCAGCAAAGAAAAAAAAAAAATAAAAATCTCCTCATGGAAATTCAGCACAAACCCAAACAAGGTCTTTGCATATGCAATTGCATGCGTGGTTGGGGTTTTTATAACCGGCTTCTTCTTTTCTCCTGCTTTGGTTCACTCTGTGTTTGCTGGGTGGTGACTTTGCGTGACACACACGAGCAGAGCCTTGTGTGATCTGGTACATGACCCTGGCTTTGCGTCTTGTTCGAGCAGCCCTGGCTGAAATCAGTCCCTGTGAGGGTCTCTGCTACATCAGGGCAGCGGCACGGCGTGCAGAGGGAGGTGACAGGGCTGATGGCAGAGAGCAACCACCTGCAGAGGATCCCCAGGCCCCAAACTGCGGCCTGCGCTCCCCCAATTTGGTGGAGAATTACTCACACAAACCGCTCGGCCAAATCCTCCTCAGCCCCTCCTTGGAAACATTCCTGTTTTGAAGTGCAGATGTTTCAGTTTAATATCTGGCCCTCAGCGCTGCAGCAGAGGATGGGTGGGTACCTCAGGCAGGAGGGGGAACACTTTCAGTGCTCCACCAGAGGCTCGTCCTGACCTCTGTTTCTGGGACTCTGCAGCTGACCGAGCAGCTCCCCAAGCCAGGCACAGGCACAGGATGTAATTGGATGTAGTATTTTTTTATCTGCTCTGAAATCCCCCGGACAAGGACTGTTTTCTGCTCACTGTCCCCTAACTTAGCTCAGTTGCTCCTGGGGTGTGACAGAGTTCCCAGCCAGGGCTGGTGCCATCACCACCATCTCCCAGACTGGATTACTGGCACATCCTTCTGGCCCAGGGTTTTGGGTAAAAGCAGGACAAAGACAGGTGTGAAATTCTGTATTTTACATAATAGAACCCCACAATGGCTTGGCTTGAAAGGGACCTTGAAATTATCTGACCTCTGTTTCTGGGATCCTGCAGCTGATCAGCTCCGTGACTGACCGAGCAGATCCCCAAACCAGGCACAGGCACAGGATCTGCTCTGAAATCCCCCAGACAAGGACTGTTTTCTGCTCACTGTCCCCTAATTTATCTGAGCAGCTCCTGGGTGTGACGGTGCTCCCAGCCAGGCCTGGTGCCATCACCACCATCTCCCATTCCTGGCACGTCCTTCTGGCCCAGGGTTTTGGGTGCCTGCCACCTGCCAGCCATCACCATGTGCTGAAGAGCTCATGGAAAAACCCCCCTTGGAGCTTCCCCTTGGGACGACAGCTCCCAGGTGGAGCTTTGCACTTCAGAATTCCAGGGTTTCCTGGTTTTTCCACTCCCAGCCCTCTGCCCGTTCACTCTGACCCTTTCCTTCCTTCTCACACCAACTGAATAACCTGCCTTCCTCCTGCCTTCCTCTGACCCCCTTCCTTCTCACACCAACCCAAATATTCCTGCCTTCCTTCCGTTCTCTGACCTTCCATCCCTCCATCCCTTCTGCACAGGACTGGATGCTGAGATCCAGCTGCAGCCATGGCACGAAGCAGTCGTGTTCCCTAATTTGCAGTGAAGGTTTTCACAATTCCAGCGCTGGGAACAGATTCAGGATGCAGGAGGCTGTGGCTGTCAGAGCTGCAGCTTGGTGTGAGGCGCAGGAGAGGTGGCAAAGACACCACACAGCTTGCACTGAGTCCCCATCCCTGGAGGAGTCAAAGCTCAGTGGATGTGGCACCTGGGGACTTGGACAGAGGACACCTCCCATTGTCCCAGGTGCTCCCAGCCCCAGTGTCCAGCCTGGCCCTGGGCACTGCCAGGGATCCAGGGGCAGCCCCAGCTGCTCTGGGCACCTGTGCCAGGGCTGCCCACCCTGCCAGGGAACAATTCCCAATTCCCAATATCCCATCTAAATGTACCCACTCTCAGTTTAAAGCCATTCCCTGTGTCCTGTCCCTCCATCCCCTGTCCCCAGCCCCTCTCCAGCTCTCCTGGAGCCCCTTCAGGCCCTGGCAGGGGCTCTGAGCTCTCCCTGGAGCTGCTCCTGTCCAGGTGAGCCCCCCAGGTGTCCCAGCCTGGCTCCAGAGGGGCTCCAGCCCTGCAGCAGCTCCATGGCTGCTCTGGATTTGCTCCATCAGATCCACACCCCTCCTGTGCAGAGGATGCCAGGACCCAGGGCTCCAGGCTGGTGTCAGTAGAGGGACAGAATCAGGCACCAGACGAAGTGTCTGAGGCAGGAGGAGCCTGCCAGGCCTTTCTTTTGGAGCAGCTTCCTCCACATCTGCATTTTCACCGCACGAGAATCTTCAGAGCTGCTGAATGAATGAAGAGATCCAGCTGAGATATTTAGAAAGCCAGGAATATAAATATTCTCACCTCTCAGTAACCTGGAGTGCTGGACAACCTAACAATGGTTAAAAGAGGTAAATTTTGCTCCCCTTTGTACACAACCCTATTGATTTCACATTCTACACTTTAAGAAAGTGCTGAGATCATTATGTGTCTTTTAATAGATTTTGACTCCGGAGACAAACATGTTGAGAGCTGTCATCACCAAGATGCCTGCTGTCATTGTGCCATCTTCTTAACCTAACGTAAGGAAATTCATATTTAGTGAACGAGGAAATTACTTTGGGTATGTATCATTCAAATCCTTAAGGATTATTGGCTAATTAGGAGCACAGTAATGTAAATTTGCCTTGTGTCAGGTTTTCAGGAACAGTAAAATAACATAATTAAGCAGTGAGCAAAGTAGATCATTTAAGCTACTCTTCACTGACAAATGTATATGATGTCTAAATAGACCATGGGCTTCTAAACTAGTAACTAATGGGAACTGACTGGAAAGTCTAAAACAATGGTTTCAAAGAGAAATGGAGTATGTTAATCCAGAGTAAATAGCTCTAACTCGCACTTGGTGGCATTTAGGAGGAGGAGGGGGATGTTTTCAGCCTCTCTGGCTGCCTGCCTGTGTCCCTGGCTGGTGGCAGAGGTGCACTTTGAGCAGCACAGGCAGCCCAGATCCTTCCTGCTCCATTTCACAAGAATCCTGTGAACCCTGCAGCTGCAGCAAGAAAAAAAAAAATAAAAATCTCCTCATGGAAATTCAGCACAAACCCAAACAAGGTCTTTGCATATGCAATTGCATGCGTGGTTGGGGTTTTTATAAGCGGCTTCTTCTTTTCTCCTGCTTTGGTTCACCCTGTGTTTGCTGGGTGGTGACTTTGCGTGACACACACGAGCAGAGCCTTGTGTGATCTGGTACATGACCCCGGCTTTGCGTCTTGTTCGAGCAGCCCTGGCTGAAATCAGTCCCTGTGAGGGTCTCTGCTACATCAGGGCAGTGGCACGGCGTGGAGAGGGAGGTGACAGGGCTGGTGGCAGAGAGCAGCCACCTGCATGGGATCCCCAGGCCCCAAACTGCGGCCTGCGCTCCCACGAACCGCGGAGAATTACTCACACAAACCGCTCGGCCAAATCCTCCTCAGCCCCTCCTTGGAAACATTCCTGTTTTGAAGTGCAGATGTTTCAGTTTAATATCTGGCCCTCAGCGCTGCAGCAGAGGATGGGTGGGTACCTCAGGCAGGAGGGGGAACACTTTCAGTGCTCCACCAGAGGCTCGTCCTGACCTCTGTTTCTGGGATCCTGCAGCTGACTGAGCAGCTCCCCAAGCCAGGCACAGGCACAGGATGTAATTGGATGTAGTATTTTTTTATCTGCTCTGAAATCCCCCGGACAAGGACTGTTTTCTGCTCACTGTCCCCTAATTTATCTCAGTTGCTCCTGGGTGTGGCGGTGCTCCCAGCCAGGGCTGGTGCCATCACCACCATCTCCCAGACTGGATTACTGGCACATCCTTCTGGCCCAGGGTTTTGGGTAAAAGCAGGACAAAGACAGGTGTGAAATTCTGTATTTTACATAATAGAACCCCACAATGGCTTGGCTTGAAAGGGACCTTGAAATTACCTGACCTCTGTTTCTGGGATCCTGCCGCTGATCAGCTCTGTGCCTGACCGAGCAGCTCCCCAAGCCAGGCACAGGTGCAGGATCTGCTCTGAAATCCCCCAGACAAGGACTGTTTTCTGCTCACTGTCCCCTAATTTATCTGAGCAGCTCCTGGGTGTGACGGTGCTCCCAGCCAGGCCTGGTGCCATCACCACCATCTCCCATTCCTGGCACGTCCTTCTGGCCCAGGGTTTTGGGTGCCTGCCACCTGCCAGCCATCACCATGTGCTGAAGAGCTCATGGAAAAACCCCCCTTGGAGCTTCCCCTTGGGACGACAGCTCCCAGGTGGAGCTTTGCACTTCAGAATTCCAGGGTTTCCTGGTTTTCCCAATCCCAGCCCTCTGCCCGTTCACTCTGACCCTTTCCTTCCTTCTCACACCAACCCGAATATTCCTGCCTTCCTCTGCCCGTTCACTCTGACCCTTTCCTTCCTTCTCACACCATCCCTGCCTTCTGCACAGGACTAGGATGCTGAGATCCAGCTGCAGCCGTGGCACGAAGCAGTCGTGTTCCCTAATTTGCAGTGAAGGTTTTCACAATTCCAGGGCTGGGAACAGATTCAGGATGCAGGAGGCTGTGGCTGTCAGAGCTGCAGCTTGGTGTGAGGCGCAGGAGAGGTGGCAAAGACACCCCCACACAGCTTGCACTGAGTCCCCATCCCTGGAGGAGTCAAAGCTCGGTGGATGTGGCACCTGGGGACTTGGACAGAGGTGGCCCTGGCAGTGCTGGGCGATGGTTGGGGTCCATGGTCTGGGAGGCCTTTTCCAGCCTCAAGGATTTGCTGATTCCATTATTTTTGCCACTCAACCACCAAACTCGGAAATACTTGAGAAGATGGGACACCAAGGGAAGTGCTGGCATTTCCTCTGACACACTTTGCTGACCAGAGTGTCCAAATTCCAGCCTGATGGGCACCAACACTCAAACATCCACAAAAAATCTAAACCCTAAACACCCTGGATGTGTTTTGTTGAGCTCTGCTAAGCTCAAAAAAATCCTGCAATTAAAATTGTTCAAACTCACCCTGACTGCAAAGACAAATAATTTACTTTGGGTTCCATGCCAGAGTTTGCAATTACATTGAATAAGTCATTTACAACTGTCTGCTAATCAAAGAGATAATATGTAGAATAAGTGTTTCACAGCAATTAAATCTTTTTTTCTCCCATTAACTAAAAAAGGTTATTTTGCAGTCTCTTTGTGCTGAAATGTAACAGCACAAATATAGTGCTTTGTTATCAGTTTAAAAATTGAAACCTCTGTGCATCTTTTTTTTTTTCCTTCTGGATTCCAGTTAAGTAAAATTGCCTTTCATGAGAAATGCTTGCAAATTATCAAAGACTTCCTTTTAAACAAGCTCAGAGAGTATGGAGCAAATGCCTTCCTTCCAAAGTAATTGGAATTTCTATCTAAATTATTCTTGGACAAATTAAAAGTGCCAAATATAAGTCAATTTTTATTGGGAACAATTCTATTATAGTTTGTAATAAAGGAAAACTAAAAAACATGCTGCAGCATCCTTGGAAAAGTGGAAAGTATTTTAGGAAGATCGAGAGCTCTCAGCCTCCTATGATGCTTATTAAAAACTACTTTCAATGAGGTGATTAGGGAGAAAATTGTCAAGTAAGCAGAGAAAAAAATTACTTCTCAGCCTAATCAGTGTATCACAGAATTAGTCCTTTCCTCCTTTAGAGATAACATCCAGCTGATGGGCTTGTCACCATGGATAAAGGCTATTTTGATTTTATACAGGCTAGCTTTTAAATATTAATTTTCTTGAAAAGGAAAATAATTTCGTGGCTGAAACCTCCTCCCTCCTTCCTGGCTCCTCATTCCAGCCCAGAAAAGGGCAGTTGTCACCCCAAAATGAAGACATTTTTAGCCCTCTGTGTCTAATCGTGGTGAGAGCCAGTAAAATAAATCAGCGAGGAGTAAAAGTAAAATTTGCAATAACCTGATACTACTGCCTCATCCTCCCACATCTCAGGACATAAAACTTACTGTCAGAAGAACTCACAGCACAAGAATTAATCAAGGAACTCTTAAAATACTCCAAGCACCTTCCTTCTGATGACTAATTTGCCTTTCCTATTGCGAACTACTAATTTTTTATCTCAATCGATATGTACAAATATACCTTCCCATCAATCACCCGGGGCAAGGCCAAACTTCCACTATTTATGTAAGACTGACTGCAAGATGAAACAAAAATTGACTACAGCAAACCTGGGCAGCCGTGACAGCCCCGGAGGGAGGGAGGGAAGGGGAAGGAGGATGGGAGCAGGTGGAATGAGCACCTTGGGAAGGAGCGAGGGGGTCCTGGGAGGAAAAAATCTTCAGCAGGCAAAATCAGGGGGTGGAAAAATCAGGGGGTGGGCAGAGCAATGGAAAGAGCCCCAGAGATTCTCTTAGAAATGCCCAGAAGTCCCAAAGGAAGAAGTCCAGAATGAGCAGGGGAAAGGGAACAATAGAAAAAATGTCTGAGGTGTAAGAAAAGTGCCCAGAATTGCTCTGTGGAGGGAGGAGAGGCCAGAAGAAATGCACAAATAACTCAGATTGAATGGGAGTGACCCCAGCAGAACCCAGCAGGATTCAGGGATGTAGCAATCAGGTAGATCCCCTCTATCCAGCTGAACAGTCCAGGAGGATTGAGGAGGAAACCCATGGAAGCATTTGGAGATGGAAGGAGCCACGTGAAGCATCACTGGCAGGGAGTGGGCAGGTAAGGACAGCTCCATCCAAGGCAGACACATACTGCACATCTGCATGTCGCAGTCAGGCGGTCACGACACAAAGCAGAGACCACGAGCAGTCCCGGTTGGCAACAGTTTATTACTGAACATGGCTGATCTTTTATACACTTTCCAGTTGTTTACCCTTCTTCTACCTTAACTATTGGCCACAATAAGTCAATACCATGCTATTGGTGAAAAGTTATAGTGACTTCACCTAACTTTCTAAAAATGCTTCCTCCAGCTGCACAGTGCTCTTATCTTTCTTCTCTCGATCTCCTTGGTTACAGCCTTGGAGAAAGCTCCTTATCAGCTTCTTCTTACTTCTCGGCTTCTTCTCGCTCCTTTAGCTAACAGGCCCGCTGTTAGCCCCTTCCACATCTGCAGACAGCTGCCAGGCACCTCCTGACTCCACGGGACAATCCATGAGCTCTAGACAGGCCCAGAACTTGGGCTGGCTCAGATCTGCCCAGACCTGCTTCAGGGATGAGCGCAGCAGCAACGCGAGGCTCAAATCCTGGACTGCAAACTGCCAGGGAGCCCTGCTGCACCCACGCACAAACCCCCAGCTCTGACTGAGGCTGGGCCGCTTCCAGGAGGGAGAAACTCCACTCCAGAGTGAATTCTAAGGCTGATCCGTGCTGAAGAGCTGCAAAGGAGAACAGGGGGAAGAGGCAGGAGCGGTCCCTGTATCTCTGCTCCCTTGACACGGTCTGCTAAGGAAGAATTTTCACTGGAAAATTAAGGACAGTGAACAGGTGAAAGGATTTAAAGGGGTTTCTAAGAAAGATGGGAGCAGATTTTTAGTGGGGCCTGCAGTGACAGGATGAGGGGGACTGGTTTAAACTAATAGAGCGGAGGTTCAGATTAGATGTAAGGAAGATTTTATGATGAGTGGTGAAACATCGGCCCAGGCTGCCCAGAGCAGCTGGGGCTGCCCCTGGATCCCTGGCAGTGCCCAAGGCCAGGCTGGACACTGGGGCTGGGAGCACCTGGGGCAGTGGGAGGTGTCCCTTTAAGGTCCTTTCCCACCCAAACCTTTTAATGAATCCTTCCAGGAGCACCAGGCCTGCGTTCTCCCACTTTCCACCCAGGAAATTTCCTCTGCTTGGGCTGAGCTTTCCCTGGAGTTCTGCCACCTCTGCCTTACAAGAAGTAGGATCACATCAGCCTCAGAGCCCAATATCCCAGGTCAGGTGGGCAGGGAAAGGAACCAGAGCAGGAAACAGCAGCCCTGGAAACACAACATGTGAATCCCCAAGCACTGACTTGGAGCAGAAGGAAGCTGAAGCTTGGATCTGATATTTTCCATGACCAGAATCCATATTTTACTGATATAAAAATGGCTTAATCACCAACATAAAGGCACTTTGGGCATAAACTCCTTCAGTGACCACCCCAAACCACACACACTGGTTCAGACAGTGCAGAGCAGTTTGTGGGACAGGACTGACAATGGCCCAAAATAAAGGGACACAGGTGGGAAGGATCTCCTGGGGCAAAGAGCTTCGGATGGGCTCCGTTGGGAAGACAAAGTTTGGCTGATGGACTTCAGCAGGACTGCACCTGGGAGAAAGCCACATTATTAAGGTTATAGATGTGCCTAATTACCTCCATGAAATACGGACCTATTTGTTAATTTAAGTGAGCAAAGCAGTAAATCATGTTAAATACGGTGGCACTGTGGTGCTGCTTCAGAAAAAACTGGATTTTGTGTGGAATGAAAAATTTCAGCTCAGAGTTGAGGGCTCTCCCCATCCAGGGGCACATGTACACATCTTTCTCCCCCACAAAAAGCATAATGGAAAAGATATTTTAAAAAAATCTTTGAAAATATCTTAAAAAATCATTTAGTAATAAACATTAGCCTCTGTGAGACAAGCAAGCTATATATATATATTCATACAAATATTTATACACATTTTAAAACTAGAAAATATATTTCTCTAATCCTTGTTAATGTTAATCAATTCAGTTCATTAAACCATGACTAAGAGCTTTAAATCAAAGGTAAGTTTTTAGATGTAACCAAAACAAAACAATCAAAACACAAAAATCAAACCCTCGCAAGCAGGAAAACCCTCCCCACTGCATTTCTTTTCCTCTCTGTCACAAAAAGGCCCCAGAGACTCTAAATTTGACTCTTGATACCACTAGTCAGATCAGTTTATTAATTAAGACAAGGAACTTATTGGAATTTACCTTAAAAGACCACACAAGGTACATTATTAGAATAATTCCTTATAAAGAATAGAAACAAAAAAAAAGAAGGATTTTAATTGAAATTCTTGTTATATTGATGTCAGAATAGGTTATTGCACCCACACTGTTACCCTACCCCATCCCTCTAGAAAGAAAGCAGAGTCTTCTCAAGTTAAGGAATTTATTAAATGGAACAAAGAAAATAAATGTCAATCCCCTAAAATTATAACAAGAAAATAAATAATAAAGTCATGGAATGGTTTGGGATGGAAGGGATCTTAAGACCATCTTGTTCTAACCACCTTTCACTAGACCGGGCTTTTCAAAATCCCAAAGTTCCAAGTTTAAATTGTTTGAATTATTGTCCTACTTTGCAGAGCAAACCAGACAAGTATTTTTATAACAGAATGACTGATCTTATGCTTAAAAAGAGTTTTGAATTAATTTACATTCACAGGACATCTTTTAAATGCCCCCTTTCTTTATCAGAGGGGTGACCACAACATTTAGAAGAAGCTCTCATGAGAAAGGTGAAAACTGGAAGTGATGCCATTTGATGCCTGGTTCAGGCTGCCCCAGAGCAGGGGCTGGGCAGAGTCCCAGAATAAAGCAGGGATTGATCCAAAGGATCTCCTCCATGGATCCACCTTGGGCAGCACCAGAGCCCAGCCAGGGCTGCACCCAAGATGAACCCAAATGGCCCCAAAATGCACGATGGGCACGGGGTCTGTCCCTGGGATCAGCTCTGCTCCATTTGCACCTTGCAGTTCATTGTCCCATCCCAGCTTTAGCCCCTGCAGTCCCACCCTGCTTGTTTTTCTCTCTGCAGCCCACGGGGTTTGTGCTCCTGGGCTGAGATTTGGGTCATTTGTCCTTGGTGCCCAGCTGGAGCAGGAATTGTTTTGTGTCCCTGCTCTGTGCACAGAGCTCAGCATCCCTGATGTGAACACAGACCCACACACTAAAGCAGCACAGAATGGGAAACACAGAAAAGCCAAACCCTGAGGCATGACCCTGTGCTCACAGAGCTCCTGTTCAGGTCCTTGTTCCCCTCGTTTGGGGCCTCTCCAAAACCCCAGTCCTTTATCCCTGCATCCCCCCTGGCTGGGTGTGGCACTGGGACAGGAGAGGGCAGGGAGGGAATTCCTGGGCCTGGAGGGGATTGCACAGAGCTCAGGACAGCCCAGGTCTGGAACAGCCAGGCTGGGCTCTGCAGATGGCTCTGCCTTGCTGTACCACTCAGAGTGCTGAAATTTGGGCTCCATCAGCTCCATCCTCTCTCACCGAGGGCTCAAACCGAACATTTCAGCTGAGACAGAGAAAAAGCAAAGCCAAAGGAGCCTCAGGAAGGCTGACGATCCCAATCCCCGCCTGCTCATTCCATACCCCAGTGAGAGCTGGGTCCCCTTTTAAACACTCAGGAGGCACCAGGGGAATTTTCCCGGGAATTTTGCAACTTTGGAGAGCAGCACCTCTGCTGGGGCTGTGCCGAGCATGCCCTGCTCCACTGGCACACACAGCATCAGCCAGCATTGTGTCTAAAGATTATCAGCCTACCCTGAATATTAATTTAGCCCTGTGCTTACAGAATGACAAACTCAATCAGTGAATTTATTGGAGACATATTTAAGAAGGGGTATTTATGGATTAGGCACAGATTTTAGAAATGAAATGGGAGACAATCTAACAAATCTATCAGGAATAAGATCAACAACTTAAAGTTTAAACCAATCATCTTGAGTATATATTTGAACTTGGATATGCAGATGTGGTGCACAAGTCCCAATGGTTCAGCAATACACTCAAAGGATCAACAGCCCTATAGACAGCTAAATTACTCGGAAAGCCAGGGAATTTATCAAACATGAATTTCAAAGTGGATTCTAGCCTGCAGGAAAAAATGGAAGTGCCCATTAATGTACATACAAAATAAATGTTGTCTGCAAGCTCATTCAACTATTTATTTTTGACACAGAACTGGCTAAAGATTTTTTAATTTACATAAAAAGGTACAAAGACTGCAACCCCTTTGATGGAAGAGATGGGAATAAATATCCTGCAAAAGAGGGTTTGTTTGTTTTTTAAAGAAGCACTAACAACCTCGCAGGTACCACACAAAGGAATCATTTACGCTCTTTCACATCTATTAGTGCATTATTTATAACTAACTCCAATTTGAGAACGTTGGCATTAAGTCTGTTTCTCACATGTAGAGGAAATTCCTACAAACTGATCATATATTATGGATGAAAATTGTAACAGCTACACTGAAACTGGTTAGAGCAGACACTGCTGAATTCCACTAACACTGGAGGAGGATGGAGCCCTTCCCAACTTAGGTACTGCCCAACTGTTTATTTATTTTACTGACCAAATCATCATAAAGCAAAGAAGAAGTTAAATTTGTGCATTGCTGACAGAATATTTATATTTTAAAAATTGGTTTTAAGATTAAAAAAGAAATTAAAACCATTGAATCATCCAGAGGCCTTTCCAAACTAAGACCCTGCTTTGATTATATAAGGAGAGAGGCTGAACATCATTAAATCAGAACAAACTGCACATAAATTATATAGCATAAACTTAAGGTTACAAATTTTAAAATAAAATTCATATTTCACCCCTAAATGAAATAATCTTAAATCCTCCTAACACTTTTAAGATGTGGCCTATTGCCCAACACAAACTTGCCAAAATTGGCATTCAGAAGAACCCTCCTTCAGAAGAAACTCATTAACTGTGTTGTAATTCATGGGATTTATACCTTCAGTCTTGTGACTCAGGGAGCATTTTGAAAGCCTCAGACACTTGAACCAAGTTGCTGTGTTGTTCTTTCAGCTTTCACTGAGGTTTAGGTTAAGTCTTAACTCTTTTCTGAACCAAACCCCACATTATAAGAGTGCTTGGCATTCTTAACAATATCAGATTTCACTCTTGGTTGTTAAAGCTTTGTGGCTGACAATGCTGTGTTGAAAATTGAATGGCAGATAAGTTTTTTTTAATTCACATCCAAAATCCTCCTTCCATCCCAAACGGGATCCACTGGCCAAGATCTGCTGGAAGTCCCTCCCCAGCCCAAGGCTCCCTCAGGCCAGCAAAGAAGTGAGACAAAACTTCCCCAAACTGTAATTTAGCTGTTGAAATTCTTCATTATTTGGAATAATTTGGCCATGCTACAAATGGTGATGGGCTTTAAAATAGCCCAATTCTTCAACTGCACTGAAATAGAGTAAAAGTAGAAGAATGGGGATGAATTAGAGCAAATATCCTCAATACCAGTCTGCACATCAAACCCATATGGGGTGAAGAACACTTTGCAGGACACTGCAGCCTCCTCTATGTAAGAGGAATTAAATCTGAATTAAAAAAAAAAAATCACACAGGAGACTCTCATGATTTATTTGTTGTCCTCATAACCAGAGGATGTTTGCTGACAAAGTCTTCACCATAGTGGAAGGTGTGTGTATATAGGACCTGAGATGGAGAAAAAAATGCTTTATTACTTTATAATACATCACACATAATAAATATTTGTTTAACAAAGCCTGCCTGAACTTCCTGCATTAATCAAAATTGAACGTGGCAGGACTTGTGTGATTAACTCAAAAGCCATATTCCAAATGATAAATAAACTAATATTAACGTTGTGTGTTCATTAATAATGCAAGTTCTCCATAGTTCACAAACACAACTGATACAGTTAATTGAAGGTTCACATTTGTAAAATATTCATAATTACAGTTTCAGTGTTCTGTTCACTCAGGATCCAATGTAATAAAAATCACATTCCATGTGCTCTTCAAATTTAAACCCATCACTCCTCTTCATTAGGCTCTTGATGTGATGTAACAGGGAAATAAACATCATTACCTGCTCCTAGGGGAGCACTTCTGCAATTCAGAAGTTCTGTCTCAGCAGAGATTTCACCTTTGGTCCCCAATTTCTGAGACTCTCACTCTGGTAGTCCAATTTTATGATGTTGGCAGCTGCTCTGGGCACCCTGTGCCAGGGCTGCCCACCCTGCTAGGGAACAATTCCCAATTCCCAATCTCCCATCCTGCCCTGCCAGGGAACAATTCCCAGTTCCCGATCTCCCATCCAGCCCTGCCCTCTGGCACTGGGAGCCATTCCCTGTGTCCTGTCCCTCCATCCCCTGTCCCCAGTCCCTCTGCAGCTCTCCTGGAGCCCCCTCAGGCCCTGCCAGGGGCTCTGAGCTCTGCCTGGAGCTGCTCCTGTCCAGGTGAAGCCCCCAGCTCTCCCAGCCTGGCTCCAGAGGGGCTCCAGCCCTGCAGCAGCTCCATGGCCACTTCTGGACTTGCTCCAGCAGGTAAATATAATGTAAATGTACATGCAAATTTAAATGCAAATGTAAATGTAAATGTGTCCTTTTTAAAACCCCACAAAAACCCCAAACAGCAATTTTAAAAAAAACAACAAAAACCAAAAACCAAACAAACAGACCAAAAAACCAAGCTCAAAATCATACAAAATAAAACAAAAAAAAACCAAATTAACATCTCTTACTCACAAGTGTTCTGGGAACAGGACCAGCAGAGCTTTTGTGCCCAGCAGCAGCTCCCAAAGGGTCACGAGCCAGAGTGACCAGAGTGACCAGAGTGACCAGAGGAGCGTCTGAGCTCAGTGTGGTCCATGAGTGCTCCACAGCCACCTCCAGCCTGGCAGCTGGGAAGGTGCTCCTGCTTTCCCACCTCCACAAGCCACTCTTGCCTCCGTTTATCCCATGAGGAGAACGAACAGCACTGGGAAATCCTCTGGGGCTGGGAAATAAACCTGGATCAGCCCTGAAGTGGGCCAGGCTTGGGAAGAGGTTTCAAATGCATCACCAAACCCCAGGAATGACTGGAGTCTCTGGGTGAGGGAATCTCCAGGTTTCCCTGCAAAAATTCTCCTACACACCACCCAAAATCCTCTCTGCTCGCTCCTCTCCGAAGAACAGCTTGGCAAAAAATGTTAATGAACAATTTGGGCAAAAAAATGTTTGCTTTTGAGCCAAGCTCTGTGGTTATTCTGTGCTCAGAAGCCAAGTGTGTAGCTGGTTGTAAAACCCATACACAACCTGTGGAGAAGCAGGGCCTTTGTGCTTGCAAAGTGCAAGCAAATCACACCTACAATCCAAACATTCAGCACTCGCTCTGCACAAAAGAAATGGAATATTTGCTTTGAATCCGTGTGTTTTTTCCTCTACAAATATCCCCGACAATAAATTCTTTCATGAGATCACCAATATAAAAAGCTGTAAAGTGAGCAACCACGGTGCCAACCCAAATGAGGTTTGAAACCTGAGTGAATGCTCAGGTGGAAAGCGCTTGGGTGAGAGAAGCTGCCCAAAATTTTGGTTACACACATATGGGCACACATGCGATGTCCATGACATTATTTTTTTGCACGGACTGTCTCTAATGCATTAATTCTGTGAAAGCCATCACACCCATCAGCATCCAGACCAGGGGCAGGAACACAAGTAAATGCCATCCTCGCTGCACCGTATTTTATGCCTTGTTTTTATTTCCTTGCCTTGCCTTTCAGTGTAAACAGTAGATGTTGTTCTAAGAGGTCACTTTTATGTGCTGGTGCACCACTGAACTGTTTAGGTTTAAAATGACACTACTGTTTAAGACCCAGTAATTTTCAGAATGTCTGATTTACTGCTCTGGCACTCCATAAGCCTCATTTCATACCTCCAAGAATGAACTAGTCAAAGTGTTAAATAAACATGAAGTATAAGGCTTGTTTTCTTTCCAAAAGTGCAAGCACTGTGTTACTCTAATGATTAAATATTGTTTAAATATACAACTGAGTGACTGGTTTCACAGTTGATTCTTTCCCTCTGCTTCATTTTATGTATTAATTATTTTGTGTTCAGACAAAAGCTTTAATTAAGAAGCATAAAGAGTTTCTGAAGAGTGAAGAAGTAATGGTTTTATCTGCATTAAACTGATTATAAACAGTTATTTCTGAAGGAAAAAGGCATCAGGGACAAAAAGAAAAAAAAAAGAAAGAAGGAAAAAATCTTGACTAAGCTGGAATCATTAGAGGTGGAAGGAGCTGATCCTGTCCCACATTCCAGCACAGGCATCCAGAGGGTGCAGGGCAAAGTAATCCCATTGACTGACCCCAAATGTTGTGTCCCGAGCCCCACAACACCCCAAAATGTCCAACATGCAGGAGTTCAGCTCTAACAGGGGTGTGGAGGCCCTGGTGCATCCTGTGCCCCCCTTCCCAGAGCCCACCCCCAAAATCCCTGGGGGATCTCCTAGCCAAGAGCCTTGGGATGCATTTAAAACTCAGTATATTTAGCAAAGCATCACCAGCCATGATGTGCCCGAGATAAAGGAGAAATAGATTTACCTCGTGTGATTCTGTGAGTCCTAAAGAAAATTCACCAGTGGGATCAAGGCCCTGAACCAAGGGCCTGGCTCCAACACAGCTTTAAAAGCCATTTCAAGCAGAAGATTAGTAAAACTTTTTAATGCAAAGTAGCACAGGTCATTAAACCCTCCCAAGGTCTGTGCCATGGCAACAACCTCTCACAAATCTTAGAAGAATCAGCAAGAGGATGAGCCCAGGAGGGAAAGGTGCACGAGAGGCAGCTTCAGTGAAATCCATCCTCCAGCAGAAGGGTTCCAGGCTTGTGCTCTCCATGGTTTTAAACATAGGATTTGGAGAAAATGTACTTTTATATGGTCACGTCTAATAAACAAGGAAAAATATTCAAGAAGGAAGAAAAAGCGTTGATTAGTCAAACAGAGGATATTTTGAATTTTAAGCGCAAGAAAACACATCCAGTCCATTTACCATTGCAGACCTGATATCAAACTTAACTCAGGTTTGTTGGCAGTCGTTCCTCTGCCTATAAAGCACTGGGTATCCAAGCCTTTTTCTGGGAATTAAAATTATGGGTGTAGAGTCAGAGAACATTACAGAACAACATTAATGGCCACTGTAATTCCCTCATTTACAGCCCTATTCCCACGTGCTGATAAATCTGCCAAAGCTCCTCTCAGGCTGCAAAGCTCCCTTCTGGGTGGTGCCTTTGGCAGGCTGGATTTATTGGAGCTTTTGCCTCTTGCATTGATCAGTGGAGTTTCCAATCAGGGTGGCTCCCTGACTGCCAGGAACGGGTCAGGGGGTGGAGAACATGGATAGGACACAGGTGGGACATGGTTTAGGAGGGGGCTTGGCACTGCCTGGGTGGGCTCCATCACCTCAGAGGCCTTTTCCAGCCAGAATCACCCTGTGGTTCTGTAAAACAGAACCCTGGGCTGGCCCTGCCCCAGCACAGCACCAGCCACCTCCAAACAAGGAGGAAGCTGGAGCTGATCAATGGAAAAGTTTCTAGAGTTGGAATTTGGCAGAAAATTGGCCTGTCAGTCAGCGATTTGATTTTTGGGTAGATTTGTGCAGGAAGTCAAGGAGGAGAATAAGTTTTTGGTTGGCTGATGAATTTTGGTGTGCCAGGCTCAGCGTCTTTGCCACCTTTGTGCCTGCTCAGACCTCAACAAGAGCAGGGGGTTGTAGAAAAACTCTTGTGCTTTGCAGCAGAGATTACAGGTGATCTTTAAGGAGTGACAGAATCCCAGGATGGTTTGGGATGGAAAGGACCCCAAATCCCCCCAGTGCCACCCCAGCCATGGCAGGGACACCTCCCACTGTCCCAGGTGCTCCCAGCCCCAGTGTCCAGCCTGGCCTTGGGCACTGCCAGGGATCCAGGGGCAGCCCCAGCTGCTCTGGGCACCTGTGCCAGGGCTGCCCACCCTGCCAGGGAACAATTCCCAATTCCCAAAATCCCATCCATCCCTGCCCCCCATTTTAAGTCATTCCCCTGCCCTCGGACTCCATCCCATGGCTGCACAGAAGCCCAGCCCATGGCACAAACCTGCAGAGGTTGTGCCTCAGTTTTCTGCCTTGGTGGTCTGAAACCAGACCCTCAGCATCATTTGAGCGCCAGGGCTTTGCTGCAGTTTAATTCCTGTTATTAACAGTCACATCCTGCAGCTCTGACACCACTGAAGGCAGAAGATCTGCGGGGAAATGTAGAATCAAGAGCCATAAGACACTGGGTTACAGTTCAGGAGAATTTGCAAGTTAAGTATGTGATGGCTGAAAAAGATGGAGATGTGCTGTGAAACGAATCATTTCTCCAACCCATCTGCAGGCTGGTTAATTAAAACCTACAACATTCTACAAAAAAAAAAAAAAAAAAAAAAACAACAACAACAAAAAAAACCAAAATAAAAAAAAAAAACAACCAAAAAAAACCACCATAACCGAAAAGAGGATAAAACACAGTTAGCAAGTGAATTTTTCCTAGTGTTAAACCAATTTGCAACCCACACTATTCTCCAACCTTTAAAAATAAAGGGAGAAATAAGTAATTAAATGCGAACAAGTGATGAAATCCATAAATAAATGAGAATTATGAAATAAATTATTTTTAAACTAGGCATCCATAGCGTTGTGCTGGTGCACAGCTGGTCTGAAGGTGCTCAAGCAAAGACTTTTGGCCGGAACACTTCCTCTGATAAAACCCTCAGGTGGTGGAACCTACAGGGATGGAAAGTAGTTTCCATGTAAAAGTGGAGATAATTCCACTAATCATAATAGTTCCAGGAGAAAATAATAATAATTCCAGGATATAATAATTATAGTAATTATTATAGAAATAATATCTATAGTAAAATAATATATAATCTATAAACCTTATTTTTATATATTAATATTTATATATATATATATATATATAAAATTAAAATGATGATAATTTCAGGCTAATTTCAGGAGAAAAATGGGAAAAAAAATCAGATCATTGGAAAAAAAATAAGATCAATACATCGTTCAACATTTTCCATAATATTGAGACTTTCCTACAAAACATTCAGGAAAGAAACACAGATTATTCCCAGCAAATCTTCCTTTTTCAGGAAGCAGTATCTGAAAAATAAACAGGAAAAAAATGCATCATAGGATGCAGAGAGCGCAGGGGATGTTATCCCAGGCTGGAAAAATCTTGGAGGGAAGTTTTAAGTGCCCTACCTGATGCAATAAAACTCCCAATACAGTGTGTCCAGAACTTTGTGTTCTTCATTTAACAAAAGGCAGCCCCACAGATAAACATCAGAAGAGATTTGTTAATGCTGCACCATTGGCAGCTAAAACCAGATCACAGCGCACTGGCAGACTGAGCAGCTGCCAACCTGTAATAAATGGATGGCTCAGCCTAAGGATTTACTGCCAATGGGGGGAAAAAGGAGAGGGATGTGAACAGAAATAAACAGAGAGAATTGAAGAAAACACAAAATTTCTTGCAGGCTTTCTTCAAAATACAAATTGGTTGGCTAGAGCCAGGGGAAAGAAGGAGAAATCCCTAATAATCCAAAGAATGCCGTTGGGCTCCTCCTCTGCCCAGACCCCTGTGCTGCAGCAACATTCCATGGGCAAGGCTTCCCAAAATAATAATGAAACATTTTAAAACTCTTTTTTTTTTTCCTAGATAACAACTGTTTTAACTGGCTTTTCTGTCTCGATCATCACAGGCAGAGATGTGTAAATACCTCACACAGGTGTGCGAGAGGATGGGCTAAACGGGAGACCCCAACATGCATGGCCAGGGCTGGTCCTTTGGATTTCTCTGCACCCTTGTGCTGCAAGGCTTTAATTGGATTTAAGGCCTTCTTCAACTTTTCCAAAGACTCACCTTTGTTTTTTTGGCATTCAAAAAGCCTCTTGGGACAAGAGGAACAGGCAGAAAGGTTCACCTGAATATGAGGAAAATCTTCCCTGTGCAGTGACCAAGCCCTAAACAGATGGATTCCTCACACAGGAGATATTCCAGGATTCTCTGGATCCCCTCCTACCTGCCCATTCCTGTGAGCTCTGCATGCTGTGGGATGGATGGAGCTGAGCCTCTGCTCTAACGAGCCCAAAAATGCTGATGCACCCACGGTAAGTTTGAAAACATTCATCACCAAAGCACCTCCTCCAGAGTTTTGTGATTTGGAATTGTTCTTCCATCATCACCAGCCTTGGTGGAGAAAGGTTTGGTCACGTGGCTCTGCAGGAGAAGGAGAGGGATTCATCCCCAGATGTATTTGTGGGCATATTCTGACTGTTTCTTTCAATATTATTATAGAAAAAGCATCTGATTGGTCTGGGGAGAAGCCACCACCTGATTGTCCCCTCACAGGGTGCAATTGATAGAGCAGCACCTGCATAGAAGTGATAAAAGGCATTTTATTTTCTTACAGCATTAACTACCCTCATCAGGTGTAAATTTCTGTGTGGCCCATTATTGATCCTCACACACACAATAACAATATTTTCAGGGCAAAAATTCAGGGCTGAAGGTATCAGCCAAAGCTGAAGTCCCAGAGAAGGGGATCAGTCTATGGAGAGTCTGGAGCAGCACTAACAAGCTCAGCTAATTCTATTTGGAACAAGGAAAGAAAAAAAAAAAAAGGAAGAAAGTCAAAAGGAAGAAAAAGTTTCCCAGCAAACTGAAAGATATGAACTTGATAATTACTTGGAACCAAATTAATATCAGGATGGCTGCCATTATTCTCCTAGGACAACCATTTCATCTATTGTGCAGGTGTACCCTCCAAGAGTGGATCATGCTGATGAAAGACTGAGAGAATTTCAATGACACCTTGAGGGATCTTATGAATAAAATATCAAAAAATGGACATCTCCTTTGTATAGGGAGATTTTAATGCAAAAACTGTAACAGGTTTATAAGTTACACCAAGAAAAAATAAGGAAGGTTTATTCTGTCTGTGGCTGGAGACAGACAGATATTGCCCAGTCAAAGTTTCTCATAACCACAAGAGACTCTTCTTTCAAACACTCACATTAGCTCTGTGCTGGACTCTTCTAAGCAGATTAACAACACACTCATAAACCAACAAAACTGAGAAGTGACCCTTTCTCCTCCAAGCCCTGAAAATCAGAAAACTTTCACAAGAAAACCACTTGCACTCGCTATCAAATCTCCACAGGGCACGTTACAGAAACAGGAAACAAAGAGCAAAGCACGGCAAAAGTGGATTTATAACAAATTGGAATAATTGTCTTGTCCTTAAGGAAGGAGAAAACAGTGATGGAGGAGAACAAACTTAGAAAAACCCACACCCAAATTAATAGTAAAGAGGTTGACCTGTCTGAGTGACCCTTTTCATGCCAGAGTTTTCATCAGTGCATCATGCAGAAGTGATGCACGTAGAACCATGGAGTTCCAAACTGGTTTGGGTTGGAAGAGACAGAATCACAGGATCACACAATCAATAAGGCTGGAAAACAGCCCCAAGACCACTGAATCCGACCTGTGACCAATCCCCACCTTGTCACCCGGACCAGAGCACTGAGTGCCACATCCAGGCATTCCTTGAGCACCTTCAGGGATGGGGACTCCACCACCTATTCCCTGGACAGTCCATTCCAAGACCTAAAAGATCATCTCATTCCAACCCCCTGCCATGGTCAGGGTTGCTGCAATCCCCATGGCTTGAGGCAGTGACCCTCTGTGGACACCCCACAGTGTCCATTCAGGAAGGGACAGTGCCACACAGGGCTTAGCTGATGGCTGGTGAGGGACAGGTAATGCTGGGCAGAGGGGAAGTGGAGAGGAAAAGGCCTTGGGGGTATTTTGGGTTGGTGCAGCTGAGCTGGAGAAGATGGATCCACAATAATCAGGGCAGGACAGGAGGCAGGTTGGGAAGGATGCTAATTTGTGTTAATTGAAGAGGAAGGACAGCTTGACATGAGGCCATGTGGAAAGCAGAAGCGCCTCCTGGTTGAGAAGAGCAGAGATGCTCACCTGTGAACCTAAAAGAGCCCTCAAGTGCAATCCCCATGGCTGTTGTGAAATTACCACCTGCCACCACCTTCCATAAGGGCTGAAACTCTGCCCCTCCAGGCTGAAGCTCTCAGGAGGGCAGTGGAGGGAGGACAAGAGAGGAAAGGCTGGAGAGCAACTCCCAGGAGCACCCTGGCACAGCCAGCGTGGGACGTGCAGTGAGAGATGGTGCTCTGGGACCAAGCCCCATTCACAAGGGCACTGCCAGGGCTCTCCAGCGTCCCCTCAGGACACCTGGGACAGGATGATGGCAAGGAAAGGGAGACCCATGTGAGGATGGCACTGGTCAGGATACAGAGAGGAGTGGAAAGCCAGTGGTGTGCTTTGGAATCACCCCCAGGGCACTCAGGAACCCCAGGGGCAGGGAAACGCTGCTCCTGGCACCAGGGAATCACCCCTAGGGCACTCAGGAACCATAGAGGGCAGGGAAACGCTGCTCCTGGCACCAGGGAATCACCCCTAGGGCACTCAGGAACCATAGAGGGCAGGGAAACGCTGCTCCTGGCACCAGGGAATCACCCCTAGGGCACTCAGGAACCCCAGGGGCAGGGAAACGCTGCTCCTGGCACCAGGGAATCACCCCCAGGGCACTCAGGAACCATAGAGGGCAGGGAAACGCTGCTCCTGGCACCAGCAGGGATCTCTGCTTTAAGGTCACAGTCGGGCGCTGGACCAGGGTTCCCAGGGCAGTGCAAGCAGGGTGCTTGGGAGCACTCCCAGGCGCAGGGTGGGGTTGTTGGGGTGTCCTGAGCAGGGCCAGGGGTCGGGCTGGACGATCCCTGCCCATCCACCTCAGGATATTGCACGAGGCTGATTCGCTTTTGCTGGATGAGATCACCCTTCCCCAAAGCCAATAAAAGCCCAGGCAGCACAGGAGGGGCTGTGCCTCCCCCTGGGAGGCTGCCCCAGACCTGGCTGTGCTGCTGGGCACAGGGCTGCCCATCTGCGTGGCACAGCCTTGCCTGGCAGAAGCTGTGCAGGTTCAAGGGTGTTTCGCTAGCACAGCTTATTGGGGACTGCATTTTCTCCAGGGTACGAGCCAAGCTCTACATCAAAGCCTGATTGAGCAGAAAATATGTGCTAATGTTCACAGCAGTACTCTATTATAGTATAAGTATGCTTGTAAATATTCACTACATGTTATTACGCCATTTGAACCAAGAATATTGCAGGGTTAAAGGTCGGCCCTAATGCTCTCTCAGGAGGCAGCAGTTTTGAATATAACCAAATGGGATAATGGTCAGGAATACCCAGAGGGGGCAATGTAGCACATCGTAAAGAATTGTGCTGTGAGTTTTAAGTTTTCAGGACAACAAAGATGCCAACGAGATGGCTCATAAGCAGTCATTATTAATGGAATGACAAGGGTAATGTTAAGCAGGATGTCTTTACTATAATAAATCTTGTCCCTGCGCCATTAGTAGTCCTTACAACTGCAAATAGCAGTTAGGTTATAACCTAACATGGCAGAATTTTATCCTCTCAATCTCTAATGTATTTTATAATGCTGTTAAAGTCAGGAATAGCAACTGTTTAAGCTCACTTAATCTGTGAGAAGTTTAAACACGAATTTTAAATGCGAAATCTGCTTTGATAGTAGTTTCTCTTAATTAAATAGATGAAGTAGCTTTTTCTAAGCATACACTGGGCTGTACTACAGGGTCTGGGGAGCACTGGTGAATTTAAAATGTTAAATAATTTCCTTCAGATGTAACTCTTGCATTTAAAAAAATTGACAGCTTTTATCTTAATTTTAAAAGCTATTTCTAAATTCATTTATGGATTCTTTCTTGTTAAAATATTATGGTTTTCCAGTTTGGAAATAAATTTCAATATTTTTTTTGTTTGAAATGATCTTGTTTGGGCAGATAAGAGTTTCTCCTCTTCTCTTCTCTTCTCTTCTCTTCTCTTCTCTTCTCTTCTCTTCTCTTCTCTTCTCTTCTCTTCTCTTCTCTTCTCTTCTCTTCTCTTCTCTTCTCTTCTCTTCTCTTCTCTTCTCTTCTCTTCTCTTCTCTTCTCTTCTCTTCTCTTCTCTTCTCTTCTCTTCTCTTCTCTTCTCTTCTCTTCTCTTCTCTTCTCTTCTCTTCTCTTCTTTTCCTCTTTTGCCTTTGCCTTTGCCATTTTTTCATTTCCAAATTCTGATCTCAACATGGAAAAGAGAATCTACAACTCTTTCCAAAAAAATGGCCTAATTTCAGATTGACATTTTATGATTATTCAGAGTCTGATCCAAGGACAATACAGAATTTCCCAAATCTTTCTTCAAGTTGTTGGCAAAAAAGTGATATGATTTGGAGGAATAAATAAATAAATAAATAAATAAATAAATAAATAAATAAATAAATAGAATGATATTACAGAAGAGCAATTCTTCATCTTAACAGATCAAATTGGGCTATGTTAAATGGATCCCGAATCTTAGCTAACTGTTTAATAAATATTTAAACAGCTTCACTGTGAGCTATCCATTTCACCCGTTTTGCTTTTCTTCTGCTGGTCTCCCAGAAACAGGTGTGGAAATGAGCAGTTCCATCAGCTCAGGGTGCCACCGCGGCAGAGCCGGCACTGTTTGGGACTGATGGAACCCAGAGCATCAACCAGGAGTCAGCAGAGTTTTAGTCAATATCATCAGGCCCATCTCCAGCCATTCTGGTGTTCAAAGCACTCCTTGCACAGCTTTTCTCCTGTGACAATTGTCAGGAAGGCCACTGAGATTCCACGTGACTTATCTGGAGCTCAGCAAAGTGAAGGGACCTCAGTGGGTCCCGCACAAAACCCACCAATATTCTCAGAATGTATTTCACCTGGTAACAAAATTCTGTCATTAAATATTTTGGTATGCAAAGGGCTTCAAGAGCCAAGTGCAATGCAGGAAAGTCCCAGGGATAAGGACACAGCTTCAGCTAGAAGCTGTGTTCTCCCTAATGGCTGAGGATCATCTTTCCTCAGTGACCACTGTGCCAGGAAGGGTCAGCTCCTCCCACTGTGAAAAATCTTCATTGTGACCTTGAGTTTTAGAAACCAGAAGAGCAGAGAGATGTCAATGCCCCATTTCTTCACCCAGCTCCTGGCGCTTCATGCAGCATCTCTCAACCCTGGGCCAGGGCCCACGATAGCCACAGGACCCACATCCTCCCTGTCTCCTGCCAGGACAAATCCCTCCAGGGACAACAAACTCTTTCTTCCCCAGCAAACAATGGCCACACCATTATTCTGAAAGCTTTGGTTTCAAACCATGGCAATGTATCAGGGCATCTGAATGTAATTTTAGGTTTGTTTTTTTTTTTTTTTTTAATTTTCCAAAGTAGGATGCACACCTATGGCACCAGGTCAATACCCCTATTGAATTACCAAGAATTTGAGCCATTTTAACGTCAAGGCCATGCTACAAAAGCGCACCAGAAGTTCGATGCCAGCAGCGAATAAAGGAATTTGGCCACCTAGAAGTGATTTCCAGCGGACACCATTGCTCCCCAGGTAGCTGCTGCCCCCTTCCATGTCTGGGGGCCCCTGGCAGGTGAGGCAGGAGCAGGGACACAGCCCTGGAATCAGCAGGAGCCGCGGATCCGCTTTTCCCACCCACATGCAAAGCAGAGCTGGGAGTGCTCGAGAGGTCTGCTCTCTGGTGAGGTTCAACATTAAGATGTGACAAGCTCCTTATATACAAGAGGATAAATGATATGCAAAGTCCATACTCTTTGTTCTGACAAGTGTCCAGAGGGAAAATTCTGGAGATAAAGCTGTAGCTTTCTAAGGGACTGGGGTAGGGTGGGCAGAATGAAGATTTTATCAAAGAAGTTGAGCATTGAAACACTGAAAAACACCACGCTGCCTTCTCCTGCCCCTTCCCACCCCCATCAGTGTCCTGCCCTTACCTCCCACAGTCATCCAGAATAATTCCAGTCCACTGGGAGGGACTTATTTTTTCTTCTTCTTTTTTTTTAATAACTATATATATACAGGAAGAGATCACCACATGAAGAGGTTTTTTTCCCTCTCCTCTTGAGGAGAGACTCAAGAGCTGAGGCTGTCCCAGCCTGGCCGTGGTGTTGCCTGGAAAGACCAGTATGTGTTTCTCAGTGACCAGTGCTGGGGCAGACACCTCACTGAAATCCCTGCGATGGGACAGAGGGGGAGAAAGTAACAGCTAAATTCAGGAAAACGGCTAAAAAATGACTGGAGATGTCCACTGGGGTGTGAAGGCTTGGATATGTCCAAAATCCCATCCAGAAAAGAAACCAGTGCAGATTTCTACCCTGCTCTGTTTTAGCAATGTGACCTCCTTCAGATAGATGGATAGATGGAAATATATATCTATTTCTTTCAATATATAGATATCTATATATATAGATAGATAGATAAAAATATATGCAGATATCTGTGTATGTATATATAAAAATGTATATATATTCACATATATTTCATATATGAATATATATAATTACATAATACAACACATGTGTGTATGTTGATATATTTTACATATATAAATATAATTATCTATAAAATATGTAATATGACATGTTATAATATTAATGTTATAATATTGATGTTATAAATGTTATAATATTAATAATATTATATGTTATAATATTAACTAATGAATATATATATATATATATATATAGTCTCACCCCAGAGACAACAAGTCTAAAGAAGCTTCTCCCGTTGTGCTATGAACACTGCAAGTCCCCACTGCTAAATTCTGATGGACTTAACAACACATCAAAAGTAAGAACTTCTCTTACTGAAACAGATTTGGGCATTTTTGTGTCTGGCCCATCCCTGGAAGTGGCCAAGGCCAGGCTGCATGGAGCACTGGAAAACCTGAGCTGGTTGAAGGTGTCCCTGCCCATGTCAGGGGTGGAATGAGAGACTCTTCAAAGAGCTCCCAACCCAGACCATTCTGAGATTCTGTGATTTTACAATTTTTGAATTGAACCCAGGGATCTATAATACTTTTGTTGCCTTTGGAATGAGAGATTTCGGTAGCAGGGAAGGGATAAATCCAGATGTAAAAGAAACAAACTGTTGATTAAGAGCTCAGCGTGGTTCTTATGTAAATACGATGTAAACATTAAAATTCACCCTTAACTCTGTTTACCTCCAAAGTGCAGAGCTCATCAATTATTAGGCATTGTTTTAATGCACACACTATGCCCCCATAACATGGCAATAAGTCCCAAAGACTTATGTAAAATATCTCTTTTTTAATCATGTCTAGTTTCATAGACAAAAGTAATCACTAAAAAGCCAGTGGCTACAAAAACTGCAAACAAAATGAACCTTTAAAAGCTAATGACTTAAGGGTGATTTTACAGACATATAAAGTATGTTAGGGGCTTACACTATTTGTCATTAACACATATTTTGAAAGCTCGGCTAATATAATGTGACACAAAATTAGTCAAACACAATTCATGCAATATTGTTTAATTTTACTCCTCATTTAACTTGGTTTTAAGCAAAATCATTATGTCACATGATAATGTTCACTTGAACAAGAAATATTTTATAATGGTGTCTGCGTTTCGAAATGAGTTATTAGGAGCTACATGCTGAACACATTCTTAACTATGAAAACTATAAAGCTAATAGCTTCATCATATTTTGACAACATCTACATACTTTATGCATTATTTACAAGAAAGATATAAAATGAAACTACTGAATATCTTGCACCATACTTCACAGTCATAGTTAACTGGTTAAAAATAAAACACATTTATCTTCTGCCGGCTCTAGATTTGCATAGGGATATTTGCATACCATGTTGCAATGTGCTCTTAATGTAAAATTTAACCTTTGTACTTTCCCTCTGATGTGGAAGGTATACTCATTAAGTTAAAAATAATGGTAAAAATAAGTCTGCTGGTGATATACTTTCCATGAATGATTCCCCTGAGTGGTGAGGAAAGGTAAAATGTGGGTGGGAAAATGTTTAATTGAATTAACTCCTCATTTCCTATATTTTTATTTCAAATTTCACCAGCAGAGCAATTGGAGCGGTATTTGTCAACCACACAGGTTCTACCTTCAGTGCTGGGGCTCTCAGTGCCCTTTCATCCTGCATGAGGTGCATTTCTAGGTGCAGGTGGAGGCCTAAATCACAGATGTATGGAATGTCCTGAGCTGGAAGGGACCCACAGGGATCATCCAGTCCAGCCCCTGTCCCTGCACAGACACCCCAAAATCCACCTTGGGAATCCTTGGCAGCTCTGTTCAAACCTTCCTGGAGCCCTGGCAGCCTTGGGGCCGTGCCCATTCCCTGGGGAGCCTGGGCAGTGCCAGCACCAGTGCCAGAACCTTGCCCTGAGACCCAAACAAAACCTCCACTGAGAATCTTTAATTTTAATATCCAATTGCTGAATGTCAGCACTCCAAAAGGACCAGGTCTCAGGCCAGCAGTGGGGAAAGGGTTTGTTGTTTGTTGAACCTTGAGACAAGCGTTTGTACCTCTCAGGCTTGCTCCACTTCTCTACAACACCTAAGTCCATAATGCCACTTTTCTCCCCCTCCAAACTGAGTTACTTCTTGTAACTCCTAAAAGAAACAAAACTTCTAAAAGGAACCTAACTCCTAAAAAGAACAACCCTATTTTTGGCTGCTCCTCATTCGGGTGAGATTTTAGAGTTAAGATGTCACCTTTTTGTATGCAAAGTGTGCCAAAATCAGTGACCAGCAGAGCCTATGACCCACCAGAGCTTTGTTTCATACTCTGAGAAAATGCGGATGAACCTGCTGAACGCTACACAGCAGTTCTGCCACTTAAAGGCTCCCAAGCAATTAATGGCCACACCTTCTATTTAGCTTTCCAAAAAATTCATGTGAGTACCTCCCTGCAATGCTGCTTCTGCTGGTTACCTGCTGCTGGTTCCTTCTCTATCCCAAAAGAAAACCCCTTTGTGTGAAGGAATTCTGGTGAATTGCCTACGCCCGGTAATTGGCCCATTATTTTTTCCCTTTTTAGGGCAGATCTCGCATTGGCGTTTCTGTGCGCTGACCCACCGACGACCTCCGCTGTTGACCTCAAAGGACTACTTTCTCTTTTGGTAAGAGATAATTCAGTCTCCCTGGTCTGCCTCCTGGGCACAGTCAAAATTATGTGTGGTGATTCTGCGGTGTGGGCTCCTGTCTGCTAAGGACTGAGCTAACACCGCGACATGCAATTAATTCAGGACCTCGGGACGGCCTTGAACAGCCCCTCCTCTACAGGGAACGGCTCCCGCCACGCCACCCTCTCCCCACAGAGCCCTCACCTCTAGTAAACACAAGCAGGAGCATTCAGAGGATATGTAAATGCATTAATTTTTTATAAAACCAGTTAGCGAGCACCCGGTACCTGCCGTCAGTGCCGTGGCCCAGACGCGGGGCAGCGAAGCTTTGCCGCCGCTGCGAGGAGGATTGGAGAGCCCCAGAAAGTTTTAACTGAATAGCAATAGGCTAAATTTCCAGCCAGGAGCAGGGCAAGAATTCAGGATTGGAGTTCTACTTGTTTACTGCCTCATCTGGGCCTGGCGGTGATGGTTCTTGTAAAGATCCTCAGCGAGGTAAATAAAAGCGCGGAGCCCCAACAACGGGCTGTTATTGCAGCAGCGAGCGGAGGTGTACAGAGCAGGAAATAACTCTCCCAGGGATAAATTACATGTGATGAGGGCCAAAAGAATACAGCTCCTATTTCAGGAAGTCTTCCAGGCAAAAGCAGAGATTTGGCAGTTTTAGCGTTCCTTTCAAGACAATACACGTACACCAAAAACATTACTCTTCACAGAGTACCCCAGAGGCCTTTCCAATCATCTGGATGCTCGCAGTTATTCCATTCCCTCAAATTCAACACAGATCTTCTTTATTAATTTTAATTTGTCATCAATAACCTGACAGGCTCTCTTTCGGCAAGAAATACTGTATTAACTGTTTCACTCACTGTGGCAGCTATTAAAAATGTGATAATGATTAGCAGTAATGAGGTCAAATAGAATAATGTGAGTATAAGTTGCTACCAGCGAAATATATAACACAAGAGGATTTATTATGTTCACTTGCTGAAATGTAATTTAAAAACAGGATATTACCACCTGCTATGCTGGCTCATAGGGTTATCCAGATCATATAAGCATTTCCTGCTAATATGTTTATTTGCTTCTGGCAGATATTACCACTACTGTATTTCAAATAACTACACTTAAAACAAAGTTAATTGTTCCTATCTCCTTAATATAAATATGATTATGTAAAGCGATGATTAGATGACTAGCTGGTAAACAGAATTATTTGAGCATCAGTATCAGTTAGGATAAAAATGGTGCAGGAACGTTGAGAGTTGTGGGCAATAAATCAGCTCTGGGAAAAGCAGATCTTCAGTAAAGAAACTTTGTGTAGGTGCTAAGAGGAGATGAGGAATGGCTGTGCTTTAAATATCAGAGCAAATTAATTGAAACATTGGAACTTTATTAATACAAAATCTGGTAGATAGAATCATTATCCTGTATTCTCTTAAAAAGACTTTGAATTTGGACGACTTTGTATTAATTTTTGTTGATCTAAATAGAATAATCCTCAGTTTTCACTGCAGCAACACAGAGCAATTCGATGGAACTGCAGGTCTGCTTGATCTGCAAAAGCTTTTTCAGATGGGGAAGATAAAGGTTTAATACAATGACAAAACCAAAAAAGCTCATTCTCATCTGTTGAGCTTTAATTTTGAGCAAAGATTACAGAGTTAGACCAAATTCTGCTTCTTCTTACACAGCTTTAAATCCGCTGAATTAAACCAGAACCCAACCTTAAACCTGTGAGATGTAAAGCACAACTTAACCTTCATTGCTGGGACTCCTGCTCCCTGGGAAGATGGGCTGGGGGGACTCAAGTCCTGCTGGAGGAAGGAGACAACAAGAGGATTACTTTTTCCAGGGTATCAGTGACAGCTGTGCAGTGTGCCCAGCTAATTCCTCAATGATCAGGAATGAGGGACTCGAGTTTTGGAAAATTTTAGGCAGCAGTTTGACACTGAGATGTTGTTGTCGTTCTTGCGTTTGGCTTTTCAATACAATTTGTCATATAAGTAATAAAACAGGGACAGAAGAGCAAAAGCAGTGGTGCAAAGAAGCTGTCAAGAATGGCCTGAAGTTGTGTCAGGGGAGGTTTTGGTTGGGTATCAGGGAAAGGTTCATCCCCGGAGTGTGCTGGGCACTGCCCAGGGAATGGGCACAGCCCCGAGGCTGCCAGAGCTCCAGGAGAGCTTGGACAGCACTGCCAGGGATGCCAGGGGGGATTCTGGGGTGTCTGTGCAGGGACAGAAGCCAGACTGAATGATCCCTGTGGGTCCTTTCCAACTCAGGGTATTCCACTATTCTATAGGAAGAGAGGATGTCACAAGTCAAGGCAAAATACACAATCACAAATAGACATTTTAGAATATGCATTTATACTTATTTATTCTATTTAAACAGGAGTTTTTTTAATCTGCCGTGTTTTTTTCATGTTATCTCACATACACTTGTTGAACAAATCCATATATAAAGTGGGATTTCCTGAGATTTACATAACCTTTACTTTTTAAAAAGCTGCCTTCAATGGATAGTGCTTTATTCCTGGCAAAGGAAGAGCAGCCTGGCGTTTGAAGGTAACCCTGAATGTGAAACCCTGAGCTGTGATTAATTATAACAAAGACTTTCCCTACCTGTATCTTTCCAACCACCACCAAAAATGCCACTCTTCATCTTCATTGAATAAACAAGACATGTAAAAATTATACATGAGCTACTGTATGTTTGATAACATAGCAGTGCAAAAGAAGTGGAATAGGAATATGGGGATAAAGTTCCTCCCGCAGTTCCTCCTCCTCCAGCACTGAAAGTATGTGTGTTCTGGGTGACACTGGGATCACTGGAAGCCCTAGAAACCATCATTTCTGCTCCTAACAGGATTTTTCCCACGCAATAAAAATGAAAGGTTCCCCCAATATGGGATTTGTGCCCCGTGACTAATGCTGAGGGTGAGACCCAACCAAGAGAGGTTCAGCTGGCATCCACAATTAATTACTGACTCGAGTAATTGGGCTCTGGAAGATTCTCCCCATGCAAAGTCAGCATTAAGAGATGAGGCTCAAGCTGGCACTGCTTCATGCCTGAGTTTGGATTTGCACTTCTCAGGGAAAGAAAGAAAAGGGGAAAATTGCATTAAGAAAAAATGTCACTCTAGGACACAAAATAGAAAGATGAGGACACTGGATTTTCTAAGGCAAAAAACAGAACTTTGAATTTTTTTACTCCAACATTTACAGATTTCCGTAAGTGACAGTGGATTGGAGGATGACAATGCTACCTCACTAATGACACTGGATAAACTAACAGTTCATCAGATTTCTCCTCCTCCATAAAAGAATGCAAAACAATAATTTATTTGCGTAAAGTGTGTGAGAAAGTTCGTTACAAGGGTGTAAACATCAGAAGGTTTAGAAAAACTTTTAAAAAAAAAGCAAAACAGGGTGACAAAAAAATAAAAAGAGTGCGGGGAAATTAGGAAAAACAAGAAGAGTGAGAAGGAGTGAGATGGCTGAGGGCTGTCCCAAAGCTGAGTGATTGATACCACAGCCTAAGGAAGGGCAGAGGGGCAAAGCAGGCAGTGGTTCCTCAGCACCTGCCAGACGTCAGGGGGGCAATTCCAGGAGCTTTCCCTTCTCCTGGCCAACCCAGTCTCCATGGGGAGAGGCCTTTGGGGGCCTCCTGTGTCCCTACCCATGCCCAGGCTCCCTCCAGCCCTCCATGCTCCCGCTGCTCGAGCGACGTTCCCCCACCGCTGGCTTTACATCTCAGCTAAATTTGAATTGATGATGGGTACGGTGTTTGTAATCCTACATCAAGCAGCGCTTGTGTCTGGCATTTATTTGTCCTGTTGCTTTGGCAGCTTCTTCCAGAGCCTCCTCTCATCTGACATGTCAGGTCTACAATCAAAGAGGAATAGTGAATTCACTTTTACAGTTAGGCAAGCTGAATGCTATTACCCATGTATTTGTCACCAACCTGCAGATCCCAGCCTCTAATCTGCCATCTGGATGGATGCTACAAAGTTAAGAGCCAGGGACATGCATTTCTCAGTAACTACCTGCTGTCAGCTATTATTTTAAGGATCCTGTGATTTTCTTTTATTTTGACTAGAAAAAACAAGGCAGCTGCAGTAATAAAAAGGCATATCAACTAGTCACTTCCTGGCAGATTTGTCACTGGTGTGGATACAGCAGTGGTATTTTTTGTTAGCAAATGTATACAGTGGAATATAGTATTGTAAATCTGTAGTGCGTTCTTCACAAAGGGAGGAAAAAAAATCCCTTTTTAGAACCTTGTATACTAGTCAACAAAATAAAAAATGAAAACGTATTTGCTCTCACCTTATTGTGCACATGTATTATATTTTTCTTTTACAATATTGTCCATTGTGTGCAACAGACTTTGTAAATATCATGTTTGGTTTTAAAAATTTCCATTGTCCTCCCGTTGTGGCGGCTGCATCCTCACTCACTGCCCAAGTCCCGGGCTGTAAATATTTGCTGAGAAGAATCAGAGGTTTTCTGTTTGGAGAATCTGGAGAATAAGATTAACTTTTCAATTAACAATTGAACAATTAACAATTTTCAAATTAATTTATTCTAATAACGCTTTGAAAAAACACGGGTGAGAAATGCAGTGATGGAAAAGTATCCTGGACCAAATTAATCCCCTGTGTGACTCTATTTCAGTCAACATAGCTATATCAGGATAAAATTATAATTAATTGTTATTAATACGAGCATGAAGCAACTGATGAGAATAGTCTAAGAGTGAAAAAAATATATACCCAGTTCAGGTCCTGTGCTTCTACACGAGAACAAATTGTTCTACTTTCAAACTGCCATTTATCATCATTTTGGATGATAAAGGGATTGTTCTGCTTTTGCATTTCATTTTTTAGGAGTTCTTTGATAAAGATACTGCTTGCAGTTCTCAGTCCATTGGTAGATGAAAGAGTCAAAGGAGTTCTCATGATTTTTTCAGGATGTGGGAACCCAGTTCCAGGGGCCTGGGGTGCCCCTGGCTGGTGGGACACCATCCCCACGCTGCTGCAGATGTGTATAAAGCCAGCATCCCACACGCAGCCCATGACAACCCACCCGCCCAGAGCCTCGTGCAAGGACCACAGGCCCTGGGTTTGCAAAGCAAAGGGTGCTTTGGCCCTAAACCCGGGAATCTTGCAGCTGAGCTGGAGAAAAGAAGGCTCCAGGCATTGTGGCCTTCCAGCACTTGAAGGTGTATTATGAAAAGGAGCTGAGTGACATTTTACATGGGCAGACAGTGACAGGACACAATCAATGGGCCAACTGAGCCATGCACATCTAATCCATTTGAGCCAGATTTTTCTGAGTTTTTCCTGAAACATTTTTTCATCTGATGAGGATGAAGCTCCAGAGAGTCCCAGCTCAGGGAGGATGGGGATGTGGGGACTCTCAGGGACCCTCATTCATTGTTGCTGTGACCTTCATTGGGCTGGTGGTGGGTTCAAAACCTACTTATGTATTGGTTGAGGCCAATCTTCACTTCCCGCTGCTCTTTTTTCCTGCAGAGAGGCTTTTTGAAGAGCTAAAGTGAAGGAACTGATCTCTCACTTAAAGCTGATGAGTTCTCACTAATGATCAGAGAGCGCTTTATACTCTGGGATTTGGTTTTGGTAAACATGCACAATTTAGATGTTTATTCAAAACATCCAAATCTCATCAGTCTCTGAGATGGCTCTGACAGCCGCAAAAAAGTGAACAAATTGTCGATGGTTGAGGAGGAATCAGAGGGTAGAGAGTTTCATGAATTAAATTTTAATGGTCCTTTCATTTGATTCAGAGCCACCCAGCTCAGATCTCAGTCAGCACATGGCATTACCTGCTTGCTGCTACTCTTGCCCTCCTTGTCTTCTCCCATGTCACAGCCTTTGTCTTGTTTTCCATCAGACAACAGGGGCTCGAGGGCTGGTGCCCCCGCTGGTGTCATCCTGTGTGACTCTGGCACCTCTGACACAAATTACAACAACCGAGCCCCAAAGGAAGAACCCTTGGGAAGAGGTGATGTTTTCTCCTAAAGCCTGAGACAGGGATAATGACAAGGTTTTTAGGAGATTCCTTGTGCTTACATTTGCATATCATAATCAGTGATAATAACTTGAATATATTAAATGCAACCAGGTTTTGCTTGGAGCTCCATCCAGCCTGGCCTTCAGCCCTTCCAGGGATGGGGCAGCCACAGCTTCTCTGAGCAACCTATGCCAGGACCTCACCACCCTTTTAAAAAATAAAATCCCTAATTAAAAAATCCTAATTTAAAATTCCTAATTTAAAAACTAAGGATTTTTTCCCCAATATGTAATTTAAACCTACTCTCTGTCCCTTTGAGTCCATTCCCCCTCATCGTCACACAAGATGCTCACTGGTTGGAGGACCAACCTCCACTGCTAACACAGCCCAGGATAAGCAAATTTCCACTCAAAATACCTAATTAGGTTATTCCCACATCATCATCCTACATCTCATCCATCCCTGTGGGCACTGCAGGAGCAGCTCCACCTTGGCACCAATAAAAGGAAAAGCCCCATTTCTTTCTCTTACTCTCTTTCAAGTCACAAGTGACTCTCCAACTATATTTCAGCAACTAAATGAAAAATAAGGTTTAAACTGAATTCTGATAGCAGTAGGATTAGAGCTGAAACACCCAGAGAACTGTGTAAACATTGCTGGGAGTATCTGTAAATCCGAGTGCTCTGGAAGTCAATCTTCACTCCAATGTGCTCAGGTCGGTGCAGTTAAGATGAACTCAAGCTGGAAGTCTTGTCAGACTGACAGACCTGAGTGCAGTGGATTTGCGTCCGTGTAACTGCAGCCAAATGTTGTCCCCTCAGCTCTCAGCATTCCTGGAGTGTGTGGGCTCACAGAGATGGTCAAATGCACTCAAAAAGTGCCTTCAACAGAAAACATCTGTTCTACAGAAGAAGCATTTTCTCCCCTTTGCCTTAACAGTTTTCACTGAGGGGGGAAAAACAAAAGGGTCTTTTCATATTGTAAAATTTATTGGAAAAGCCTGCATTGCTCCTGATTCATAGAATTTTGGAGTATTTTTCAGAAAAGTATAGAATCAAGTTTTCAAATAATATCTGTTTTTAATCTTCATTTGACTGCCTAGAGAGCAGGGCAGTTTGAGACCTCTTACTCCCCATAAATACTGCATGGAGCACTAGCGGGGCAGCTCATGAGCTCTTTGCTGGAAGGATCAGGTCTGAGCAGAGTTTTTGGTAAAATATTTGAGTCAGCAGAGTTCCTGGTGGGTCATATCATACAATTGATATTTAGGGGTGAACGAGAGGATGCATCAGGGGACGGGATCACGGTTTATGGCTGGTCCCAATGACCTTACAGGGCTTTTCCAACCTCAGTGATTCTGCTGGATTCATCTTTCTACTGAGGTCCATCCACCCTGAGAAGAAGAGAGGGATGGGCAGCACCTGCATTTAGCAACTGCCAAAATCACTCGATGGTTCACAGACAGGTTCAGTCCTGTCCATGGGGCTTTCCCAACTGCCCTGGGTTCATTCCAGGCAGGAGAAGAGCAATCAGAATGCTTTATTTGTTCTTTGCAGAGCTGTCAAAAGATCATTCCTTCAGAGGGGCCATGAGGGTTCAACTCCTTGCATGGGAAGTTAATCTTTGATATGAGAGAAAGCGCAGGATTCGCTGGTAGGAAATTCTGCTAATAGATTAAAGGACTCTCCTGCAACCTTTTAAGGTTATTTATTAGTAATTTATTAATCCAGTTGGAACAAAACCCACTGTTGTTTTCAGAATTCATTTTTCAGGCTGCAGCCTCGCACCAGATGACACTCGGGCGCCGGCTCTTGGGGAAAACACATCAAACCCTGGTTCATAATTTATGTAATGACATATACTTGGACACTGATTAGCTACCTTATCAGCCCTGTAATAAAGGAAGCATAACCCCTAGTTTATCATTCATTTATCTGAAGTCATTTTGAATAATATCACAAGATTGTAATGTAATCATTATGCTGTACAGCATGTGTGGGCCAGTACACTACACTGGCAGTGTCAGAGGACTGTCAGAGTTCATACTACTTAATTTGCTCACTTCTTACACATTTATGAAATTGGAGTCAACAGTCTGGTGGAGCAGGGATATTCCAGGCAAGAGACCTCCACAAATTGTTAACAGGGCGTTCCATGGGAGGGTGGAGAAGCATGACACAAGGTGAAAACAGGATTTTTGGTTGAATTTAATGGGTGGTTGAGGAATGGGTTGAACATCCTCCATCCAAAGCACTCGTTGGCTTTGCTGACACTTTGTGCACAGGGAAAAGGTTTCCCTTTAGTCATCCTAAAACCCTCTGCCATTCAAAGGGGTCTCCTCACAGTCTGCAAAGCTGGGAGAATTTCTGAGTTAATGATGGGGCTCACAGTGAGATCCACAGGCTGAATAAACACCTGGATCCTGCATCCCCTCAGCTCTGGGAGGGCACAAGGCACTTGGGGGGGATCTTGGAAACCCAAGTGCAGCTCCATCCTTCTTCCCAAGGCACTTTGGGGGTTTATAGCCAGCTCTCACAATATTTTGCATTTCTATTTGGGGGTCTGAGCTTTTGGGAATGGTGTTCATTCAAGGGTTTGGCTGCATTTAGCAACTGCCAAAATCACTCGATGGTTCACAGACAGGTTCAGTCCTGTCCATGGGGCTTTCCCAACTGCCCTGGGTTCATTCCAGGCAGGAGAAGAACAATCAGAATGCTTTATTTATTCTTTGCAGAGCTGTCAAAAGATCATTCCTTCAGAGGGGCCATGAGGGTTCAACTCCTTGCATGGGAAGTTAATCTTTGATATGAGAGAAAGCGCAGGATTCGCTGGTAGGAAATTCTGCTAATAGATTAAAGGACTCTCCTGCAACCTTTTAAGGTTATTTATTAGTAATTTATTAATCCAGTTGGAACAAAACCCACTGTTGTTTTCAGAATTCATTTTTCAGGCTGCAGCCTCGCACCAGATGACACTCGGGCGCCGGCTCTTGGGGAAAACACATCAAACCCTGGTTCATAATTTATGTAATGACATATACTTGGACACTGATTAGCTACCTTATCAGCCCTGTAATAAAGGAAGCATAACCCCTAGTTTATCATTCATTTATCTGAAGTCATTTTGAATAATATCACAAGATTGTAATGTAATCATTATGCTGTACAGCATGTGTGGGCCAGTACACTACACTGGCAGTGTCAGAGGACTGTCAGAGTTCATACTACTTAATTTGCTCACTTCTTACACATTTATGAAATTGGAGTCAACAGTCTGGTGGAGCAGGGATATTCCAGGCAAGAGACCTCCACAAATTGTTAACAGGGCGTTCCATGGGAGGGTGGAGAAGCATGACACAAGGTGAAAACAGGATTTTTGGTTGAATTTAATGGGTGGTTGAGGATTGGGTTGAACATCCTCCATCCAAAGCACTCGTTGGCTTTGCTGGCACTTTGTGCACAGGGAAAAAGTTTCCCTTTAGTCATCCTAAAACCCTCTGCCATTCAAAGGGGTCTCCTCACCGCCTGCAAAGCTGGGAGAATTTCTGAGTTAATGATGGGGCTCACAGTGAGATCCACAGGCTGAATAAACACCTGGCTCCTGCATCGCCTCAGCTCTGGGAGGGCACAAGGCACTTGAGGGGGATCTTGGAAACCCAAGTGCAGCTCCATCCTTCTTCCCATGGCACTCTGGGGGTTTATAGCCAGCTCTCGCAATATTTTACATTTCTATTTGGGGGTCTGAGCTTTTGGGAATGCTGTTCATTCAAGGGTTTGGCTTTTTGCCTTTTTCTAGACTTTGTGATCTAGGAGAAAACTTTGGACACAGCAGCTGGTTGAGTCTGAAAGAATTGGGGAAAAAACCCCACGGTGTTTATATCTATTCCTATACGTTTATGCTGTTCTCATGGAATTCAGTGCTCAGCTTCCCATTTTTTGAGTGCCTCTGAACTGAAGTCTACAGCAAAACCCAGCAGGCCTCACCCAGAACATGGGCCAGAAGTGAAACAGCAAAGACATCTCAGTACCTGCTCCTCACCCAGGCTGTCACCTACCTCTCAAACTTTAATTTTATGGATCTGGCGGGGTTAACACCAGGTTGGCACCCAGGGATGAGAAATGGAGGATTTGGGGGATTTCCAGTGGCCGGGGCAGGCGGAGGGGCCTGGCCACAGCCCTGACAGATGAGAGGGGCTGATGGATGGAAGAGCTGGTGACAAGCTGCACTGGGATAATGATTGCTGGGCAGCAGGAGCCATTAGGGTGTCATGGAAAACCCCCAAGATTAATGAACAGCACGAGTTGGATAAGTAATGAAAAAAGGGAAAGGATGGGAAGAGTAGCATAATGTTTATTTTAAGATAGTTAATCAAAAGAAGCGAATAATTAAAGCTGCAGTTCTTTCCTGACATGAGTTTAGGGAAATGATAACTGCAAAAAAATTAAATAGAAATAAAACGTGGAGCTGAGTATCAGTGTCCCAGTGGGAAGAGTGGAAGGACCTCTCCAGACAGCCCCAGCAGAGTGAGGGGATGGATGACATGAGAGTCTTTTCCTTCTGCAACTGCCAAACATTCCCTGCTCCATCCCTCCCATATAAATAATCATTTCAGCATTAGACATTAAATGTTTACTGTAAAAACAATTAAATTTGTTTCTAGCACTTTTTAATGTACGGCAGTAAAATCAGATCATTTAATCATCAATCCTGCATCCAACGTTTATTCCCTAGAAATGCAATTCCAGTCACAATTTTATTTCTATCAGAATAAAAATATATTCCCCAGATTTCACCGCAGAAGCTCTTCAGTAAATTTTGGCACGTGGGTCCAAAGTTGATGGGAAAAGGGGGGATGCTCAGCAAATCATCTCTGGGTGGAGAAAAGGGGCTGGGGCAGTGGGGCAGAGGGGGTGACCAGGCCTTGCAGGGCCTTTCCAGGCTGTAATTCCTGCAGGGATCACACTGATGAAGATCAAATGATATTAAATGACTGGGGTTGCATCAAGCCCAGACTGAAGCAGATGAAGCAAAAAAATTAAAGGAGTGTGTGACGCCCTGCACAGCTGGAACAGCGACAGAACCGCAGGAAAAACGGGAATAAACTTGGAATGGGGATTGTCAGCTGGTGCATAAAACAAGCCAGGCCCCTCTGAAAGACTGGAAATTTAAATATGAATGAAACTTAGGAAATTCTGCTTCAATTAAAAAAAAAAATCTTAACAATCCAAGAAGTTTAAAGCAGGTTTTGTTGGATTCTGGAAATAACAAAAGCGTGAAATTAAAATGAACAAAGGACAAAGGCAGTATGATTTGCAAAGATGTCATAATATCATTTAAAATACTGCAAAACCTCACATCACTTCAATTTTCAAAAAAATACACCTAAATTATAAGGAAATTTGGAGGGGTTTTCAAACCTCAAAGCAGAAAGGGCAGCCAAAATGAAAAAAAAATTCCTTCTCATTTTCCAGTTTTACACCATAGTAAAGTTTTTCTTCCTAAAATAAGAAAGTCATTGACGATTTTTGCCATAGAAAGGAGTCAGGAATATCTGATGCCACTTCTGGTCTTTCTGGTGCCACAATTTGTTTAAAATATTAGATTAAATGAACTTTGTTCCAGCCTCTGTCCAATCTGAGCGTGTAACTGGACATTTATTCCCTGAAGGCACAACAATAAAGCAGAGAAACTTGGTTTGGATGGTTAAAAATTTCAAAGGCCTGCTCAAACACAGGTAAATAAATTGGAAAATATTATGAATATTTCTCTCTTGGACTTTTCCATGTTATCACTCATGAAGCACTTCAATAACAAACTCTTTTTTTCTGGGTATATTTGCAAAAAGCCATTTGTCAAACATTTCTCCATGGCTGTGTTTGCTGCATTGCAAAATAAATAATGTAATCTGTGATGTAACTGCAGAAAGATGCAGAATTTATAAGATGTGATCCGAGCAAGGAACAGATATTAGACCACATAGTTTCAACATTTTTTTCCAAAGGTCTTTGGGAACGTTGTCAATACTTCCTGAGAGATGCAAGGGCTGCCAAGTACATCTGCCTGCAAATTGTGCCTCCAACACCTTTACCAGTCAAATCTGGGGGAAATCTGAGGAACGTGATGCAACTTCAGAAATAATTTCTGTCACGTGTCCCACCTGCACATAAATAGCAAATGCTGGTGTTGCCCAGCCTTGCATGGAGAGCTCTGAGAAGGAATTAATGTGTTCAGGTACCTTCACCACCTCCAGCTTGTGCCCAGACCGTGTAGGATGATGCCCCTCATTTCCCTCCCCACTATTCCAGAATCACCTTTGCAAAAGGATTGGAGCCTCCTCATCCTTCTGCTCCCTCCCTGGGCTCTGAATGCTTCTCTTCTCCCCCACAGATTCTCTCTCTTTTCAAATTTAAACTGGACTTTCATTTCTAATTGTCACTGGGGTTGAGCCCCTGTGTTTTCCAATGGAATATAAACCAGAACCACAGAATCATGGAATGGTTTGGGTTGGAGGAGGCCCTAAATCCCACCCAGTGCCACCCCTGCCATGGCAGGACACAGTCCCAGGGTGTCCCAGTGTCCAGCCTGGCCTTGGGCACTGCCAGGGATCCAGGGGCAGCCACAGCTTCTGTCTCCAAAGATTATCCCGAGGTAAAAGTGCCACAAATCCCAATCTGTCAGTCAGAGCTGGAAACCGCCCCTAAGGTTAATGAAGGAATGTGGGTCAGAATCAGACACTCAGCTCCACTAATGTGAGAAGAAGCTGCTTCCCAGTCCTCATCCACACGAACCAGTTCATCCAAACATCCCCTGACAGCGTGTCCTACTGAAAAACCTCTTTTTTTTTAAATACATACCACAATGAGATCTAGTTCCACTCTAAAAATAGATCTCATCATTTATGCTCACATAAAATTTTACCTTCCTAACACCCTGCACCAAGCAACTGTCGGTCACCAGACAGAGCCATCTCCCCCAGCAGCTCTGTTTTCCAGCAGCTGCTCAGGTGGTTAAAAATCCCATCCTTACTCTGCTGATTTTAATTTACAACTGCTCGTTTACCTTAAGTGACACCCATAATGCTTGTCCCCGTGAGCCTGATGCGCTCCTGCTGAAATGGTGCAAGCAGGGAATAGGTTTGGAAGTGGACATGGAAGCACAGCTGATAATTAAGGTTAGAACCAGAATTAGCTGGTTATTTGCTATTAGTGATTTCAACACCTGCTCTATGCAGTTCTGCAGCTGTAGATCCAGAAAGAAGCTGGATTGTGAGGGCATCCTGTTGGCTGAGGGCATATTTACTCCCTGGTAGGGCTCTTTTGGACCAGGAATCTTTCTCCAGTCCACCAAAAATGCTCCCAAGCAGCCTGAACTGCAGACAGCTTTATCCTACCTGCACCAGCATGCTGTGAAAAGCACTTACATCGCGCTACATCTATCACATAATTAATCCCAACATTACTGCACGAAATCTCATGTGAGATAATATTTTCCAGAAATGTTATGCTACAAAAAGGTCAAATATCATATAATTTTTTCTGCTGGATCCTTCTTTGAGCCATGTTTACCCTAAGATATTAGCTTCCAGAAGGTAAAAAAGAACAATAACATTTGATAGTCCAATCAATCCAATGGGGGTGGACTGAGTGCCCTGCTGAGCAGCCACAGCCTGGTGGTGGCACAGGCTGGAGGAGCCAGGGAGCATCCAGATGGGCTACTGCAGATCCTTTCACATTGTGGACACAAAAATCTGTTGTATCTCCTACATTTATATTATTTATATTATTTATATTATTTATAGTATTTATAGTATTTATAGTATTTATAGTATTTATAGTATTTATAGTATTTATAGCATATATACTTATATTTATATTTATAGTATTTATATTTACAGTATTTATATTTATATTTATATTTATATTTATATTTATATTTATATTTATAGCATTTATATTTGTATTTATATTTATGTTTGTACTTATATTTATAGTTGTGTTTGTAGTTTTAGTTTTATTTTTTTTTTTATTTATTTATTTATTTATTTTTATTTTTATTTAAATATTTGAAAGCTGTTTCCCAGCAGACCAGCCTAAAGGTGGGACACTGTCACTGGACTCTGCTCACAGACAGGGATGTCACCCAAGAAGAAATTCAGCATTGGAGTAGCAGAGGAAGAAAATATTCTAAAGAGATGTCACTCTTTGAGTGTCGGATTTACATCACTAGGATGAACTAACTTCAGGCTGCACAGTACTTGGAGTTGTTTCCTGTTCCAAACCACCCCAAAACTGCTTCACAAAGGTCCTCCCCTTTTAAAAGCCAGTCCAAGGCCAGGTTGGACACTGGGGCTTGGAGCAGCCTGGGACAGTGGAAGATGTCCCTGTCCATGGCAGGGGTGGCACTGGATGGGATTTAAGGTTCCTTCCCATATCCAAACCATTCCATGATTCTGTGATTGTATAATTCCAGAAAATACAGTGGTGGCATTTATCTAAATTACTCCATTTCCTTCTCTCATGAACCTGTGCAGAGCAATTCCTTTTGCTGGGTACCTTTAAACCATTGGCTCAATCAACCATTCCCATTCAGTCCTCCATGAAAACCAGAAATAAAACGTACAGAACCAGAACCATCACCTGCATGTCCCTACAATGCACCTCCAAGACTTCCACAAATCCAAACACCTATGGATTCACATGTTATTAAAACCTGCTGTGTTACCTGTGAACATCGGGAGGGAGCTAAGGCTTGCAGCAGGTGAGGCAGCGATTCCTGATGCCATCCCAGGCAGGAAAATGCACTGGGAATCACAGCCATGGGCACTCCCTCCTCCAGGGACAGGGATCCTTCCCTGCCCTCCCAAGGATTCTGCTCCGGACAGGAAACTGAGCCAAGCATGGTCCTGGGTTTTAATTTTGATTTATTTCCCAGATCTGATGGAGAGATCCGGAAAGCAGAGGGAGAGAATTGCTGTGGCCTCTCGTCAGCGACAGGCAGGATCTGGAATAAAACTCTGCCTTGCTTCTGTGGGAAGATTAAAGTGGTTTGGAAGCCTGAGAAAATGTCCCTTTCATTTCAGTATTGATTGGTCTTTATTGAACACACACACTTCTGCTAACGCTGCCTTTGGTGGGTTTTCTTTGGGTTTGCTCAGTTTTTACTTCTTTCATGACTTCAAGTGCTTTTGACAGTAATTTTCCCTTTGCTTAACTCAATCAGCTATTGATAAAATCCAACCCGAGATGCTGAGTCCTTAAAAAGAACCTGTGTTTTTTTTCTCTATTCTTTAAAAAGTACCACTGCCCGTATTTACTGTGAACCATCTGTTACACGTCTAATTAAAATATATTTGTAATGAGCTTATTAGTGCACAGAATATGTCCTGAACAGGATGTCAGTCAAGAACCGATTGTTTGGAGAGATAAGATACCTTAAACTTCTATTAGTGAAACAAAACCATGCGCTGGTATTTTCATCCTGTATAAAAGCAAATTCCGAGAGGGCAGGAATTCACACACTTTTTGTAATAATTTCCTCTTCAAATATGTGGCTGTTCCTTTCTAATATAGAGTCAGATGGCCTCTTATAATTGCAGTATCAAATCTTTGCCTCAGTTTTCAACTGCAGGTGATTTCAAATGATTAAAGATGCACAACAGGGAATAAACAAAAATGCTTACATGCAATTATTTTTAATTAGTATTTGGCTATAAAGTGTGTGCCTTCATAAAAAAGTCTGTTATTCACATAAACATCTGTTACCATACACACAAGGAAACACACTGTAAGTCTGTCATCACATCACCAAAACAGAATATACTAAGGAAGGCTGGACAGGAAAGCCAACACTTTGAGTTTTTAAACAAAAGATATAAGCATAACTGCCAAAACAGACACTGCACCACACCTTTCAATTAGCGCAGCTCACAATCAAAGGAAGAGCTATTACCAATGGAATTATACTTGAAAATGTTAAAATAGATGGAATTATTCTTTGAAAACAATGGAATCTGTAAGCACAAGACGATTTCAAACTCTTTACTAATTTTGCACCAGCGAACATAATCAAAACGCTTCCTGTTTGCACAGTATCTCTGGGTACTCTTCTGACAACTTTTTTAAATCTTATTTTTGTTCGTTATTTAAGCCTTCTCAGAAAGAAAAAAAAACCAAAAACAACAAACCCACCACCAAACCCCTGCTGTGGCGTTTGCCCATAAATAACCCTGCACTGCTCAGTTCTGGCCTCATTTTGCAGACTCAGGGACGCTGACATATTTTAAGCAAGCACGCGACAAACAGCAGAAGTAAGAGAGATATACAGAGCGGTATAAATTAATACCGCCGTAATTGATAGGTGGAGATAAGGCTGCTCTGTGGAATGCAGAGAATGAAATGAAGAGGAGGTGTGAGAGCACCTTGCACATGAATCACTGAATCGGTGGGAATTGCTGAGCTCTGCTGCGAGGGAGCTCTCGGAAACACCTCCAGCAGCCAAACTTAACACCTCACCTCCACCAGCAGAGAAAGCCACAGCCTTAACCACCAAATAACACAGCTCGGTTTGCACGGAAATAAACCCAATTGTTTAATTAAAAAGTGCACGTGAGGGGCTCTGCCCGGTGCGCCTCGGCGTTACCTACAGCCAGAGAGAAAAAATTCCTGAATTCCTGCTCCTCAGCTGTGGCTCTGCTGGGACCGACAACCAACCCCAGCAGCAGAGCCACGCTGGGGGTGCTGCTGGTCAGGAGCAGGGATGGAGACTCCACCTGAGGTCCTGCCCCAGCCCTGGACCCCTTAACTGTGCACACAAATCCGCCTGCATGCCCTCAGAGAGCTCGTGTGCTTTAAAATCCTTCCTCCGCCAGCTCTTGATGAGCGTCCTCTGGGCCCGGCCCCCTCCTCAGAGCAGCTCCTCTTGGCCCAGAGAGAAGTCAAAAGTGCCCTCAGAGTTTCTAATGGCAAAGATGACCCTCTGCCAGGCAGCAGATCCGAATCTTTCCCAGCTCCCGTTGATTTACAGGCCTTCTCCTGCACATCAGCATTTCATATATCTTCCCAAGTGTCAGAAATATGAAAGCCATACATTACAAGCAAAGAATGGCCCAGTTCATTACTATCATTTTATTTATTTAACAAATACGGTATTTAATCAGAAGGAACTGACAGCTGCGATTGTTTATTGCAATCATACAACACGGCAATAAATAAACATTGCACATTAAGTAGAAGGTAGAAGGATCACTGGAAACATCCCGTATAAAAAATCCTTCCTCAGAATTCCTCACTAACGGACAGTATTTGTAAATCTATTGACAAAGAGCTCCAAAAAGATGGAGCAGTAAATAAAACACGTGAGAGCAGACAAGGTAGGTTTGGCTTTCAGACAAGCAAATTAATTTCTGGGTTGACTCCAGAACAGAACGGCTTCCAGTCGGCTCTGGACTAGGACAGTCACATATCACACCCTCCCTCGTAAATAAAACAGCCCCAGGAAAGGCCGAGCTGCCTTTTAGTGATCAACAATTTTCCATAGCATGAAATGCAAATCGCCACTTCTCCAGAGCATCCATGAGATGGGCTGGGCTCCTCACTGCCAACCCTCAGCAGCTCCACTTCACCCGCTGGAGTGGGGGCCCTCCCCAGAGGAGCAGGACCATGTTACAGCCCACAGCCCTCCACTTTTCCTTTTTCCCTTCTCTTTGATTCTGTTCTCAGCTTTGCACGTCCTGACTGATCCACAAAAAGCCAAGAAAATGTTATCTCCATTTCAAAAGCCTCCGATTTCAGGCTCCCTCCTGCTTTCTGCCAGCAGAAAGTGGGTTTTGCTTTAAGACACCTCAGCTTTCCCAACTTCACCGAGAGTTTTGCAAGACTTAGTGGAGCAGGAGTGTCTCAATAACCGTGACAGATGGCTGGGCCTGAGAGAAGAAATAACCATTTTCCTCCTGAAATTTGCTACATTGCCATGGCAGGGAGATCTTCCCTTCACTGCCTAGGACTCCCCAGGTTGAGAATAAAGTCAGCACTTTTCTTTATTTCTCTTCTCGCTGGTTCTTCCCTCTGGTTTAAAAGCACCTATCATCCAGCTTGGAATGTTCACTTTGAGGGAAGAAGCTTTAACTCTTTGTCCCTTAAGACAAGGCAGACTCAGAAGGAAAAGGAAAGCAGATCAATCCTGGCAGTGCCAGGCAGCGTCACCTGGGGATGGCAGGGACCCTCTGCCAGCCCCCTCACCCCCACCACTCCCCAAGGACTGGAATTATTGCTGAATATCCAGGTCCTGGTCCTCCAAGATGTCGGTAAATGTGTGGATGTGGCCCTTGGGGACAAGGTGGCCTTGGCAGTGCTGGGGAATGGTTGGACTCGATGGTCTTGGAGGGGTTTTCCAACCCCATGGATTCAGTGATTCTAGGGGCACATCTCAATCTGAGCCTGCAGATAAGGAAAAACAAACAGAATTGCACTTCAAAGAGCAAAGGGACACAGAGATGACAGCAACCAAAAAGTGACTCCTCCCCGTCAGGTGAAAAATGCAGCAATTCCTCTAATAGCTCCAGATATTTTACTTTCAACTAAATAAATACCACCCAGAAAAGACCAAGGCAAAAATGCTCTGTTCATTCTATTATATGTTATATGCTAAATAAATGCTATTTATGTGGCTTAATTTTGAAGCTTTAGTTTTTTACTTTTTAAAAATTATTTCAAAAGAATCTGATGGCAGTGACAAAAATATTAAAGTGTACCCAAGAAGGTTAAACCTCCAGCGTGGGCTGCTTGGAGGAGGTCAGTTGGAGCTTTAAAAGGTGGTTTTAGTAGGAACTCGATGAATGAAGCTCTTCAAAAGCATTTCTAAGTGCTAATTAATGCAAGTCCTAGAGATAAACAAAGCAGAGAGGAGCAATTGTGCCTGCAACAATGTGAGGACTTCAAATGAGTGTCACATCTTTGAAGGAGGAATTTTAGTTCTTCACTTTATAAATTAATCTGTCTCCAGAAGCCTATTATTTCTCTAGCATACAACTTAAAAACAGGATGTATTTGGGAATTTCCCATTGAGGGAAACATGAAATAATGTGACAATACTTGTGTCTAGTACCGTGCCAAAAAAATCTCGTGTTTCTTTGTGAAGCTTAACTCAGAACCAGCTGATTCCTGGAGGCTCTCAAATGCAACAACAACGACAACTCCTCTCCAATTTCCATGACCATGGAGAAAATTTCCAATGGCAAAGCAGCCTCACTGCCCAGAAGGCAAATAAAAATAATTCAGGTTTATAGATTTGGTGTTTTTTCCCTCAAATCTCATGATTGCAAAGCAATCAGCTGGATGGGCTGCGGATGGGGGGAGGCTTTATCAACCACTTTATTAACTAAATACATCCCTTGGTTTTATTTCAAAGTTTACATAAAGATTTGCATTTGGCGACTCCAGGTGCCAGGAAATCACAGAATCCCAGGATGGTTTGGGCTGGAATCACGCAGTGCCAGCCCTGCCATGGCAGGGACACCTTCCCTGTCCCAGGTGCTCCCAGCCCCAGTGTCCAGCCTGGCCATGGGCACTGCCAGGGATGGCAAGGCAAGAGCTCAGACAAAAACAGACACCGGAGACAGAGCAAGAAGAGCACAACCTTCATTTGCCTTGGAAATACTTTGGAAATACAACCAGTATCTGGAGGAATCGTGAGGGAACACGGTAAACATCCTCCTGGAAAATAAGGAATATTGTCATGTGGTGTCCAGGCCACTGGTAGCATTGTAGAAATCTTACCTGTGACAGCTGCTCTCCTTTTCCCCTTTATTTTAATTAGTCAGAGCAACAAAGCCCCAGTTGCAGAAGTCCCTGGTTCTTCAGAATGTTCCACGTTTCAAGCTTTCCTCAAAACTGGGGGAATCTCAAAGAATGCCACTTTCTGTTCCCATTTTTCTGACTCTGCCTAAACATTTCCCAGGTAAAACCTCAGCACCTTTCGTAGCCAGCACGAGATGGAGGATTTTTGTCCTTTTCCAGCTGTCCCATCAGTATCTCTAAGCACAATTTTATTTAAATGCTGCAGCAAGAAGACGTGTCCAGCCTATTTTTTTTCCTGCAGCATCCATCTCTGAGTGCCCTGATCTCCTGTTTCCTTTAGCTGGCTGGGATCCACCAGGAGATGACATCCCACCACTGCTGCCTAAAGCCATAAATTCATTCCCTGCCTGCTCAGAGGCACCCCAGTGTGTCTCATGCAACACAAGCTTGTGACATCAATAATACTTTATAAACTCCTTCTTTATCCATGTTTTCTGTTTTCCCGCAAATCCCTAATTAGCCATCCTCCTGCCCAAGCAAATTGGATTTTTTCAGGGAGTCCCAAACTGGATTTTTTAAGGGTAAGGACTGGTCCTCCCAGTTCTCTTTGAAGAGCTCAGGCTGATTTACTGGGGAAACCACTAAATTACCACTGTGCTGAGAATAATAAATCATTATCAGCCAAAATCTCTGCTTCATTCTGGCAAACAGAAATTCTTCTGTGGATGCCCAAGTGGTGCAGGAACCATCTGCACCCTGGGGGTTGCGTTTGCTCCATCTCAGACAGGGTTTGGGAAATGTTTGGTAATTTCCTCACTCTGCTGTTACACACCACACTCACCTGCAGCTGCTGCACACAGAGCAGAATTAGTGTTTACGAGTTTCTTTCTAGTTTTAACCCTTTTCTAGATCATTTTCCACACAAACTGCAGCAGCTGCGGGTCTCACTCTGGAAATTTCCCCTTCATTTTTCTTCTTTGAGGCTTCCAGGTTCCCTGTTGTTGGGTTTCACATAACCCTGTTACAGCTGTGAATATTTCCTCTGCAGAGCTGAGGTGAACATGGTGGAAAGCACTCCATGGCTACCGAGGAGCTTCTTCTTGTGGAGAAGAGATCCATGGATTTCACCCCTCTCCATTGGCACAGGCTAGAAATAAATGTGCTTTTAGCCACCCCATTTGTGCCTCAACCTTTCAGCACCCTTGCCACTTATCACATTTTTCAAGGTCACCCACTAACACCGTCTCCCCAGTTGCCAAATCGATGCGAGCAACATCACACTTCCCATAAAAACAGTTCTGCTCAAATTCAAACCCCATGGAAAAAAAAAAAAAAACAAAAACAAAAACAAACATTCCCTGCAACAGCTCCAATGTCTCAGGAAGAACCAAAGAACCCAGGGCATATTCCTGAAAAACAATGGATTTGCACCATTAATTTTGACTGAGCGCTGGGGCAAGCATTCAGGACATCCTTTAGCAACTTAGTTATGTAAAGTGGCCATTTTTAAGAAGGGTTAGAAGGGCTGTGACTAAAGTTAAGCCAAGAGTCAAGCCCTCCGCTGACTCTCAGTGCAGCACTGCAGGGAAATGGAAACTGCCAGAGAAGGCACTGAGGCTTCGGGCAGACAAGGACACTGTGATTTCAGTCCAGGAAAAGTAAATACTTGCACTGCAATTTAAATAATTTCCAACATTTTCTCTGCATGAGACTAATTCCCACCAGTGTTTGCAAAAGCCTTTTATGGACTGCTGTGTATTAGATCCAACTAGCACAGACAAACCCCAGATCCTCCCAGGATTCCCAAACACCTGTAGTCCCAAGGAATACCTTGATGTAAGATGGAGCTCTTCCTTTTGGGATGAGACAATGGACAATTCTGTGTCTGTCTTCAATTGCTCCAAGGGATTATTTAGGTATTATTTACTGTTTCCTGGCTTTATGGGAAGATGTTCTTCACCTGTGAGTAGAGCACAATTGATAGGAGGAAAATTTATTCCTACACTGGACTTTTCAAATCCCACATTGGTGTTTGTGTTCCATTCCAGCTGCGTGATTGTGTGGGCACTTCCCTCTCTCTGCTCCTGCCCAAAATTCCCCTCCCAAGAAAAAGGTCCCAGAACCAGAAGGAGTCTCTGCAATGATCCAGACCTAAATCAACTGCTATTTACATAAAATAAACTTCTCCTGGATGTCAGGTTGCCAGAATGGATTATTTAGTGGAGCCTTGTTGTTACACCTCCTGGTAGTGCTGCACGCTGGTGTAAGATCCATGATGATTGCAACCCATTAGTAACTGTCACTACAGAGCTCCTGCTGCAAAGGAAGGAGACAGGGAAAAATACCTCCTGCCCAGGAAATGAAAATTGGATTCAGGAGACATATTTATTCTGGATTTTGAGCCTGGTTCCCTGCGTGATCGGTGGCAACTCACTTACCTGGCCTGCTCCACACCTTCCCCTCTGAGGAGGGAAATGAATCGTGTTTTCCCTGCTCTGAAAACGTCATTTATATTTTCAGGTGGAAACGGCCGAGCGCAGAGTTAGGGCCGTGCTCCTTTCCTGCAGGGTAATCCCGGGATCGCTCACTCCCGGGGACACTTGGATGTCCTCGGGCCACGGAAGGCCGGAGCCCCTGCTCCGGAAAATAAAGCCTTTAAGTAGGAGCAAGACTAACTCCCCTGGCCAGAAATGGCAGTGGGAAGGCTGGGAGGCGCAGGGATAACAGCTCCAGGAGAAATTCCAGGGATTTTGGATCTGCTGTGGAAGAGCCCAAGCTGCTGCTCAGCCCGAGCTGCCCTCGCACCCACCAGCATCTCCTGCTCCAGGTGGGAGCAGCTCCCGGCCCAGGGAGGAGCCACTCGCACCCAGCACAGCCCACGGAACCCTGCGGATGCTCGTTCCTTTAATTGCGCTGCTATTCTCACTTTGTAGCAGAGTTCTGCACAGGAAAATTACATCCCTGAAAAATTCAGATCCCCTCTTACGGGCAGCAGCTGTTGAAATAACTGCTTTGCAATGTAATCCCCTTGTTCACTAATTCTTTGCCTTCCAACGCTGTAATTTACATTTTTGCCAAGGAATCAAACTGGTACTTAAGTATGAGAATAACTGAGGATCCTGCCTTTGTCTCCAGCCAACTGATATCCTAAGCCCTGCTATGACATTATATAAATATTCAAAAAATGCCTGTGAATACCATAATTTCTCCAGGTCTCACAAATGAGGAATTATCCAAGTAATGGATTATGAATGGAGTAGTAATGTATGGAAACATTACCCACCCAAAACATATTAGAGCTCCCAAAGACTCAACATGAAACAAAATGTGTTAGAGGTTTAACAAAATAAAGCTGTCCCCTGAGGTTCAGCCTCACTAATTCCTATTAAAAAACTCCAGAAAGGTGAAAATACTTACAGACACTGTTTATTTCTCAATATTATCAGCTGAGGAGTGCAGTCAGGAAGATGTTATTTAAAATACCTGCTTATCTAGCTACAAACTTGGCAAGTTTAAAATGAAACCTTGAAACTTGATAATCCAAGATTTCCAATATGAGGTCTTTTAGTGCCTTTTCCTCACCAAGCTCACAATTATGTTCATATTTTGCCTCTAGTTGATAAATTTAAAAATATATGTAAATGTAGTTAATTTGGCTGCATTTTGAAGCAAAGTGTTTAAATAAAAATGAAAGGCACTGACTGGCACAGGTGCCCAGAGCAGCTGGGGCTGCCCCTGGATCCCTGGCAGTGCCCAAGGCCAGGCTGGACACTGGGGCTGGGAGCACCTGGGACAGTGGGAGGTGTCCCTGCCATGGCAGGGGTGGCACTGGGGGATTTGGGGTCCCTCCCACCCAAACCATTCCAGGATTCTGTGAGTAGCTCCCTGCTGAGCCCAGGGTGTTTGTTGTGACTGTGCCTAAAATCTCTGTGGAAGAAATTCCTGTAAAGTTTATGGAGCTGCTGGCACCACTTTGAGAAGCCATTGCTCAACCCAGCCCTGCTCTGCTGTCAGCAGGCCAGACCCTTCCACCAGTTCTTACTCAAGCATCCCTTACTCAGGAGAGTGGGGCAGAAGTAAGGATTACTCATCTGAGGAGTTGCAAAACCGCTGTTGAAGGTTTCTGCCCTGGAGCCAGCCATTGTATGGGAATGACTGAGGGGGGAGGAGACAGCCTGTCTTCCGGGAAAGAAAGTTCTAGGAATCAACTTTAAACTAATTTAAGAAGCTATTGTTTACTCACTCCTTTCCTTTCCTTTCCTTTCCTTTCCTTTCCTTTCCTTTCCTTTCCTTTCCTTTCCTTTCCTTTCCTTTCCTTTCCTTTCCTTTCCTTTCCTTTCCTTTCCTTTCCTTTCCTTTCCTTTCCTTTCCTTTCCTTTCCTTTCCTTTCCTTTCCTTTCCTTTCCTTTCCTTTCCTTTCCTTTCCTTTCCTTTCCTTTCCTTTCCTTTCCTTTCCTTTCCTTTCCTTTCCTTTCCTTTCCTTTCCTTTCCTTTCCTTTCCTTTCCTTTCCTTTCCCCTTTCCTTTCCTTGTCTTACACCTCTTCTCCTTTTTCTCCCTTTCCCCCCTTTTTTCCTTTTTCTCTTTTTTCCTTTCCCCTTTTTTTTCCCTTTTCTTTTTTATTTTTTTCATTTTTTATCCTTTTTTCCTTTCCTTAAAACTTGCAAAGCCTGGCCCAACAATGGGTTTTCTTTCTTGCAGCAGATCTCTAAATTGTAGGAAATTTGCCTCTTGGCCAGGCTGTGCTGGCTCAGAGCCAGACTGGCTGTCTCCATTCTCATCCTTTCCCATACTCTTTCCATGAGCAAAATAAAAATGTTTGGTTGGTTTGGAATTTTTTTTTTTTTAAGTGAAGCAGAGCAGAGGCTCCTATGGACAAATTCCCAATTGCAAGCCTGGTGATGGGCCTCTGGCATGAACAAAACCCATGGAAACAAACAGAAATGCTCCCATTGTCTTCAACTGGCCTTGGCTTGGGGTCTCACAGCTTAAATTTCATCAAACAGGAATGAGCTCAGGATTAGATTTTCTTTGACATCCCTAAAATTGTTCAGTTGCAGGTTGAGGGGCATTCAGTGTCAGTGGGGAGAGAAACAGGGGGGATGAAACTTCCATGTGAAGAGAAAGTGTGTGGATCCTCAAAAAATACTGTGATCACATTATATGCAGAAAACAAAATGAATCAAATATTTCCTGGGTGTCTGAGGCACAGAATTTCTCTGTTCCAGCCCCAACAGGGAGCTTTGGGCAGGGCCATGCTCCACATCTTCCGTGAACAGCCGGGATCAGGAGGAGAATCCCTGGGCACTGAGTGGAAGTACACAGAATTTCCTCCTGCATTTAAAACCAGAAATAAGTCCAAAGGTCTCTGTGCCCTACACAGACATTGCTACAAAATACACTTGGCTGGGTGAATATCCAGAAATGAGAGCCACAGCCATGGCTCCACAGAATGTTCACAGAGGGGGCATTTGGCAAAATGCCCTGGATGAGCTGGGTGAATTTGACGCCCCAGGAAAGTGAATCAAATATTTCCTGGGTGTCTGAGGCACAGAATTTCTCTGTTCCAGCCCCAACAGGGACTTTGGGCAGGGCCATGCTCCACATCTTCCGTGAACAGCCGGGATCAGGAGGAGAATCCCTGGGCACTGAGTGGAAGTACACAGAATTTCCTCCTGCATTTAAAACCAGAAATAAGTCCAAAGGTCTCTATGCCCTACACAGACATTGCTACAAAATACACTTGGCTGGGTGAATATCCACAGAAATGAGAGCCACAGCCATGGCTGGAAGCCAAGCTACAGAGGAGATGCAACCACTGCTTCTGAGAGCCTCCCAGAGCTGGAGAGAGATTTTGGGCAAGGGACGGAGGGACTGGACAGAGAGAATGGCTTCCTGCTGGCACAGAAGGGGTTTGGATGGAATGTTGGGTGGGAATTGTTCCTGGGGCTGCCCCTGGATCCCTGGCAGTGCCCCAGGCCAGGCTGGGCACTGGGGCTGGGGGCACCTGGGACAGTGGGAGGTGTCCCTGCCGTGGCTGGGGTGGCCCTGGATGAGCTTTGAGGTCCATTTTAAACCCAAACTATTCGGGGATTCTGTGAATTTGACGCCCCAGGATCACATCAGGGGGTGCCCCCGTGTCAGACCACCCGGATGATCCCACCAAACCCGCGCCCCATGGGACGCTCACTCCCCACTGAGCGCCCCACCGCGCCCCAGGCAAACACCAGGCCCCCAAACCTGTGCCAAAGCTTGTCTGAGGTCTGCAGCTTTAATGGGAACAAGGCTTGGTCCTTAAATAGGTGCTATATTTATGGAGCAAGGAGTAGCCAAAAAGCAGGGAAAACTCAGCCAACTGCTTTGCTATTTTTGATGACACGACAAAGTCTGATTTTCATTAAGTTTTGCACATATATATCAGGGGTCCTCCTAGGGACTAGGGAATGAATGCACTTTGTTTGAACTCTATGGCTATTATATACTACTTTTTATTGATTTTTTTCCCCCTGTAATTCTCAATATAGTTCTTGTGTGTTCATGGAAAAATATTTATTTTTAGTCCCACCATTTTTCCAATATACTTGTTTTCCTCCTGTTACAAACACTGCCTGATTACCGGGAACATCTTCCCTGTTTTCTTAAAAAAATAAAAAAATTACAAAAAATATAACAGGTAGGATTAACAATTTTAGTCATCTTGAAAAGGCAAAATGAAAGCAAAGCTTGGGTCAGTGTTGTTATACACTCTCAAATGTGTATTTTTAGTTTGTAGAGGTGCCCTGCCCACATTTTTGGAAGGAGAACTCCCCGTGAAGTAAACAAACAACCTTGAGAAAAGTTAAGACTTTCTGTTTCAGAATGTTTTCTCTAGGAAAATAAATTAGGAGGCCAACTTGGGCACCTGAAATGCCACTCCATTCTTCACCAGTGGCACTAACGGGTTTATTCACCGGAAAGAGGGACAAGGAAGGGATGAGGGCTGGGCATCTCCTGGCACAGAGAAAGGGGAAAACCTGGCACTGCCCCCAGGGTGGGGCCTGAAACCTTGGAATCCCTTCCCAGCCCAACTCAACAACTCCCTTTGTGTGGAGTTTGATGCTGGTCCTCCAGAGCTAAGCCAGGCTTTTGCAGCTTCTCTGGCAAGGCCTGGCCCTGGCAGGAATTCAGTGGCCACCTCGGGATTCCAGTGAATCTCCTCCCGGTCCTGCCCAGCTCCAGCCCCACTCCAGACAGAGATTTTGGCCGTTTTGGGGGAGGACAGGAGGAACACGAGGGAGGAGGGAGGTGGCAGCAGCCTGGGAATGCACCAGGGAGATGCAGCAGGGCTGGAAAGCTGGGGCTGGTACCAGGAAGAGTGCGGGGCCATCAGGGAGCCATCTGGGAAAAATCATTTTATTTATAACTTAAGTAATAGCACAAGCCACACAGCAAATCGATTTGCTTTTGGATTCCAGCTATTGTCTGATTGCCCAGACAAACAGCATCCAGTTTAAGTGGAGTCCACAGCAGTAATAACAAAGAAGGAACACAAATTTTAATTATGTTTCTCCAAGTCTGTATAAGTATTGGAGAACCACATAAAAATGATTTTTTTTTACTAACTTGCAGTTGAAAATGTGTCATTAAAAGCTATGAGTCTGATTTTCTGCTCTGCTGGTCAGGATATTAACCAAAATGATAAAGTATTTGCTGTTTGAGGGGAGAAAAAGGAGAGGGAAATAAATGCTGAAGGTTCCATGCCAGAGATATTCTGAGAATGATGCTAAAATGAGAAACTTCATCACCCTGCACTTGTTGGGGCTGTTTTGCTGCACGAAAGTGCTGGAGTAAGAGAAGAAAGAGGGTGGAGAGAGAACCGGGCAACAAAAACAAGCGAAAAAGGGGGAAAAAGTGGTCAGGATGTTGGAAGCACAAGTGAGAGTTGGTTTTGGGGCTGTTTGGTGGCACCTGTGGCAGGAGGGCACAGCAGGCTCTGACTCCACGCCAGGCATGGCAGGACTCCCCTCTCCCCAGGATTCAAATTAATTTCTGCTCTCTCTGCTCACATCGTCCCTAATTCTGCAAGCCTGACTTCATACCCGCTGCAGCTTACATTTATTTGTAATCTCACTGCTTACACTCCACTGAACAATAAAAGAACAATAAACTTAATAAAAAGCCCAAGTGATTGGAAATAGCTCTGGGAATGGCAGTCCAGTATGAAAGCTATAAATTTACTTGTATACTCATGACATTGTCAGCTAATTTTTATGAAAAGCCCATCACAGAACATTGCACCAAAACACTGTGATCACTTGTATGTCACCCATCATACTTCCCCTGATAACAAAACAGAAAATGCATCATAAAATGATACTTCAAACTACAAATTCATCTTGAAACGCTCACTGTATACAGTAACAATTCTTTCCTGACCTTGTCTTGCACCTGAACCTTAAATTAATCATTCTTCTTCTATAACATTAAAGAATACCCAGCGGTCCTTTTTATTGAGTTTAAAAGCTAAAACTTCAGCTAATAATATCATTATTGTTTTGGTTAATATTTCCCTATTCAAATCCACACAGAGTTAAGAAGTTATGCGGTGCAAAGCAAGTAATAAGAGTTTTGGAACTGCGATTGAAAAGTATTTTTCTGTGCTCAGATCAGAAAGTATTGACTGATATTTAGAGGCTGAAGCAAAGCCCCCTGAAGTCAAAGGAAAACACCTATTGATTTTAAACGTTTTGGGATCAAGCCCTTAACACCTAATCCTGAAAAATGCTGAGTACATTAAAGCCACATAGGAGCTCTGGATATCAAGAATTCACAGGGCTAAATCCTAGTAAATACACAGTGTTATCCTGACTCAGACTAAGGTACTCAATTGGATTAATTAGGAAAGATTTTCCAGGAGATGGCCAAGATTTTCACCTCACTCCTTCAGTGGACATGCTGTTGAGATGACAAATGGGACATGGGACAGCATCTGCAAGTGCCTCCCAAAGAGATTTTAATGGCTCAGATCTCCAGTGAAGTACTTGAAGCCTTTCTGACACAGAATTTAGTGATTTGGGCAGCTCTTGAGACATGAATGGAAGCTTCTCTGGCACCTGGAGATGGCTCTGCAGGTAGAGGTAGGAGGCCTCTCAGCCCACCCTTGGGGCTGCTGTTATTCAGTCTTTATTTCTTAATGCTTCTGCTGAAAATTATAAAAACATAAATCCTTTTTTTTCTCTCCCTCGTCCACCAGCAGGAGCTTCTGCCCTCAGTCAGCAACACCAGCACAGGGAGTTCAAATCCCAGAATCACTTCTGCCCCTGGGAGTGTCATGATGCTGAAGATTAGCAGAACGGTTTCAGTGGAAATGTGAGTGTCATTCCTTTAAACGAAAGCAGAGAGGTTTGATTAGAGCCACATAAAAATCAACAGCTTCAATTGTCATCACTTCAAGAGAAGCGTGACGCAGCTTTTGTTTGGAGCCTTGCAGGGGCGACTGCAGCTACCGGGAATAACAGGGCAGGAAATGTGGATCCAGGCTGTCATCCTTGCAGAGAAACTCCTGCCCCGTCCCTGCCAAAACAAGGAAGGGTGAAGGAGCAAAGCCTCCCCCTGTGCCTGTGCTCAGTCCCACCCAGGCAGCCCCTCCATCCCTCCCTCCCCACGACCAGGAGCCCCCAGGTTCTGTGGAGCTGTCCCACATTTACTTTTGTATCCAAAAAGTTCCACTGTGGAAACTCATGATGGGAAGGTTCCCCTCCCCTCAAATGGGAACGGTGCACAGGCTGAAATAATAGGAAATAACTCTTCGACGGGGACTCAAAGTGAAACACGGGACTTATGTCTGAGGAGGACTCTGGGGGAGAAGAATGCGAGGAGGAAAGGATTCCTCAGAATCCAATGTTCAATATCAGATACCATCCATTGAACAGCTGCTTTTTTAGGTCAAAAATCAAGTGTATTGTGCCAAACAGGTCACAGAAGCTCATCCCGGCTGGCAAGGCTCAGAGCAGACCCACACAATGCTCAGAGGAGCTCCCTCTGGGCCTTCTGGTGGTAACAATTCTGGGGGATCAGCCCCTGCACAGGTGTGACCAACGCTTCAGGAGGCACCTGGGTTAAGGCACTTTCCTGCTCAGCAATCCTGGCACGGACCTTCCTTTGCCAGGGCCAGAAGCCATCCCTGGAGATGGCAGCTTCCCCCTGCCTGCAGAGGGAACTCCCTGAGGGGGCCTGGACTCAGCGTCTCACCTTGCTGGGACTGCAGAGAGATGAGATCAGCCCTGGGGGAATCCTGCCACTTAAACATCACAAAACAATGCAATGGTTTGGGGCTGGAAGGGACCTCCTAAAGATCACCCCAGCCATGGCAGGGACACCTCCCACTGTCCCAGGTGCTCCCAGCCCCAGTGTCCAGCCTGGCCTTGGGCACTGCCAGGGATCCAGGGGCAGCCCCAGCTGCTCTGGGCACCTGTGCCAGGGCTGCCCACCCTGCCAGGGAACAATCCCCAATTCCCAATCTCCCATCTAAATGTACCCACTGTCAGCTTAAAGCCATTCCCTGGGTCCTGTCCCTCCATCCCTTGTCCCCAGTCCCTCTGCAGCTCTCCTGGAGCCCCTTCAGGCCCTGCCAGGGGCTCTGAGCTCTCCCTGGAGCTGCTCCTGTCCAGGTGAGCACCCCCAGGTGTCCCAGGCTGTTTTTATGAGTGACACAAAACTCCTGGAGGCCAGAGAAGGCATTTCCATTGGCCTCTGGAGCAGCACTTTGGGGGCACAGTGGCTCCAGAAAAAGTCTGGATTAAAATACAAAACTGCATTTTTATGAAAGGCAACACCCAAAGTGAGAGGAGGGTTCAGAATCTGACTCTGATTAATAAGCACCATTTTATGGATCAGGAAATATCACATCTGACAGAGCTGCCAAAGACAAGTCAATTTTGTAAGAGCAGGTTTTATTGTGCTGGTAGCAGAGGAAAAAACCCAATGTTTGACAAAGGAAAGAAACTTAACATGGTATTGAGGATGTTTATTTCTTTTATCATATTATGTATGAATCTTTTATAAGTTTTCAGTGAACTATATTAATTAAAAATTAGTTCTGGGAATATTTTGCTTGTAGCCTAATAAGCTATTACGTCAATACAGATTTTCATGGACTGTTTTAAATTTGAAATAAAGGGGTCTCCTGAGTATGCGCAATGGAGCAAAAATGTAACAAAATAAAAAAAGTAGAATGTTTCACACTCCTTTCCTTGTGCAAGTTGGGGATCAGGTCTGATTTTTTCAAAGTAACTTTTATGTGCTTTATCCTAAAAGTTTAATTATTATTGAAAGTTTTATGGACTCACCATGAAACTTGATTATTTATTGTTTTTATTGTGAAATTTTTCACTTTATTGGGATCCATCCCAAGGCTGCCACACAAGGCAAGAGTCTTCCAGTCTTCCCTCCCTGTACAAACCAGCATCTCTCCAGGAAATGCTGCTGACGGGGGCTTGTGGGTCATGGTGTGGGTCTGCAGCTCCCCAGGGCTGGAGGCAGGGATGGGGTGAATTCACCCCAGAGTTTGGCTGTTCCCACCAGGATGGAGGCAGGGATGGGGTGAATTCACCCAGAGTTTGGCTGTTCCCACCAGGATGGAGGCAGGGATGGGGTGAATTCACCCCAGAGTTCTGCTGTTCCCACCAGGATGGAGGCAGGGATGGGGTGAATTCACCCCAGAGTTCTGCTGTTCCCACCAGGATGGAGGCAGGGATGGGGTGAATTCACCCAGAGTTCTGCAGCTCCCACCAGGGTGGCAGCTCCTCCACAGAAGAAAAGAAAGAGGAAAAACCCAAATTCTGGGCTGTTGATGGACAGAATGGATTTTCTGGGATTCCCAGTATTGAGTGCAATTCCCATTTTGGGAAATCCACAGAAGCAGAACCAGATCATAAAACACAAGGCCAGAATAAAACCCTCGTTTTAAATATTTCCAGAAAGAATGATCAAAAAATGTTGTGTCAATGACAGCTGACAGTTGTCCGTTTTATATAAATTGTATCTTCCTTCAACTTTTTGCAATTACAATGAGATGGGAACTTTAAAAAAAAAAAAAACATTTTTTGTGGTTTCTTTTCATTTTCAGCTTTATGTGTTTCCAACACCTGGACAGACCTTGGAGGCATCAAGGAGATGAGCTCCCATCAGGAATGGAGAGGGACAACTCAGGGGTAAATATCCACCTTGGAGGGCTCATGCTGAAGGAACTCTGAATTAAGCAATGTTTTATAGCAATGTAGCAGATCCTATCCCACCAAAGTCTGAAGTTTTGGCACTTTTCAGTTATAAAATTTATTTTATAACACATTCTTTTATTCATTTATTTCATATTTTTATATGAAAAAAATAAATAATGAATTTTTCGGTGAAATCTCCCATGCCTCAAAGCCCCTCCATATTTGAACTCCACTATCAGGATTTAAGACAAACCCCACATCCACTTATGAATTTAAAATCATCATAAGGAATTTTGTTGATGAATAATTGACAAATAAAGAAACACAGCTGAGGTACCAGTTCCTAAACAACACCTGAAAGTAACAGGTGAGCTTTAGTCTTGTGGGCAAATAGTGCAATCACAAGAGAGACTTTGGAATCCAGAGTCTTCGGAATCCAGAGTCTTCTGGAAAACTATTCCTAATTCAAGAAATGTGGGAAAATCTACATATTTTGAGGGCCAAAAATATGACTCCTCCTGGCTGTTTGCTGTCTGATTTTTCAGTTCCATTTAGAAGGCGTTTTGTTGGTTTTGCTGCTTTTTTTTTTCATGCAGCACCATCCTGAAAGCATCCAGCAGCAACCTCACAGGAAAGACTCTTGTCCATCATTCCAAAGGGAACCAAGGATGTGGGAATGCTCCTTTCAGCCTTGTCCATGGGCAGACACATTGAAAACCCCAGATTCCATGGGCATGGTTGGAGTCGTCACCAATAAATGCAAACACTGCCCAAACTAGAAACTCCATCAATTAATAGAGAATTTGGAAAAAGAGTTGAAAAGCTGCAATAGTGAGAAATTGCTTTTCCCACGGAGGACATTGTGCGGATTTTGGATCAGCTTTTGGATCAGCCCAGACTCCAGCACACCAAAGCATCCCAAAGCCAAGCCCTGGGGCCCCACTCCAGTGATGTTCATGGAGACCAGTGTAATTAATTGTAATTATTTAGCCTCCCAATAAGCAGCGCGGTGCCGGTTGATTTAAGCAGGTTCAGGAACCAAAGCAAACAGCAGTTAATTGATTTGCTCAGGTTCACATCAGAGGGATCTGACACAGAGTGGGATGAGAAGCACGGCCCCTGATTCCCACTTCCCTGCTTTATCCCCAGGCTCCAGCTACTTCCACGGCTGGAGTTCATGTTTTTAAAAAGCCAGGGAAAATCAACATCACCCATCTTTGTGTTGTTTAGTTTGCAGGTTGAAACGTGCTCCTCATATTCATATTAATGAGCTGCTTCTCATGAGGCAACCCATTAAATTTAATAGGAGAGCAACAAAAACCTCCCATGAAATGAAATAGTTGCAGTTGTGTTTACATTTCCTTGAACGCTGCACTTTGCATTCCCGTGCTAAGAGTGAACTTTGCTTTCATTTTTTAATGATAAACAGGTTTTAATGACTGTCTTTAGCCTTTCCTTTTCTGCCACTTTCCTCTTCTCTCCTGGTGGGATAACAGGATCCCATCCTTCACTGGGCACTGGGCACACAATGTCCTCCATGGGAAAAGCAATTTCTCATTATTGTAGCGTTTCAACACTTTTTCCAAATCCATTAATAATTGATGGAGTTTCTAGTTTGGACAGTGATGAACAAAGAGCCCATTTAAAACACTTGTTTCAGTGGTTTTGGGGTTGGTTTAGGGACCAGTGCACCATAACCTTCCCTCTTCTGAAAGGACTCCAGTGTTGTTTCAAAACACATTATGAAGCCCAAACTCCGGCAGAAAGAGGATTTCCTCCCTGCTTGGTTCTGCAAAACCACCATTTTTGTCAGCAAGATTTCATTATTATTATATTATTTGTATGCTTTTTAAATCTCAAACAAGATCCCCCCTAGCCAGATGGCCTTTGCAAGCAAAATCCAGCACTATGCAGGGAGCACGTGGGTTCCAAAGGAAATCCTCAGGTGATCTAAAAGGCAGAGCTGGCAGCAAAACTTTCCCCAGGCTCCTTATAGCACCTTAAATCAGGGCAATATTAAGTTTGGAAATCCTGGAGCAGGAGACCCATTTGAATTGGCCCCTGACCTGCAGAATCCCATATTTTGGGATAGCACGTGAATATAAACCTAATAGTAAATGTAGCTGCTGCTGTGGGGTGGTGGTCCCAAAACAAGAGGGGCTGTGATAAGAACAAAAGCAAGCTGAGGTCTCCAGAGATCTCAATGTTTGTGCCATAAAATTGGTTCCTTTGTCTCTTCTCATAGAAGCCCCTCTGGAGCCAGGCTGGGACACCTGGGGGCTCACCTGGGCAGGAGCAGCTCCAGGGAGAGCTCAGAGCCCCTGCCAGGGCCTGAAGGGGCTCCAGGAGAGCTGCAGAGGGACTGGGGACAAGGACGGAGGGACAGGACCCAGGGAATGGCTCCCAGTGCCAGAGGGCAGGGATGGATGGGAGATTGGGAATTGGGAATTGTTCCCTGGCAGGGTGGGCAGCCCTGGCACAGGTGCCCAGAGCAGCTGGGGCTGCCCCTGGATCCCTGGCAGTGCCCAGGGCCAGGCTGGACACTGGGGCTGGGAGCACCTGGGACAGTGGGAGGTGTCCCTGCCATGGCAGGGGTGGCACTGGGGGGGATTTGGGGTCCCTCCACCCCAAACCATTCCATGGTTCTCTTATCTCCAGTTCTCAGGTGTCCAACAAGCCCATTCCTGTTGGTGGTGATGCTCCAATCTCCTGGCCCTCCCAAATGAGCCCCAGTGCAGTGCCCAGGGGTCAATCCCTGCTGCATTAACCACTGCAGAGGAGGAGCACCACAGCGTGCAACAACCTGACACAAACATCCCGGCACTTCAGGGTGCATAACCAGGGTGAAGTGCAGCTGAAGTCATGTGGCTTTCCTCCAAAAGCTTAAAATTAAAATAAATGTTTGATTGAACAGGAAAAATGCAATACCCAGGAAGCTGCTGTGTTGCTCCCTCTTAATTTTCCTGTAGCCATTAGAGAGACATTGTTTCACAGCTGTTTTATTTTTCCTGCCCTAGGATCGTGTCTCTCCCAGCCTTTATAATTTTGATTTCTCTGACCAATCTCCTCCTAATCTTTTGGTTCAGCAGGGCTGGAGCCCACAGTCCTGCCACAGTGGCCTCTCCATCCAGCTGTGCACACCAGAGCGCCTGGCAAGCAAAATAACAAAGGCTCTTCTCTTTTCACACATTTGCATCTCTTTGCTCCTTGTGCTTCTTCATCATATGAATTTTTTTTTTTTTTATAAGGTGTTCAGGGCTAGGCTGGATGGGGCTTGGAGCAACCTGGGATAGTGGAAGGTGTCCCTGTCCATGGCAGGGGGTGGGACAGGATGGGATTTAAGGTCCCTTCCCACCCAACCCAGTCTGTGGTTGTATGGTAAAAATATCTAATTCATAGAAATGATGTAAATCAGAATTTAGGAAAATAAAGGCTCCTCCTAAACAAGGGGGAGCTGTTGGATATCCAAGAGCCATCAATATCCTGGGAAGACCCCCTGGAGCAGCTGCTGGATCTCCCTGGCTTTGGCCAGGCACCGTGAGTGTTCCTGGCTGTGGATCATGGCTCGGAAGGAGCCAAGAGGGGAAAAACAGGAGGGAAGCCAGAACTGGGGAGGGCAGGATCTGCTGGAGCCCAGGCAGGCATGGCCCTGGGGCGCTCCTCATCCTGCACCACCTCCATGCTCAGCTCTCCCAGCGCTGCAAGCCTAAACCCCACAAGGAAAACTGGGAAGAACTAAGAGAAGAGGACAGCAGCTTGCTCCTTCAAAAGCAGAGGAGGAATCACGGCCTCAAAGAGTTGCAGCATATTTCTTACAAACATTTGAGCTCTGCTTACATCAAATGCCCTCGTGTTCGGAACAGGTGGCTCACCAACACTTTTCTTCTGTAATTTCGTTATGAAAGCTGCCTTATTTATCTCTCCGACTCATCTGAAAATCACAAAAAAGGAAAACAAAACATGTTGGAGAAGTGTTTATTGGGAGAGTTGCAGTCTTGGGGGATATTCTCCAAGGGAAAGGGATGTTTAATTAAACACACAGGGCAGTGCTCGCCCAATGGAAGGCGCCTCTCAAGTCCTGGTGGCTGTTTCCTGGCACACATCGCTCCCAGGATTCCTCAGGGGGTGTTTATTTTGGATAACTCAGGCTTCCACAGGCACACCACGAGGTGAGGGAACAGTTAAAGCACCACCACGATACAGCTTCCATTTGGGTGACATCTTTCAGTTCCTCATCCAAGACAGGAATAAATAAAATTAAACTGCACAGGAACGTTTCCTCTGCATCCCCAGCACCACTGTTGATGCTGATCACGTGGAAAACTCAGCGTTTTATTTTCTTTTTTTCCCAGAGTTCTCAGTGGATGTACAACCAGAAACAACGAGAGAAGTGCTGAATGCTGAAGAAGGGAATTAGCCAATTTGTTAATGACAACTTATTTGGGTGCAGCCCCATTCCCTTCGGAGCGGGCGCTCTTTATTCAACCTTTCAATGTCAGTTATCATTTTTAAAGCAGCTTGACCTGGAAGCACACAGTTAAAATTGTGGTGACTGTTAATGACAGTTTTATTGGACACTATGCTTATAGTTCACATTTTGAGGTCTGTATGTAATTGATCTTTCTCCCCTACATGAGAAACACTGCAATGAGTTGGTTGCAGCGCCACATTATAGATATAGAGAAATAATAATGATGTCACCTTGAGATTCAAAGATCGTGGAATAGTAATAGTCTCCTAGCTCATTCTCCCAACTGTGATGACCTCTCCAGTACTAAATCTTAACAGTCTCAGCATTATTTTTGAATTATTCATGCTAGCCTTTTCCCTCACTACAAAATCAAGGAAAATGAATGCATCATGCTCTGTCAGCTCCACAGGTATTTTGGTAAAAGTATAAAATGGTATTTGGTTTCAAAAAAATCTGTGCAGCAATACAGGTCACTTGCTAGGCTGAGCAAAAACAAAAATTCATATGCAGAAGAGATGGGACACATCCATTCTGGGGCTGGATGAGGCATTTTGAATCCCTGGAAGTTGGGTTTTGATTAATTACAGCTTCTCCTGCGGAAATAAAACGGGAATTAAAGAAGCATCAACACACACAAAGCATTTTTCACTAACTCAGACGGGGTTGCCATCATTCCTGGGATTGAGCAGGGCGTCAGGACACGAGGAGTTATGGGCTGGGGACAGAGAGACACTTTTTAATGTCATATTTAGAGGTGGAACCAGTGGTGATGCTCAGGAAAGAGGGCAGCCATTCATTCCTCTGCCCATCCCAGCCAGAGCAGCGGTGGCTCCTAAAGGCAGCAGGTTGATAACTCTTCTAGACCATCAAAGCTGGATAATAAGAGAGCGCTACAGTTTTATTCCAGTGATGGATCTCATAAAAAGTGCACATGGGAATAAAATAAAATGCATGTAAATGTAAACTCGAGCAGATATCCTGATTCATCTGTAGCTGGTGACCTTTAAGTTCATTATGAAAAACAAATGTCAAGCTTTCAAAAGACAGGAGTATCCCTGGCTTTGCTGGGGATTTTGTATGCTATGGCACAGACTGTATTAATTTAGTCTGGCATCAATAACCTTGAAATCAGGATTTTGCACTAAAAATCTAGTTTTATGTTTATTCAGAAAGCAAAGATAAAAGGCGACTTTATTTTAAGGGACCCTCCTGTGGCTACAGGGCAAACGTAATGTAACACTCTGGATTTCCACTACCTTGCTATTCAATGCCAGCTCCCATGGCAACAGATTTTATAGGAATACCAGGAGCGTGATGAAGATCTCCCTTGATTTTGCACCGAGTTTAATTATGGAAAAGTCTCCAGCCTGCAGAGTTCCTTGGTGTCCGCGACACGACAAATGCTCCTGGAAAGCCTCGGTCAGAACCAGCCACAGGTCCCCTGGAGAAGGAAAAGAACCTCATTCATCCACTGTGGAAAACTGAGAGATGCTGGATGTTGATACTGACACCAAAAATTTCAACCGATTAACAGGGGAATATCACGTAATTGCTGAAGAAACAACATCTGATCAATTAATTACTTCTCTAACTCGAACAAAAAGTGCTTTTATGCTTCCATTCTCCCTTCAATTAGTTCATAAGCTGGAAGACAGTCAGTCTGATGAGACTAAAGAATTAAATATATTTTTTCTCAATTATTGCCTTTTCTTTGGTAGCATTTATGCTAACAGAGCTACCTGCTCTCTCTCTATCCTCTTTGCCCCTGCTAATAAAGGGACACTCTCACTGCGATGAATCTGCTGCCATATTTTTAAAGAAACAAAACCCCACTCACATCTCAAAAAGAACCAACAAAAGCATCCACAAAAATCACTGGTTTTAGTGTAATTGAGCATCATCAGGACCTTATTGCATTATGGGGCTTTGACATGCTCAGACAAGTGTCCCAGCAGGGGCAAAAAACCATTACAGACCAACAGGGGCAAAAAACCATTACAGACCAACAGGTACTCACAGTTAAATGTTGGGACAGCAAGAAGTTGAAGAAAACTGGGATGTACAACTTCCTTCCATCCAGAAACTTTGTCACCACAAACTACATCAGTTACAAATAAAAATAACCCAGATTTTCTCTGCAGCTCTCCTGTGGAGCCAGGCTGGGAGAGCTGGGGGTGCTCACCTGGAGAGGAGAAGGATCCAGGGAGAGCTCAGAGTCATTTCCAGAGGATCCCAGAGAGCTGCAGAGGGACTGGGGACAGGGGATGGAGGGACAGGACACAGGGAATGGCTCCCAGTGCCAGAGGGCAGGGCTGGATGGGAGATTGGGAATTGGGAATTGTTCCCTGGCAGGGTGGGCAGCCCTGGCACAGCTGGGGCTGCCCCTGGATCCCTGGCAGTGCCCAAGGCCAGGCTGGACACTGGGGCTGGGAGCACCTGGGACAGTGGGAGGTGTCCCTGCCATGGCTGGGGTGGAACTAGATCAGCTTTAAGGTCCTTTCCAACTCTAACCACTCTAGGATTCTATAAAAATCACAGGGACTTTTGCACTGACTTCAGTGAGAAAAGATTTATCCCCCTAGTTTAATTCTTTGTATTTATTTTCTACCAAAAATCTGGACTTTCGATCACTTTCTAGCTATATTTCTGCCTTTCACTCCGCACAAAACAGCTCCATATTTAAGCATTATACCAAAAATTCCTGTATTTCAAACTCTCTGAGCCCATGTGGTGCTTGGCTGAGGATGGACAGAGGGCTCCAGACAAGGGCACGAGCCCTGAGCTCTGTTGTCACTGTCACAGCTCTTTGAAGCACAGACAGGCACTATCAACTGATGCTGTGCAGGGTCTCCCAGCCACAATGGTGGAGTCATTCCACCAGAGCGTTGGATTTTCCTTTCCTGATGGCTCCTGCACATGAAAGAGACCCTTATCTGCCTGTGGAGCAAACAGGGGGCTGAGAGCCAAAGAGCTGCCCAAAGATCCCCCCACGGCTCCGCCAGCGCAGCCGGATGAGCTCACGGCACTTCTCCTCTCTGACTCTGCTCCTGCAACAGCCACAGTGGATGGCCCCAGCCATCAAAGCAGAGTCACTCTCTGAGTGGTGACAAACGACCCTGAACTCGAAAAAATGCAGCCCGATCTATCTGGGGGGAAATAATCTTAAACAAAGGTGCTCGGTGCTGGGAGGAAACCTGGCCAGAAGCAAGAGCACAAAAAGGAACACGGGAGTGATACCAGCAGATTAAATATGAATAACTGAAAGCTTTCAGAGTTGTCTGCGGGCACATGGGGCACTTAGAGGAGAGGACAGGGCAGGAGGCGTCACTTGTCACCGGCCAGGGCAGAGCACACAAACCTCGACGCTTCCTCCCACCTCACCTCCCCATTCCCAGCAGGGCCCTGCGGCTCCAAAGGCGCAAAAATGCAGCTCCTCAGTCCTGGCCATTAATCTAAAAAGCGGCATCGCAGCGACTTAAAGCAGCTCTTTTCGAATTCCCTTCCCTTTAATTCCATAAGTACCCAGCTATTTTAGGCTCTTGATATAAAACCCAGCAAATATTTGTGGGTAATGCCTCTACTCCTGCTTAGCCTTGTAAGCCCAGAGGAATACAGAGCAGCAGACCTAGATCCCAGTTTTAACTCAAATTTCTATTTTAACACCAAATTCCATGGAATTGCTAAAAAAAAAAAAGGCAGGGAAGCATCTTTGTGGACAGTAATTCTGTTGGTTAAATCTCCCTTTGATCTTCCTTAAGTTTGTCTTTCCCAAGGTGTGATTGTTTTTACTGTTCTTTATTTCAGGGGTGCAGATATATCTACATAGGCCTAAAAAATTTTGCAATCACTCGTTTCCAATGAAAAGGGATCACAGGGAAATGCATTTAGGGAGGTTGATCAAGTCCTTTTCTCTTTGGAAAAAAAAAGAAGGGGGGGAAAAAGGGTGAATTCTTGGTCACTGCACATCCTCCAGCTTCTCTCAAACTGTAATATTTTGTATTTTTCTGAAAATTCTCACTGCATTTTGCTTCTACGCTGTGTTTGTGCTCACTACTTTTCAAATTTCCTTGCTAAATATGCCTTCAAAATATAATACATGGTTTCAGAACAGTCCATTAAAAGTACAACATTTTCAAGAAAAAATCTTATTTCTCCATGCCTGCACTTTTAAAGAGAGCAGAGCCTGGTATTTTTTTTTTTTTTTTGTGATGCAAAATATATAGATATATTATATGAGGCACAGTGATGATTTTATTCCAACATAAATGTCATTCTCACATAGTAATTTCATTTGGACTAGCAGGAGTGACTTTTTTTTTGAGGTGTTTGCACCTAATATTAATGTTAAAGTTTAAACCATTTCATGGAAGGATAACGACAGCCAATTAACAGGCAGGGCAGGATTTACTGGTTTCCACTGGAAATACCAGCTCCCTTCTACTCTCAGCAACATTTTAGAGCAAAATCATTATTTTTCTTTAAAAACATCCAGGAATACACACGTGGAAGTGAAGAAACATGCCCGCCTCCCCTTCACTGTTTACCTCCAGGCCTTGCCAGGGAAATGCCACTCAGGCTCTGAGGTCAGCCTGGGTCCGAGCAGCGCTCCGCATTCCTGAACTCCTTCCCAAATCTCGGCAAAGGCAAAGGGAGCAAAACAAATGGCAGATGTGGGAATTGGGGAAAGGAAGCGGTCATTTTTCCAGCGTGGGTCATGGAGAAGAGATTAGTGAGTGCAGGATGGCTGAAACATGCTGGCACAGGCACAGGAGCTGGCCTTGGCCCAGGACAAACAGTGCCAGAGCTGGGAGCGCCGGGAGCCGCCAGCATGCAGCCGGGAGACACGTGCCATGGAGTGCCCCATGTGCCATGGAGTGCCCCACGTGCCATGGAGTGCCCCACGTGTGCCATGGAGTGCCCCCGTGTGCCATGGAGTGCCCGACATGCCATGGAGTGCCCCATGTGCCATGGAGTGCCCCCCACATGCCATGGAGTGCCCCCCATGCATGGAGTGCCCCACATGCCATGGAGTGCCCCACGTGCCATGGAGTGCCCCCCACATGCCATAGAGTGCCCCACGTGTCATGGAGTGCCCCCCCCATGCCATGGAGTGCCCTTGGCTCCCCACATGCCATGGAGTGCCCCCCACATGCCACAGAGTGCCCCACGTGCCATGGAGTGCCCTTGGCTCCCCACATGCCATGGAGTGCCCCCCGTGTGCCATGGAGTGCCCCACATGCCATGGAGTGCCTTTGGCCTCCCACATGCCCTTGGCTCCCCACATGCCATGGAGTGCCCCCCACATGCCATGGAGTGCCCCACGTACAATTGAGTGCCCCATTTGCCATGGAGTGCCCCACAAGCCATTGAGTGCCCTTGACTCCCCACACGCCATGGAGTGCCCCACATGCCATAGAGTGCCCCCCGTGTGCCATGGAGTGCCCCACATGCCATGGAGTGCCTTTGGCCTCCCACATGCCCTTGGTTCCCCACATGCCATGGAGTGCCCTTGGCTCCCCACATGCCATGGAGTGCCTTTGGCCTCCCACATGCCCTTGGTTCCCCACATGCCATGGAGTGCCCTTGGCTCCCCACATGCCATGGAGTGCCCCCCATGTGCCATGGAGTGCCCCACATGTCATGGAGTGCCCCCCATGCATGGAGTGCCCCACATGCCATGGAGTGCCCCCCACATGCCATGGAGTGCCCCCATGTGCCATGGAGTGCCCCACATGCCATGGAGTGCCCCCATGCATGGAGTGCCCCACATGCCATGGAGTGCCCCATGTGCCATGGAGTGCCCTTGGCTCCCCACATGCCATAGAGTGCCCCCCATGTGCCATGGAGTGCCCTTGGCTCCCCACATGCCATGGAGTGCCCCCCATGTGCCATGGAGTGCCCCACATGCCATGGAGTGCCCCCCATGCATGGAGTGCCCCACATGCCATGGAGTGCCCCATGTGCCATGGAGTGCCCCCCACATGCCATGGAGTGCCCCACGTGTCATGGAGTGCCCCCCCCATGCCATGGAGTGCCCTTGGCTCCCCACATGCCATGGAGTGCCCCCCACATGCCATAGAGTGCCCCACGTGTGCCATGGAGTGCCCCATGTGCCATGGAGTGCCCCCCACATGCCATAGAGTGCCCCACGTGTCATGGAGTGCCCCCCCCATGCCATGGAGTGCCCTTGGCTCCCCACATGCCATGGAGTGCCCCCCACATGCCATAGAGTGCCCCACGTGTGCCATGGAGTGCCCCATGTGCCATGGAGTGCCCTTGGCTCCCCACATGCCATGGAGTGCCCCACGTACCATTGAGTGCCCCATGTGCTATGGAGTGCCCCACAAGCCATTGAGTGCCCTTGACTCCCCACATTCCATGGAGTGCCCCCCACATGCCATAGAGTGCCCCACATGCCACGGAGTGCCTTTGGCCTCCCACATGCCCTTGGCTCCCCCATGTACCACGGAGTGCCCTTGTTTCCCCACATGCCCTTGGTTCCCCACACGCCATGGAGTGCCCTCAGCCCCCCACATGCCATGAAGCTCCCTTGGCTTGCCTCCCCCAGCTCCCAGCCCTGCTGGGGGGGGGGTTCCAGCACAAGCGTGGATGAGCAGCTCCCCATGGGATGGGGGAATGTGGGCAAAGCTGATTGATCCTGGCTGGAAATGGATCCTGCTCAAGCTTTGTGTTGGGATTGCAGCTGGACTTTCCACTTGGTAATGGCAGGAAACCTTGGGAGAGCCAGGACGCTCTGGAAAGCCTCAGGAGAACCACAGAGGGTGGGCAGGCCTGGCACAGGTGCCCAGAGCAGCTGGGGCTGCCCCTGGATCCCTGGCAGTGCCCAAGGCCAGGCTGGACACTGGGGCTGGGAGCACCTGGGACAGTGGGAGGTGTCCCTGCCATGGCAGGGGGGCACTGGGTGGGATTTGGGGTCCCTTCCAACCCAAACCATTCCACGATTCTATGGATTCTGAGTAAATCCCTGATTTCATTTCCATGTGTTAGTGACACAGTGGCAGGTGATGCCAGTCCAGGTCACCCTAATTCCAGGGGACAATAATTTACCTCACTAACTCAAATCCAGGAATAATAATTCCTCCCCACCACCTTCTTGGGCTCATGCAATATTTTAGCCACATTCCCACCGAGGGCAGGCCCAGCCAGAGTAACTCTGGGAAAGGGGAAATGCAGCTCTGGAGACAGGAAAAGTGGACCCAGAGACCACCCAGCCACGGCAGGACGAATGAGATGTCATCCGTGGTATCCCACAGCTCAGGATGTTATTCTTGAGCAGAGCACAATCAATTATGTCTGTATGGAATGACTCCACTCCCTTTTTTTGGGTCTCCGGGAAATCTTTGTTCAAATTGAAGATGGTTTTCTAACAGGCTCCACTCTTTACCCAATTTTCCAGCTGAGTTGACTGAGGCCCAGGCAGGTCAAAAGGCTTACCCAAGGTCAGGGAGGGAATCAATGAGTTGGGTCAGATTAGATCTCAGCCTGTTCCTCGCTTTTCATCCTCTGCTGTTCCTGCTGGACCGCTCTTAGAACCAGGTTAACAAAATGTCATGGATATGCTTTAAAAATATATGTTTTTAAACTTGTTATTCCAATAAGAATTAAGTTCTTTAGACAGCATGCTACATAAGATTAGATTTCAAGAGGTGAGGCCTTTGCTGCGAGGAATTCAATATCCAGCACAATGTAAAATATCCAGCAGGAGAAAGACTTTTACTACTGTATAACAATAATAAAAATGCAGAAAAGTCAAATTCACAGATCAAATGCTGAAGTGCTCACTCGGGTCAAGTTCTGCCTGGCTTTAATTGTATTTTGCCTTGGGAAAAGGCTTCAGATCTGGCCATAAATTAGTATGCTGATCCCATGACATGAATGGTGTTTTATTTACTTATTCCCTGGAATATGCTGCAGAATTCAAGTAGCAGTTAAGCTAAAAAGAGTCACTCATCCAAATCTGAAGGAACTGTGGTGCTTGTGAGAATAATCTTGGGCTGCCTCTTCCAACCACCCGCTGGGTAATTTGGCACGAATTGCCCAAAATGGCCCATTTCCCCCTAAGGGATGTCTGTGTTTCCTGAACTTAGGTACCAAAAGCTCTGGATTTTCAGGAAAAATATCTTCACCGGAAGGGCTGAGCCTTCCTCATCTCTGGGGATTTCCACACCTGCTGAGAGAAAGCCCTGAGCAGTCTGAAGCTGGTGAAGGGGGATGGTCTGGAGACCTCCTCCAAGCCAGTCCTGCAGCATCACTGGGTATTGTCCTTCTCAGGATTAATTTTTAAAGACCACTTCAGGGGCAGCTTTTTCCCCCCTGCTGTCCCTCTGTGCTGCCAGATCCCTGCCAGCCCCCTGATAGATGTGGCATGGAGAGAGAGGAATATATGTTTATTTCCCAGCTATTACTCCATAAATAAAACAAAGAAAACGCTCATCAAACTGTGTTCTTTTTTCCTTCATCCACTTTCATCCCAACAAACCACAGAAGAATTGTTCTCGGCATTTTGTTTTCAGACAATGGGAAAAGGTTTTGCTTTGGAAAGTCCAGTCAGGAATTTTCTTTTCCCGATTTTCGGATCCGTCACAGGCGCACTCGGAACTCTTGGCAAAGTTCAGCACTGAGGAAACTGCATCTCATCACTTCTCATCTGCAGATCAAAGCAACGCACTGGCAACATGAAAAGCCTGTATTTAAAACCTGACAGGATACCCTTAGAAAAAAAATTAAAAGAACAAGCTCAGAAATTCTGGGAAGAATGCATTTGGAGTTTCAAGCAAAATAAAACAACATCTAAAAAGGAGTATTAAAAATATCCTCGGACGCAAGAGAAACATTTGTATTTGCCCAGTGCTGAAACAATAAACGAATGAAAACGATCTCTGCTCTGTGTTCCAGAGCAGGATAAAAACTGTTCAACCATTAAACAGGGTTCAACTCTGCTGGCTTTGCTCCTGTGCTTCCATAAAGGCCAGGAAAAGCTAAACCAGGCAGGAGATGACTGAAATGTGCAGGAAGCATCCTGAGACTGGAGAAATTGGGGAAGTTTTAAACAAGAAGTGCATATTGAGGAGCAAAGCGCTCATTCACCTGCTCCTCCTGCCTGCTGGTGCCTTTCAGCACTCTCAGAAATAGAAATGTTTCCTCTCTTTTGACCGGCACAGCTCCCCTCTTCCTCCTCGGGCTGGCTCTGGAGCTGCTTTGCCTCCACCTCGTTTTTGTCAGAACTGGGAGCGCACGGAGGTGCCAGCAGCTGCCTGACCTTTCCAAGGTGTGCATCTCCACCTTCCCCACCCTGGGACCTCCTTATGCTCGAAATCTACTCCAGGTTCACTTGAATTATTTCATGTGAAGGTGCTTAATGTCACAAACAATTTTTTTTTTCTCCCATTGCAGGTCAGTTGGCATTTTAATGTTTATTATTAAGCGGCCTTTGAAAGCTGAGCATGGAATAGATTTGCCTCCTCCGATGGACACAGGGGAGCATCCCAGGCCAGCTGTGCACCTGCCACCTGGACTGGCTGGCCTCAGGAGCCTTTGGGAGGGATGTCAGCTCCCAGAGCTGTGGGAACACAGCCAGGTCCAGCACAGCCCAGCCAGGGGACGTCCCAGCACGTGGCTCCAGTTAACCAGAGCATCCCTCTGCTCCCAGCCTGGACACCAGCACCCTCTGGGAGCAGGCCAAAGGGAATTTCACCCATTTTCACATTTATAAAACATTTTATCTACTTCTCCATTTTTCTGTGATATGCTCAGGCAGCTGTTTGGATGGGGAGCTGAACCCAGACCCAAACCAAGATTGGTGTGAGGGACAGGAACAACCCTGGGTATGTCCCACCACTATTATGGGACAATTCATGCCACAGAGACACTAAACAGAGGAAAAAAAAAAGAAAGAAAGAAAGAAAAAAAAGAAGATAAAACATTTTCACTTCCATTTATTTTCATTTTAGCTTACTGCATTTTAGGATCTACTCATAGTTCACATTGTATTTATGTTAAAATGTTATTAAGACAAGAAGAAGACAGGATTTCTTCATAATGTCTAATTTAAACCTAGGCTTCTTCATCTTGAGGTCATTCCCTGTGTCCTGTCCCTCCATCCCTTGTCCCCGGTCCCTCTGCAGCTCTCCTGGAGCCCCTTCAGGCCCTGGCAGGGCTCTGAGCTCTCCCTGGGTCCTTCTCCTCACCAGGTGAGCCCCCCCAGGTGTCCCAGCCTGGCTCCAGAGGGGCTCCAGCCCCTGGAGCAGCTCCATGGCTCCTCTGGATTTATCCCAACAGGTCTTTTTTGTGCTGGGGACCCTAAAGGTGGACACAAGGCTCCAGGTGGGGTGCCACCAGAGCACAGGAGAGAACCTCCTCCCTTGAGCTGGTCAGGCTGCAGGGCATCCAGCTCAGGATGAAATGTCCTGAGGAACTCTTCCCTCAGCTGCCACCAGCCTCTCACAAAAGCAGCAGGACAATGTGAAAACTGCACACAGGTGATCCAGAGGCAACTGGACTCCTTCAGTGCAGGCCCTCTCCCAAAAACCCCACACAGTCCCACGTGTGGGGAGCAATTCCACGTTAACAGCTCTGGCCGCTCTCCAGCGAGAGTGTGATGAGCTTTGCCAGCACCCAGATCCTGCGGGGCTGGAGTCACACCCAGCTCATAAAATCACCCAGAATCCACACATTTTACAGAGCCAGGCTCCCTAAAGCGCCCCAGTGTATTTCAGCATCTGAACTGCCTGGCATTCACGGAAAGAATCCTGTTTCTCTGCCATGGATCCTGGGCTCTGCAAGCTCCTCCACGAGCATTTATCATCCCTGCCTTGCGAAGGAGCGCGGGTGGCTTGAGGGACAGAGGTGCACCTCCTGTAATGGTATATTCTACACTCTGCTGCAACCTTTCTTCTCATATTTCAGAGTTGAAAAAGGCCTGTCAAAAAGGGGCTATTATGAAAGGGAATTTGAAGACATTCATAAACATCGAGACAGAAAATTGCATTTTCAATATGAGAACCTCAATAGTTAAGGCTACATTTGGGAGATCACTATGGCCCTCTTATTTTCTGCTTACGCTGTCAAAGTTTGAATTCATGTTGGGTTTTCCAGCAATTCAAACAAAGGATACTTTCATAAACATCCATTTCATAAACTACAGCATATCTAATTCTTTGGGTTCTGAAGGCTGAGCTGAATGTAGTGTTTGTGGTCTACTGAGAATATGTCTGGAAAACATAAAACAATCTACTAGGTAAGTTACAAAGCTGTTGACATAGGGAATGAAAATGGAAATTCTGTAGTAGTTTCCTCCATCCCCGGCTTTACGCTGTACTTTGCCTGATGTGAGCTGATTGGTGCAGTATATCTTGATGTTAGGATCCCATTTCAGAAATGTTCTGACATTATCTATTTGGCAGTTTGAAAAATAGTATCAAACTCCCAATGCATTTGAGCGCACGTTTCAACCCAGCAAGCGTAATATCCATTTCCTCCGGTGCAAGAGGCACATTAGGACCAACTCCAAGAGGATTCAATTCTAGGAATGCAATATGTGACTCCACACAACCCCACACATGCACACACGGCCTGCTGAGAGGGACCAAAAGGAATTAACTTGATTTGATTTCCAGCCTCTCCCAGCGAACACACGGGTCTGTCCCTACCAAGGAATGGATGCTGTGAGTTCTGTGAATGCGCTGTTGGCACCTCGCCTGCCCGTGGCACAGGGACGGATGGAGAGAGGAAACCTCATCCAAAATAAAGGGAATTATTAGGAATATTTTCACAAGAGCACGTAGAGATAGGATAAGGGGGAATGGCCTTCAGCAGAAGGAGGCAGGGATGGGTGGGATATTGGGAATTGGGAATTGTTCTCTGTGAGGGTGCCCAGAGCAGCTGGGGCTGCCCCTGGATCCCTGGCAGTGCCCAGGGCCAGGCTGGACACTGGGGCTGGGAGCACCTGGGACAGTGGGAGGTGTCCCTGCCATGGCTGGGGTGGCACTGGGTGATCTTTTGAGGTCCCTTCCCACCCAAATCCTTCAATGGTTCTGTAATTTCTCAAACAATTGGCAATGATTATGAGGCTGGGCACATCTCTACCCAGGCTACAATCACCAAGACCCCTGAAGGATGTGTTCTCTTTCAAATATGCTTAATAAGTCAATAGGAAAAAAATATATGCTGTAAATTTTGCTGTAATAATTATTGGAAATGCTTGAGTCTTGCTGGAATTTGGCACTAGCTTCACTAAATATAGGACTCCAGGCACACTTAATTTAACAGGAGATTTATCAGCGGTCTTATTGACCCAAAATTCCTCTTATTTAACATTTATAAGTTTTTTCACCACACAAATTTCTCTGTACCACAACAGGTAAAATTTATACCGGGTTAGCTTCACCAATATTTGTCAAAACATTTTCCAACAACTTCTGGAATAGAGCAGCCAGGAGATAACTAAAGCACCTGAAGTAGGGCATATGAAACACCATAACTTTTTACAGTTTTGCCCTGAAGAAAATGCAGCCAATCTCTGCTAATATCCCTTTCATTTACACACTTTGCTACGAGATTTCCCTAAAGGCATTAGTGGCTGGCAAACAACTCCCAGCACCTTGATTACAGGAAATCATATTTCTCCTGATCCCAAGCTTCTTCATAAGTACTGAAAATGCTTTGCCTACTAAAATACATATTCTTAACTTACCAGTAATTCTACACCTCGAACCACCCAATTTCCTTCCTCTCCCAGCACAGGAACCACTTGTATTCCTGCTCAATATATCCTAACTCCTGCTTTGCTCTTTGTTTTTTTCAATGGAGATGACTCTGTGCTTCCACATCAAAGGGGGAATCAAATAAGTTTGGAGAATATTTTATTTTGGGGAAAGAGAGAGAGAAAAAAATTTATTAGTGAGGGTAACAAAATATTTCAAAGATAATGGCAAGTTAAAATGTACATATTTTTACCTGAATTCTCTTGAATTTAAATAATTATGGAGGTTTGAAACGTCCCAACTGCTCCGACCCAGACTGAAGGGTGAGCCCCAGAACATGGCACATCTTCAGAACAACCCTCGGACCTCTTTTCTTACCTACAGATCACAACCCAAGCCATCAAAATTTAACTCCTCGCCCTCATACACCCGTCGAGCTCCAGTTCCCAGTGATTTCCAGTGACCCAGGTGTTCCTCAGCATTTCACATCAATCAAAACACAGAGACCAGCTCCCAGTATGCTGCAAACAAAAGTTTTGTATAAGAGACTACTTCCATTATTCAAATCCTGTTAAGAAACTGGACTGGGAATGTTTTCACACACACAGGGCCAATTAAAGCACATAACGTGCCCAGCTCTGCAAGGACAGGAACATTTCCAGATTTAAATTTGCAGGACACATCCCTGCTGCTGAGAAAACACGAGCGTCTTGGCAAACGAAACCACAGTTTCTGGTTTCATTCAGCCTCCTCTCTTTTTTTTTCTTTTCCATTTTTCCTGGTGACTCTAACAGTGAAAGGCAAGCCTTATTTACTGGTTGAAGTGAACTCACACCAGGTGACTTTGCTGGGGCTCTCTGCAGCTGAGGAGAGGCCGGAGGAGCAGAGGAAGTGCTCCAGGCCAGGCTCTGACTCAGTAAGGCACAAACACACAAAGGCAGAAATATTTCATGCCTCTGCTCCAATCTGACAATTTTCTCTGGGGGGAAATTAAGGATCTACAAGTGAGGTCCAAATCGCAGTGATTTGCAATCCTGCACCTTCCCCAGGCTCCATCTGTTTGTCTCTGTGCCTGGCGAGAGGGTCCTTCCAGCTCCAGTGCCCAAGCCTCTCCTCCACAGCAGATGTTGCAGAAAGGAGACGCTTCCAGAGGTTAGTCCTCAACAAGGAATTTAATCCAGGCTGAAATAGTTGTGAATTGACATCTCGAGGCATTTAATAAAACCCTTCCTTTTCAGTTTTTCCATCCCACCCCACCACAGTCTTTGACTGCAAAGTTCATGTGCCGGTTTAAGCTTTGGTTTACTTGGAAGACAACTGCAGACAGATGTTGCAGTCCTGGGGAAATACCATCCTGTCCCTGAAAATGCCACATTAAATGACAATTCATAACAAATAAAGTAAAGAACTGAAAGGAAATGCAATGCCTTACAAGCAGCAGGCTTAAGGAAAATAAAAACTGAGAGAAAATGCCTGGAATGAAAAACAAAGATATTGGACGTGAATTGAAAAAGTCTTGGAAATTTTGCACCCTCTTACTGGATTATTGTTATGAAAATTCACTCACAAGCTTTACTATTAGTGAACTAGACTGGATGTGTAATCACTGGATGCTGGAATTCTTCTAGGCAGAAGATTAGACACATCTAACAGGGCACAGTCCCTCATTGTTAAAGGGCTGGAAATCCAAGAGTTCAGTGCTTGAAATGATACTTGAAGTGACAAAGATCCGAATTGGGCCAGCAGAAGGGTCAGAGATTTGAATAAGATTTTCATCATTCTGAGGGCAGAGTGAACACTGGTCAGAAGCACCTTTTCCACCTCATTTATAAACAGGAATATGCGACCCTTCATCAAGTTCCAATGCAGCAAAGTTTGAAACAGCACAGAGAAACTTTCCTTTATAGTGCAAACACACAACTTTGGATCCACTGCCAAAGCCCAAGATGGTAGGGTTTAAGGAAATCTGGATATTTTACATTCCCTATTCAAGCCTGTTATAATGCAAACTAAAATCATATTAAAGATAATCAATTTTCATGCTCCAGGCAATAAGGAGATCACCTTGGGAGAGGAGGCAGAGAAGATTAATATGTATTTTGGGGATGTTTCCACTTTATAATAAAGTTTCAGGAACTGGCTACTTTTCTGACAAGGATATCAGGACAGAGAGAATATTCCAGCCAGTTTAGAATAACTACTTCTAGGGTACAGCATCCAGTACAGAGTTTGATTTTTTATTTAGAGAGAGGATCAACCTACCATAAGCCACTGCCTTTGTATGGACATGCCGTGGCAGCACCTTTTAATTGACCATTAATCCAAGCTTCATTAAAACTAGGGAAAAGCTTCAATTTCTCATCAGTAAATGTCAGTTGCTCCAGTACAACTATTTTCAATTGTATTGGGGAACTTTCTGCACTTTGGACCATATTTTGTATTTATTTTCTATTTCTTTTAGAATCAGATTTAACACACAGGCACTACCTCAATGTTGCTAATTCTGTATTTATTTACAAATTTTCCCTATGGAAAAAAGGATTTCCTGAATTCTGCAATGACTTTTTAAATGTTGTTCTGATGCTTCCCAAGTGGATTCCTTCATTTTGTGACAGTTTCTGAATCATATAAAGAAACTCATAAATTTTTTGCTGACGTAACTCAGATTGAGACTCTGAGAGATTCTCCAGCTTGAAAAGCAGTGGTTTCTTGCTGCAAACTGTACTGGCATTTCATATTCTGTTTTATTTCCTCAAATAAACCTCATTGCAAGTTCACCTTCCTCTGGCATTTCACTCCTTTTTATCTCCTTCATGTCTTCTTTTAGCAATTGTATTTACCAAATGCTTCTCCTGCACTTGGCTGCTAATTCTCTGTCCCCACCTCACCCAAAACTTTGCAAATCCATAGAACTTTCCTGGTTTGGGCTGGAAAGGACTTTAAATCCCCCCAGTGCCACCCCAGCCATGGCAGGGACACTTCCCACTGTCCCAGGTGCTCCCAGCCCCAGTGTCCAGCCTGGCCTTGGGCACTGCCAGGGATCCAGGGGCAGCCCCAGCTGCTCTGGGCACCTGTGCCAGGGCCTCAGCACCTTCACATGGAATAATTTCTTCCCAGTTTCCCATCGAAATCCACCCACTTTCAGTTTAAAGCCATTCCCTCTGTCCTGCGCCTCCATCCCTTATCCCAAGCCGAGCTCTCTTGGATGCTCTCCCCGGAGCATCCCGTGCAGCCCTTTAAGACCTGCAAGGGGCTCTGAGCTCTCCCTGGAGCCTTCTCCTCCCCAGCTGAGCCCCCCCAGCCGTGTCAGTGTGCACAGATCGCTGGTTTGGGTGGATTTTTACACAACTCCGCGTTTTCCCCACGCGTGCGGCCCTGCCCGCAGCCCCAGCCGGGCCGCACCAGCCGCGACGCTCCGGCCCGGCCGCGGCCGCACCAGCGGGGAGCAGGGCCCAGGCTCCTCCCGGCTCCCTCCCGGAGCCACCTGGAACTCCCCGGCTCTGCCTCTTCCCCTTCCCCCGCCCGGCCGCGGCTTCCGGGCGGCCCCGGCCCCGCCCCGGCAGCGCGGCCTGTGCGGAGCGGCCGCGGCCATCCCCGGGTGCGGGCAGGTGTGCGGGGAGCGCGGCTGCTGGGGACACCAGGGACAGCCCCAGGGCTCCAGGGACAGCCCCAAAGCTCCAGGGACAGCCCCGGAGCTCCAGGGACAGCCAGAGACCGCCAGAGCTGACAGGGAGAGGCAGGGGCGGCCCGGAGGGTGGGCGGGCAGGGTGAGCGGGGGATGCTCGGCCCCCGGAGCACGCAGAGCCGGGGCAGCGCTAACCCGCCGAGGCCGGGGCTGCAGGGGAGCCTGGCCTTAGAAAACGGGCTGGTTTTCCTTAGAACAGTGCTGGGGAAAGGGGGATGGATGGCAGCAGCCTGGGCTCACAGCGGGTCTCTGTGAATTTCCAAAACAATCGCTCCTGGAAGGGCCGGTTCCCTCCTGGAGCATCCCCGGGCGCGGTGGGGATGCGGTGGGCGGGCAGCACTGCTGCCGGATGGGCTCCGAGAGGGTAAACTGGGTAAACTGCCCCTAAATACTTGCCCAGAGGGCTGCCCAGGGTGCTTTTAGGGTTTCCCTCGCTGGGAATATTCCAGAAGTGTCCGAGCGCCGTGCTGTGCCATGTGCTCGGGGATGCGCTGAAGGGACCATGTGAGCCGCTGTGGTCCCTCCCAGCCTGACCCGCTCTAATACAAGAAATAATAAGAATTAGACCTACCCTAGTAATAAGAAATTAATGTTAATCTGAAAATATCCTTTCAGCACTGATACAAAAGCCAAGCTCTGTGGGTGTTTTAAATTAATTTACAATATATTATACAAAATATATACAATGCAAAAATAATATAATATAATGTAAATAATAATAATATAATATAATATAATATAATATAATATAATATAATATAATATAATATAATATAATATAATATAATATAATATAATATAATATAATATATATAATATAATAATACAACACAGTAATATAATAATATATAGTATAATATATAGAGTATATATTATATATCATATACTCTATATATAATTATATATGAAATATATAGTTATATAATATTATGCAATATAATACATATTATACAATATATTATACAATATGTTATACAATATACAATACATTGTACAATAATGTAACTGCATGCAGCTTTTAAAGCACCGTAAGTGTAAAGAGCTATCTGATTTATTTGCCCCTCCCAAATAAACCGTATTTGTGGTGATGTCTATCTTATTTTTGTGGAGTGGAGCTCTTATTGAATGGTGAGGTGCAGGCTCTGCAGTGTTGCACTTTGAAAAATCTTGGTTTTATGTACTGGGGTATTACACAGGTGCTGTGACAGTCATTTCTCAGCTGCCTTTTGTGTCCAGGCTTGTGCTCACCCTGCCCAAGGGTCATCATCTGGAGGGGTCTGTTGGGATGACAGAGTTCCCTTGTAAACCTGCTGAAGGTTTTGGCCTCCAAGCACTGCCTGTCCCCCTTATTCACTGGCAACTCAAGTTGGGGATGTGGGCTTATTCTTTCTGGGGCAAAACCCACCCCTTCAATGTCTAAAAACATCATTTTCTTGTGAATGTTGTCAGTCTGTGACATGATCTTTTCATAGTTAGTTTTGTTTGCTTGGTTTTCAAACAGAAATGTTCCAAATACAGAAGGTTCTACCTAAACCTTCAGGTTTCAGCAGGAAAAAGATGTGGCAGTGTGAGCTTGTGAGGTGGCTTTAGCAATTCCTATCTGCATTCTGGCCCACGACAAGTTCATTACACCAATTATTGCAGCAAGGCAGCAGACGCTCTGTAGGAAACTGTTGTAGTTAGAGACTAACTTGTGTTACCGTGGCTGCTTTACCTCTTGATAACTCTGTAATTACCTTGTCACCACTGTTTAATGCTTCACCTATGCAGAGGATCAGCTCGTGGCATCACTGAGGGGATCAGGGCCCGGAGGAGAAGCTGCTGCCCCTTGGGAGGGCTCCTGGGGTTGCCCTGCATGGCCGAGTTTAGGATTTGTGCAGGAAAAGCAGGATGTTTGTTATGGGAAGTGTGGGTGAGGTGGAAAGGCTGCACCTGAGCAGCTCTGGTTAAACTCACTGGTGACAGGGGAAACACCCAGAAGGAGCAGTAGTGCCAAAAATCGAAAGGAGGGCATGTCAAAGACATGGATGGCTGGTTTTGTAGTGGTTTTTTTTTCATATACAAATAAGGGTTTTGGAGGACTGAGAGCAGCTGATGCTGGTGAATTAACCCTCAGAGTGCTGGCTGCTCTGGAGTGTGTAATTTCCTTACCAGGTGGCATCTTCACCTGTGGGGCTGCAGGGTGGTTGTTCAGGTGCTGGAAGAGCTTCATGGGAACAAATTGGAGGTCCAGGTTTGTTGGGGTGTCAAAATTAAACAGCAGCCTCCAGCCCTGTCAGCTCTTCTGCCTGGGACACAGCTGACCCAAATTACACTTAAATTTCTGAAAGAAAAAGCCTTTCTACGGGTGAGTTGTTATTTCATAGTTCACTGAACAATATCAGAGAATGGTTTGGGTGGGAAGGGACCGTAAAGCCCATCCAGTGCCCCCCAGGGACCTTAAACCCCATCTCAGAATTCCAGCCTGGTTTGGGTGGAAGGGACCTTAAATCCCCCCCAGTCCCACCCATGCCATGGCAGGGACACCTTCCCCTGTCCCAGGTGCTCCCAGCCCCAGTGTCCAGCCTGGCCTTGGGCACTGCCAGGGATCCAGGGGCAGCCCCAGCTGCTCTGGGCACCTGTGCCAGGGAACAATTCCTTCCCAGCATGATGATGGAGCAGAGGTTCAGCCATTTGAGCAGGAGCTCCTTTCCCATGTCGGATTCTGAGCGCGTGGAGCTCCTAAATCCATGCTGCAGGCATTAATGTTCCCTCTGACACTGCAGAGTTCCTGCAGCACGATGCTCCCTGCCTGTGGAGCTGGCACTGCCCGCTCCCAGCAGTTGTCAGGGAGGCTGGATCCACATCCCAGCCGTGGCATAACTCGCAGGAGCCAGCGCTTGTTAACTCTATTTGTTTTTATTATGGACATCGATCTGCCAGTCGCAATAATGCATTTATGGACATTTTTCTGCAAGCGCAGCGCTGGTGGCAGTTTTTACTGACAACTTGAGTCATCTGGACAGGAGTTGAAAATACGTTTATTTTATTGACGGATTGTGCAATTCTCTCGTTTACCCAGTGTTCATAAGATATCTGGACTGGTGAGGAGAATGTAACTGATGGGAAAATGGAGGGTGAAGTTTTAATTTTGGGAGGTTTGGAATCTGTTAGGTAGTGACAGGTTGCAGAACTTGTTTGGGGTGGGTTTGGGAGCTTTAACTTCATTAATGCTGTAATTAAAAAGGGAAAGGCTCAGTGTCCTTACAGCAGAATTCCAGACCTGAATTCCCTCCCTCTGCTGATAGCTGGGGATGTTACTGACCAGCAATTGTGCTGATTTCTCTGAAGGTATAATGGGCAAAATCCTCCTAATGGAAGATAAAACCCCTGTTGAATTGAGTATTTCTGACATATCACCCAGCACAGGTGTGCTTGGGCCAGCATGAAGTTAACACACAGCTGGAGGAGCAACCAAACTACAAAACCAAACCTGTGCTGAAGTATTCTTCATAAATGCGAAATGCAGTTTTTAAACTGAGCTGCTTATGGCCCAGACAAGTGCTTAAAATGTATTGAATGCCAATAAAGCTTGTGTGGGTTTGGATTTTAATGAAGTTGAGTAATTGTAAAAGTTATTTGGAATATGTTGCTATTTTGATGCTTTTTGCTAATCCTTTTTTGAGTTGTTTCCTTATTTACTATTTTATATCTGCACACCTAAATTAGCATGTCCTGGTGGCTGTCAGGAGTATCAATTTATTCTGGGCCAAATTAAATGATACGGATAGTTTCAGGTATCTTTTCATGTCACTTGTAAAACTTGGACATGCAGGTGAAATTCTCCCTGATGCAGCAGAGAGTCTGAAGGTTATTAAACATACCTGAGCAAATCACCTTTAATTGCAAAGAAGAAGAGGGGAATTCATTAAAACAAAGGTTCTGACTTCTCTGCTTTTTGAATGAAATGGGAGTTAAATATTAAAATAGCAGCACTGACCAGTGGCCTGGAGTCTTGAGCAGCTTGGCAGTGGGGAATAAATAATAATTTGAGTTTTGACCTGATGGATGCATTTTAGCTTTTCATTTTGTACAAATGCCACCTTTTTGAGCAGATCAATGCAATCAGTATTTTTAATATATATATTAGCACAGCCCAGTGGAGTCAGAGTGTTTTGTTGTGTGAATGCTGCCATCTCTGTGCTCCACGTGCAGATTTAGGTCCCTCCAGGTAACCCTGCATTAGCAGATAGCAAGAATTAGTGCTGTCTTGTCAGTGCTGCTGCTGCATAATCATCATCAGGAATACTGAAATTACCTGAGTGCTTTAGATCAGCCAGCACAAGGCAAACAATGCTCTTATCTCGGCTTGTTTGTACATTCAAGTGTGCAGAAGGTCTGTTAATTAGTTACACTTTTTAATAAACACCTAAAGTATACTTAAGGCCCTGTTAAAAGATTAATTTTTCTGTTTCACATCATAAAACCAGCAGATGAGTGTTCGGCGTGTGGCAGTACATGGGCAGCACGAGCCTGTGGGCTGGTGGTGGGGACAGGACATTTCTGCTGTCACCCGTGTCCTGCAGAAACAATTGCCACAATTCACATTCCCTGCGCTGTGCTGGATTTCAGGGTGGGCAGAGGTGCAGTGGGAACGGTGTGGGAAAAGGGAAATCCCTTGCACAGTCTCCTGTTGACTCCAGAAATGCCTCTGGTTCTTGGCTGACTCCATAACATACAAAGATTTGTGGTTGGTGTGGTTTATTCAAACTGGCCACAGTTGTTGGTTTGGGCTTTTTTGGTTTGGTTTTCTCTTTTTTTTTTCTGAAATATAAGGGAATTAATTGGTTTTGAATCCAGCTTAGTGGGCCAGGATCATCATTCCCCTTTTAACATGGAGATTTAGGCAGTGGGATGGAATAAAATCTGGCTCTGTGGCCAGGGTTGTGCCTTAGGAAGGTGAAATTGGGGTCCACCAAGGCAAAGTGCTTCAGCTGAAACAAACCTTTAAAATAAATCACGGAATCCCAGAATGGTTTGGGTTGGAAGGGGACTTAAAGAACATCTGTTCCCCACCCAGGAACAGCTAGTTCCACTGTGCCAGGTGCTCCCAGCCCTGTCCAGCCTGGCCTTGGGCACTGCCAGGGATCCAGGGGCAGCCCCGGCTGCTCTGGCCACCTTCCCTGCCATGGAAGTAAAAAATGCTTGTTTTATTATTTTTTAAAACATACCAACAATACTATTTTCCCTGATTGCACGAGTTTAATGTACTTTATTTTCTATTATTGTTAATGCAGCTGGCCCTGGATTTAAATGCATTTCAGTTGCCTTTTGGTGCCATTATATTTGATTCCTCAGCGAGACTTTCTAAGAATATGATTAACCCTCTGGGTCATCTTATAATGTAATTATTAATGATTGATTCTGTTTATCCTTGGGATCAATATGAGAAGCAAAAATGCTTTGGCATATATTTGGGGTTGATTTCTTGCATTCAGTAAACATGATCTGGTGACAAGACTGGTATTGGTTTATTACTCGGAACGTGTTTGATGAATCTGAAGTGTGTAATTAGTTTTATATAATGATGGTGATATGTGGGGTTTTTTACATGACTTATGTTAATATGGCCAATAGTGTTAACATCTCCTGCCACTAATAGTTAGGGTGGGGATGTATAGTAATTGATCTTCCTGGGAGTGCTGTAATGTAAAAACAATTCCGGCTGTTTGAAGTATATTTTACAAGTGTGCATTGGGCCTTTGGGATGTTATACTGAAAAACCCAATTGTACAGTTACCATGGGAACCCAATTAGAATAGATTGCTGGATTTTTTTTTTCTTTCTCAGGCTTTCATCTTGACCAAAAATCTAATGTACTTTAAATGTTTTCATACGGAATTTTGTTCGTACAGTCACTTGGTGTAATGGCTGGTTTTTAATTTTAGTGCTGAACCAGAGTGTTCTGTTGAGGGTCCCGAGGACTTATCCTTCAAGGAGAATCTTCCTTTAGTGTTTAAAACTTGATGAACTGAGAAAAAAATACTTTTTATTAATCCAAGTTCTTACTGCTATCACGTGTACTCGTCAGGCTGCAGTCCTGGGGGAAAAAAAGCAGGGAAGTATCTCAAAGCCCAAGGACTTTTGCTCTAGATCATCAGCAAAACATGGCTGAAGAATTTCCTGTCCTTCAAGGAGCTGTTTTTGATGCCACCTCTGACTTTTCTTCACCTCTGTGGCCTGTTGACATATCCAGAGGTTTGGGATGCTCACTGTGATGTGTTTGCTTCCTGCAGTGTTGAGCACCTGCAGGTGTTTGTGCATCTTCAGGTGTCCTGGGAGCATCCTGCTCCCTCAGCACAGCTCCTGGCTGGGAGCAGAGCTTGTGGGCAGCTTGGGAACATCTTGCTGGAATGGCCAAGGGAAGCTGAGGCAGGAGAGATGGAGATGGATATCACTGGTCCTTGCTGGCAGCTCTGAGCTAGAGAGGATTGTTGACTATTTTTTCTCGTACTGTTCCTTAATCCCTTCAGTTTATCCACCCTGCAAATGCAGGAGGGAATTTTCCATTTTTGGTGAAGCCATTGCTGGCATGAAGATTTCAGTTTTTCAAGGTTTGGTTCTGGTGTCTCAGTTTCCACACCATGGAAGTGGTATCACTGAACTGATCAACGTGTGTTGCTCCAATGAGGTTTTGGCTTTTTGTGGTATCACTGAATTTGATCGATTTGTGTTGCTCCAAAGAGGTTTTGGCTTTTTGTGGTATCACTGAATTGATCAATGTGTGTTGCTCCAAAGAGGTTTTGGCTTTTCGTGGTAACACTGAATTTGATAGATTTGTGTTGCTCCAAAGAGGTTTTGGCTCCTTGCCTTCAAGGTCACCCTCAGGAGAACCCTTCACCTCCACATGAAGTGCTGACCTCCTCCAGCAAGACAGTCTTTGCAAGGCTGAGGGGCATTTGGGAGGATGGTTTGGACTTTCCAAGGGGTGTTTTTTGTATGGCTTCCCCCAGTCTGGCTGTCAGAAATCTTCCAACCACCATGGTTTGGACATGACTGGTTTTACCCAAGCTCTGGTCACCCAAGGAAGGCCTTGTTGGGTGAGCACGTGGAGCTCAACCAGGGTTTGAAATGAGTTTCTGGATAAATCTGATTGTTGAGGCAAAACTTTCAGCTTTACCCTTCAGGAAGATCTAAAAAACCTGAGTCTTGCTGGGTGCTTTGAAATAACCCAGCTCTGAACTGATGATAGAAGTAAATTGCTATTTTATTTTTAGCTCTATCACAGATATTTTAAGTAGTTCTATTAGATTGCTCATCTGCCTGACCTGCATTTAAAAATGCAGTGAGTTCTCTTTGCAATGCCTGCCTTGTTACTATAGTTAAAATACTAATTATTCATCTTAATTTTAAACACTTAAGTAAGATGCAATATTTAGATTAAATGTTGCTGTTTGGTTTTAAGTGGCTGGGAAGTGGCCATGTGTTCTGTCAGCACCTTGGACTTCAAGGAGAGGTTTTGGAAAGCCTGGAATGTTCATATACTTTAATTTTTAAGAGATTTACCATTCCTGAAGTGGATACAGTTATCCCTGCCCATGGAGTGGTGATTCCCTGATTTCAGTGGAGCAGTTCCCACCGAGGCTGGCTGTGAGTCAGGATTGTGAAGCTGAGCTTTGGCACAGAATCTCCTTGGTTTAAAAAATCCAGTGTTTGTACCACATCTTTCAAAGACAGAGTGATATTAGCAGAGTGGCACTAAAAAAAACATGGAGGGGGGAGCTAAATGCCAAAGAAATAGGAAATATCCTTTATTTCCAAGGGGAGTGCAAAAAGGAACCAGTTGTGGTTTTAATTATATAAATAATGTTAAAGGCTAGAATGATAATAATTGAAGTTAAAATGTTTTAGGTACTCAGTGGTGTGAAATCTGTGCTTTTAAACCCAGAATACATCACAATTGCTTGTTTTAAAATCACTTTCATGCCTTAAAATGTGGCATTTCCTAAATCACAACAGGCTCTTCATTTTACTCAGTCACTTAGAAGTACATGACAGCCTGTAAAAAATTATTCAATTAATACTTTTATCTTTGGAGGCATTCTTATTCCAGATATCAGAGTTGTGCAGTGCTTGTTGTGGAAGAACTCTTCAATGTGCCATCTGTTGATTTTTTTTTTTGTTTGACTCATGACGAGTGGGTGACTTAACATTAAAATTCCATGTTGTTTGTGAAAAAAAACCCAAACTCCCTTTGGAAATTCTGTGTACTGAAACTTGGAGCTTGTTTAAAAACTGATGCTGAGGTGGATATTCTGGATATTCAGTTCTCCCCATGGAATTCAGATTTAACAATCTAACTGGGAATTTTTTATTTCTGTTTTCCTTGCAGGTGGAGCCTGTTCCTCCAGGATGGCATCGAGGCTGGTTCCCAAAGTAAGTTTCCAGGGCAGTGCCTTTGCAGGGAGGTGGCCGCTGGAAGTCCAGCATTACAAAAGAGTTCACGTAACGTAGTTTGTTTTTTCCCCAGTGCCCAGCAGTCAGGATTAGGAATCCAGTTGACAAGATTGATGCTGCATTGTAAATCTCTGTAGCTCTGTCATGGTTGGTAACAGGCATCAGTGGACCTTTCCCCAGCACGTATCCATCTGCCACAGAGCATAAATAACAGGACAGAGCTGCTCTCTCCGTTTTGTTGCTGTTTCCATTCCCTAATAATCAACACCTCCCTGGAAAACAGGCTTAATTTTGAGGCTTGATGCTTCAGTGGTGTAAGTGTAGGTCAGTGTCATCGTAGCAAAATAAGAAACATGGGTGTTTATCCAAATATTCAGGCAATTTACTCTGCTGAAAGAAGGGCATCAACACATTGTTAGTCTATAGCTGTCTCCCTGAAATAGTTGAAATGAACTTTGAAGACACAAATACTCTTTTTTTGTGTGTGTGGAATACCTATTTTTGTAACATTAGTGATGTTCCTCTAGGAAAACACTTCTGGTACAATCACACCTGCATTTCTAACTATTCCTGTTGGCAACTTCTGTCACTGCTCTAAATGTCTGAATAGTGGCATCTCTTGTGGTTTTAATCTTCTTTACATAATGTCATGTGGCTTAGGAAGGAGCATTTTGCTGGTTTGTGTTGTTTACCTCTTTTCTACAAAAGCAAATCGGTTTTGTTTTTTAAAACAGAATGGTTGAGGAAGAAACCCAGGTAAATAAATTATTGCTTCACTTTTTTCTTTTGAACCATCATCTCTTTAGTCACATTTATGCATCTTCCAGTTGCAAACACCTTTTAGCAGAGGGAGGGAGAATCCCTGGCTCCCTCTCATTTCAGGCTAGGTGTGATAGAGCTGGCAAGTGACACGAAACTAATAATTTATTACCTAACCTTTTCATTTCCCCCTCTCTCACGTGGAGTTGAAAGGTGCAGCTTGAGCTGTTCGGGGAGTTTTCCCCTTTTGATATGTGGGAAGACAGAAGGTTTGAGGTAAAACACTCCAACTCCGCTGTGGGGACTGTGCAGACGCTTCCCTGTGCTCTGGATGCATATTAAATATTGATGTCCTGATGTAATTGGTGATTTTCGGGCTGTTTTCAGTGTGTGATCAGTTTGCACAGCCCCACGTTGGGGTGACACCCAGCGTGCGCCTGGCCATGGATTTGCAGGAATCAATTATCACCCGTGCAATGTGCTGAACAGTTTTGAAGGAGGCTGCTGAAAAATGCTTTGGGAAAGCAGGCAGACGTGGGAATTTTCCATAATCACTGCCTGTGCCTCCCACTCCATCCCTGATTCTGTTGCAGTGACCAGAGATGGGGTTTGGGTTTGGGTTTGGGTTTGGCTGGAAGGTGCCTGGGCTCTGGGTGACCAAACCTTGGGATAGCTCCATGTTTAGGAATTTGGGTGGGGGTTTGTTGTGCTGCTGACAATGGGGCAGTTTTTGTATTTCATTAGAAAACTCTAAATGTCATTCTGCTCCTCGCTGGATTTCCGGCAGTTAAATTTGAAGTTAGTAAATGCATTTGTGTACTAATCCTGATGCTTTGCTCTGTTAGTGTGAAACCCTTATCCTGACTCGAGCAGGGATGGACAACTATAGGAAAATCCAGATGTGTGTGTGCCAAGGCTATACTCTTGTATTTTTATACAAATCTTTGCAATGCCTCTTCTGTCTGTATTTATTTCCCTGTATTTTGTGTTTTTGGTGAATCCCTAATACACATTTTGCTGCTCTGCTCACTTAAAAATTTCAGCGAAATTCTCTCCTCACGCACAACTCAGATTCCTGACTCTCCTTCAGCTTAAGGAGCACTATTAATGGTTTTGTTCATATTGCTTAGATTTATTTTGTTATTATTCTCCAGCTCCTACTCTTCAGGTAGAGCTATTTTGGTATTATAAAGAATGATGGATTATATAGGAAAGTTTCTTTTGAAGCACTCCTGATATTGTGCAATGCACTTGGGGGTCAGCTACACTTGACTGATGCATGATTTATCCCATGTCCCTGCCACTTCCTGAGATAAAGCTGCTATTTTATCAAAAATGCCAGCAAGTGTGATTTAGAATTTATACCCCTCCTTTTTCAAATAATTGTTCTGATTACTTTCTGGCACGGCAATAAAATGATAAAGGTAATTGCACACAAATGTGAGATAGCACCAAAATACAATAAAATTAACCTGAATTAGCTTGACTTGTCGATGAGAAGTATTTATGAAATGTATTTTTGCAATAAGGGAGACTGATATTATAGCTGGAAGGTGAGTTATTGCCTTAATGTAATACTGTTTGAAATTTAAAAAAGAGACTGTTACAGTTGAGGGTGATTGTGCCTTTGAAATTAAGTTGAAGTGATTCTTATAATTGGCAGCAATAATGCATTGGGAAGGTAATATCTTTTATTGTGTTATGCCTAGTTGCATTATCTTTTATTTAGCTGGTCCTGACTCCAGCTCTGCAGAGAAGACAAGCAGGAGCAGATCAGGAATTTTGTGGATTTAGGTGATAAAAACTTGAAATGTTACCCAATATTAAAGTCATTCTTCTGCTGTTTTTTTTTTTCATTTTAGCCCATTTTCAGTTCCCCTGAACCTGATACAAGGCTCATTTGATTAAAATTTCATCTGTTTTCCTTGTATTGGAGTAGTTGCCATGTATTTACATCAGGCTGAGCCTGTAAGAGCAGAGCACTCCAGGCTCGCTGTGTGTGGGTTTGTGTCAGGTGCTGACTTGGGCAGCGAATTTTGTATTTTTCTGCGCCTCTTACAGAAAAGTGTGGACACACTCTTACAAACCCCTCGATGGTTTTCAAGTAGATCCTGAAATCCCAGAATCCCTGAGGTTGGAAAAGCCCTCCCAGCCCAGGGAGTCCCAGCTGGGCCCATCCCCACCCTGTCCCCAGCCCTGAGTGCCACCTCCAGGTGCCACCTGCAGGGACGGGCACTGCAACCCTCCCTGGGCAGTGCCTGAGCCCCCTTTCCATGGGGCAATTCCTGCTGTGCCCACCCTGAGCTGCCCTGGCCCAGCCTGAGGCCGTTCCCTCTGCTCCTGTCCCTGTTCCCTGGGATGAGATCCCAAATCCCCCCGGCTGTGCCCTCCTGGCAGGAGCTGTGCAGAGCCACAAGGGCCCCTGAGCCTCCTTTGCTCCAGGTGAGCCTGCCTTTGCTCCTCAGGATTCTGCAGCCCCTGCCCGGCTCCTCAGGGATTCTCCAGCCCCTGCCCAGCTCCTCAGGGATTCTGCAGCCCCTGCCCGGCTCCTCAGGGATTCTGCAGCCCCTTCCCAGCTCCTCAGGGATTCTGCAGCCCCTGCCCAGCTCCTCAGGGATTCTGCAGCCCCTGCCCAGCTCCTCAGGGATTCTGCAGGGCTCCTCAGGGATTCTCAGCCCCTGCCCAGCTCCTCAGGGATTCTGCAGCCCCTGCCCGGCTCCTCAGGGATTCTGCAGCCCCTGCCCAGCTCCTCAGGGATTCTGCAGCCCCTGCCCAGCCCCTCAGGGATTCTGCAGCCCCTGCCCGGCTCCCTCAGGGATTCTGCAGCCCCTGCCCGGCTCCTCAGGGATTCCAGCCCCTGCCCAGCTCCTCAGGGATTCTCCAGGCCCTTCCCAGCTCCCAGGGATTCCATGTCCTCCTCAGGGATTTGCCCCTGCCCGGCTCCTCAGGGATTCTGGCCCTGCCCAGCTCCTGGGCCCCTTCCCAGATCCATTGGCCATGCTCCAACCCCTCCATGTCCTTCCCAGATATAGATAATTGTACCTGTATATAGATAACTCAATATGTAGCCAATACCTTGGGTTTAAATCTTGAAGTGATGAACACATCTGTAAAATTAAGATTACTGCACCATGACCTTTCCTTTGCATGAGATTTCATGGAGTCATGGAACATCCCGAGTTGAAAGGGACTTGTTGAAACTCAACCCAGTAACAACAAAATGGGTTTTTTGGGGGACCCTCTAATTGTTAAGAGACAAGATTATTGATTTTTGATTTGTTAGTACATTTATTTATTTATTGTCTGGAAACAAATTCCTTAATTATTTTAAAATATATATTTTACAAGTACAAAAATCAGTGTTTTATTTCCTCTGACAATGTTAAAATATTGAACAACTCAACAAAATATAACATTGCTTTGTAATGCTTCCAGCTGAATCTTCTGCCATATGATTTCCAGCTTCAAAAATGAGGAGCTGGAGGACTCAATGCCTTTGGTGGGTCCTTGGAAAGATACGAGGGGCAGTGTGCTTCTCTTCCCCTTGGAGGTGGCACCAGGGCTCGTGGGTTTTGGGCTGGGTCCTGGTGGGATTTGCAGGTACTAACTCAGTGCACACACTTGTTGCCATAATCTGATTATTCCAGGAGTATCTGGCGCTGTCCTGTCCACTTTCCCTCCCCTTGGGCCTCCGTTTCTTACCCAGTTTAATTAATTATAAAATCTCTTGGCGGCCCCCAGTTTGATGAGATGCCCTGAGTAACTCTGTGTCCCCACCATGATCAGAAATTTTTAAAATTAATTAACACCACACTACTTCTGTGCTGTGTCTAAGTAGAAGCTGGGAATTGTTTGGCTAGGAAAACACCTCAGAGATCATCAAATGTTCTTCTTTCCTTTGTGCTATTGCTATCACCTGATATCAATTTCCTGATTGATGTGTATGTGGTTTATTATGGTATCTATGCTTTAAGTGCCACGTGGCTGCCGTGCTTGCAGCCCATTTAAATTTCCTGTATAAGTAATAGCTGGGGAAAGATGCAGGATGTGTTTACTTGTTTTTGGAGAGGTTCTGGAGGAAACAATACAGCAGAATTCCTGTTTGAACAGCCCTGGGGTCTGCTGTTCAAGTACCAGCTGCAGTCCAAGCTTGGCGTGAGCAGCAGAGGGAGTTGAAAACCGCGCTTGTTGAGTGTGGAACGCAGGAGCTGTAACCCACCTGGCCCTTCCAGGGGAGTTGAGATGGGTTCATTGCAATTGCAGTGCCCTTGCAGTAAAACCAGGCGGTCAGGGCCGGCCCTGGGTGCTGGGAATTGCTCCTCGCTCCCATCTGCCAAAGCCGCGACTGAAGGCGCAGCCAAAGAGCCAGAGGCGACCACTGCTTGGAAAGGCACTTCCCAGCTTGGCATTTCGGGGGCTTCTGGGTGCCATCCAAAGAGGATTAGTAGGATAATGCGATGGGACAACAGGAACTTGCTTTTGTTGTCTTTGATTGTTTAATAAAGAATTACGTGTTTGCTCTCCTCGAAGACTTTTGAAATGCCGTGGAAAGCAAATGTTGCTCCATGTGAGCACGTATCCCCCTGGTTTTTGGGGGCTTGTGTGAAGTGGGCCTTTGGATAAGGGAAGAGGAGCACTGATTTTGAGTCTTTATGCCAGTGTCTATTTGTATATGTTCAGAATATGCAGTTTGATTCTGTACCTTCACATTTTTATGGGATTAGTTCTTCGCAAGGTAAAGAAATTGCATCACCCCAAACTAACCCTGGATTTGCTTCCAGTCTGTCTGACATTTCCTTTCCAAACCTCCCCGCGCCAGGAAATGAGGAGGTTTTGTTTTCATACCCTCTGAAGTTACAGGTTTGGCTTTACCAGGGTTAGATTTACTCAGAGAAGCAGTGAGACGCCAGGAGCGCACTGCAGGGTTTCAGTGCAGCTCTTGTTTGACAGGCTCAGCCGGGGAGGTGTTTATTGTTCCTGTAGCCAGGAGAGAATTCCATGGGCCTGCATCTCCAGTGCTTGTTGCTGGAAAGCTGGAAGTTTGTTTTGGATGCTGTAGGAAGGAGAAGTGCGCCCAGCAGAGACTGTGGTTGTGGAGGGGGGAGAGGTGTCTCGTGTCCAGGTCAGGGTTGCTCAGTCCACAGAAACCTGCTGCAGGATATAAAGGACTTGTATTTCAGAACATTAAAGGTAATTTTAAAAGTTATTTTGTTTTTAGTGGGTTGTATTGACGGAATTACATCAGGTTAGGTATTGTTTTGTTTGATAGGATTGTTTTGTTTCAAGACTTTATTCTTGGGTTTAGGCAACATCTTCTTTTCCTCAAAAATTAGCTTTTGCCTTAATTTAAAAGCTGTGAGGCACTTGGCTTTCTTTGGACTGACAGTTTTCCATATTTTTGGAGGATGCATTGAGTGAAGTGTGAGTGGAGTGATACTGGAATTGGGCATTACCTGGTTCAGAAATTATTTTTCCATTAGTAATGAGGGACGTTGCTCAGAGCTCCCTGTGGGTTGCAGAGGGCAGCAGCCATCCTTTGCTTTTTGGACAAGGAGATTCCTGGCTTTCAGGACAACTTTCTCACATCTTCAGCTGTCTAGATTAAGATGTCAAACCTTCAGGGTTGTGTTTGGATCAGGGCATCCTCGTCACAGAATTCCAGAATGGTTGAGGTTGGAAAAAGACCTTAAAACTCACCCAGTGCTACCCCAGCCATGGCAGGGACACCTCCCCCTGTCCCAGGTGCTCCCAGCCCCAGTGTCCAGCCTGGCCTTGGGCACCGCCAGGGATCCAGGGGCAGCCACAGCTTCATATTTCTTTGGAGTTCTCACCATTCCATTCAGTTGGAAATCTTTGGACTTTTTTTTTTCAAGAGGAGGAGGCAGCTTTTAGAAAAATTTGTATTTTAGCTTGGAAAGAATTCAGACATTTCATAATGAGCAAAAAGACTGAGAATTAAATGTTTCTCATTTTGCTCTAATTTTTATTCCAGCATAGCAAAGTGAAATTAATGTTCCAATATATTAAACTTTCACTATATTTCACTTCAACTTTCAGTGTATTTCACTTTTATTGTGAAAATTCCAACAAACTCTTTCCTTCTTGCTTCCCTGCAGTAAAATTATTTGTAGTACATAAACTCTTTGTTCTCTTGGAACAGTAGCTTTTGTAAGGTGAAAATATAGATGATTAATCAAGATATTAACAGGAGTAGATTTTTAGATTGTTCTGATTGCATGGATCCTGTCTTCTATTCACAGCCCTTAAATCTTTCTTTGCCTTGAAACACTAAAAAATGGCTTTTTCCTCCAAGACAAGGCCCATAAGGTTGGACAATCACCCTCCACCCTGCACTATATGTGCAGAAATACATTAGTTTTACTATTAATATCTTTTCCCATATTCTTTACATACAATGGATTGTTTCCTTTCAAATAAACAGGCAGAACCCAGTAAAACAAATACAGGAAGTTTTAAACTATGAAGGAGATGTGGAGAGAAGTGCAATTCAGTGAAATCCTTGGATGGGTGGCCCACTGGCATGGGCAGCCTCATCAGTGGCAGAGGCTTTTTGACACTAAATCATTTTGCAAACATTGCTTTACGATGGATTTTTGCTTTGCCTGATGGGATTTGATAAGGATTTTGGTAGGAGAAGGATGCAAACGTGCTGCATCAGGAAGGGTGACTGAAATGGAGAAGCAAATTGCCAAACTCTGATGTATTCCCCTTAAATTTAAATCCAGTATTGGGAGCTTTGATTGAATTTTAATTCAAAACTTGAATCAATGGCAAGCAGGTTTGAGATACTCAAAAGAAGGACTCTCTAAGAGTTCAGCCTGGTGTTTTCTCCCTGTAATTAGGAGGAAGGAGCAGCTTCCTTGGCATTTATTGATCATCCTCAAACTCAGCAAATGTCTGGAGTGGCTTTTTTGGTGCGTCCCTGATCCTTTATGGCACCATCAAAACAGGGCAGGTGTTTGTGAATTGTAGCTCATTTGTAGATGCAAATGTCGGGACTTTGTTGGAGATTTTAGGATAAATTTGTGGAGAATGGGAAGCGATGGAGCTTTTAGGATAAATTTGTGGAGAATGGCAAGTGATGAAGTTTTTAGGATAAATTTCTGGAGAATGGGAAGCGATGGAGCTTTTAGGATAAATTCATGGAGAATGGGAAGTGATGGAGCTTTTAGGATACAATTCATGGAGAATGGGAAGTGATGGAGTTTTTAGGATAAATTTATGGAGAATGGGAAGTGATGGAGTTTTTAGGATAAATTTGTGGAGAATGGGAAGCGATGGAGCTTTTAGGATAAATTTGTGGAGAATGGGAAGCGATGAAGTTTTTAGGATAAATTATGGAGATTGGAAAGTGATGAAGTTTTTAGGATAAATCTGTGGAGAATGGGAAGTAAATGAGCAAGGTGGTGCTTGATCACACCTCTGCTGGGGTGGGTATCAACACCTCCAAGGGAATCACCTGCAGGTGGTGATTCCAATGGGTTAATACATCCAGAAATTCAGATTTTGTGGGTTAGCATTCCTATGACTGGTGCAATCTGGGGTCCTCTGACGGTGATTTTTAGTGTTGGAAGTCAGTGTGTGGTTCCCTCCCAGCCCAGCATGGGAGCAAGGTCGGGTGGGAACCTCCTGAGGCACCCGGGTGGGTTCTCCAGCTCCACAGAAGTGTGAAGAACTAAGCAGCATTTCCAAATGTGCGGCAGTGGCTTGGCTGGAAACGGTGGAAACGGGACCATTTTGGGGTCTGAGGGAAGTAGGGGGAAGAATTGCAATGCAATTTCCTGCTGTTGGTTGTGTTTCCATCACACGTAGCTCAATTAACACTTGGTTAATCTGAAAATGATCAGGAGACCCTTTCTTGGAGGAACTGGGACATCTCCCTGATTAATGCAGGTTTGAAAAAAATCCAATTGCAGGATGCGTGAGGCCACATTCGATTTGCCAGCTGAATATGTTACTTTTGCCTTGATTCTCAGAAATATTTGAGGGGAAGAAAAAAATTTGTGAGGACTTCCAAGCTGCAGCCTAATGGAAATCCCCTGTTAAATCAGATGCAGAGGGGATTATTGTTAATATTTTGATATTGGTGTGATGGGTTTATATTGTAAAAGCAGAGTGAAGGAAATGGAAAAACCTGTGGAGGGGAGATCCATCAGCGATAGGGCTCTGATGGGGAGGATTCAGTTCTCCATAATCCTGAAAGGAAAATCAGGGCCTGCTCTCTGGACTTTTCTGGAAAACACAAATTGTTTCCTGGGACAACACGGAGCATGGAAATGCTTTGCTACGGACTTTTTTTTTTTTTAAGCCTTGTTGATTCTCACGATTTCTCTGCCTTTTTTATTTCTCTGTTCATCATTATGGATATGAATTGAATTCTAGGATGTCCAGTGGGGTTTTGGGGGCTGTTAGGAGCAACAGAACATGGAAATATTTGAATTATTTACTGTAGTGTGAAAGCTGCTTAATACAAATTTAAATAAAATTGAAATCTTCCAGTTTGTTGTATTTAGCAGTCTGGTGAGGTAAACTTACAAATGTTGCTCCTATGGTTTGATTTCTTTTCCAGAGGTTGGCAGGAGAGGTTTCCTGTCTAAAAATCATATTTTTTTTCTACCTAATATCAAAATTATGGGTTATTTTGATCCAGAATTATAGGCATTGCAGTGGAAGGGCAGAATGAAGGTGGAGATGATGCAGGAGCTGATCAGAATTCTTCCAATTTTTCGTAAATCATGGAATGTTTGGGTTGGAAAGGGACTTTAAATCCCCCCCAGTGCCACCCCAGCTATGGCAGGGACACCTCCCACTGTCCCAGGTGCTCCCAGCCCCAGTGCCCAGCCTGGCCTTGGGCATTCCAGGGATCCAGGGGAAGTGCCCAGCCTTGCCAGCACCACTAAACCCCGTCCTGAAGTGCCACATCCTCGTGGTTTTGGAACATTTCCAGGGATGGTGACTCCACCACTTCCCCTGTCAGCCTGTTCCAATGCCTGACACCCCTTTCTGGGAGGAAATTTCTCCTCCTGTCCAGCCCAGGTAACAAAATCAGTGTCTGGGCAGAGGAGCGTGCATTGTGTATCTGTCAGTGACCTTCATCCTGGAGCAGCCCAACCCAATTGCATGTGGATGTGGATTGATGTCCTGCAGCCTCATTCTTTTGCAGAAATAAACCTTCTGAATATTGCTGCCCGATGAATATGATAAACAAGGCTGCAAATAGGACTTGCAGTCACTCAGGGTTTCATCCATAAAGCTTAGTTCAACTTGGAGAGAGCTCAGAGGGTTATTGATGGTTCTCTGCTGCTCCCTGCATCCTGGGTTTTGTTCTGATGGAAATATCCTGGAGCACATGGTGTGAGGGTCAGTGCATCTGGTTCAGGGCTGTCACACCAATAAACATGAAGAATGGGTGCTGGTTTGCCACATATGTAAATTTTACTGCTTGTTTGCTGACTTCTGCAATGAGGTGCTGCTCCAAAGAAGTTCTCCCATGTCCTCCAGGAGGGGGAAGGAACATGGAAAAAGTTGGTGGGAAAGGAGTGAGTTTGTGATGCCACCAAACATTTGATTATTCAGCAGCTGGGGTTGCAGTCCAAGTAAGGAAACCACAGAGAACCTGCAGCTCCTGGACTTCTCCAAGCTGAGTGAGGTTGCTCTGGTTGCTGCATGTCTGTAATGGAGGAATTGTGTAAGAGCTTCCCAAAATTCAGGGCTTTAGGTTTGCTTTTGCTCTAGTTATGCCAAGCTGTCAGCCTGATGGTTTTTCTGCTCTCTCACACTGGTTGTATTACTCACAGATGTGACTTCCTTCCACAGCACTTAATAACGGGGTTTGAAAAGATTCTCTTATTTGGAAAACAACTAATTATTGTACAGCTGTGGGCAGCTCTAAGTCACCCTGCTGGACCTTCCTGGCTCCTGCTGCACCCCTGCTCTGGCAGTCACGGAATCCCAGAATGGATTGGGTTGGAAGGGGTCTTAAATCTCATTTCATCCCATCCCATCCCCTGCCATGGCCAGGGACACCTTCCACTGCACCAGGTTGCTCCAAGCCCCATCCAGCCTTGAACACAGGGAAGTAAATAAAATAAATCCAAGAAATTGGTTGTTCTCTCAGTGCTGTCTCAGGAAAGCTCATGAAGTTCAACAGGTCAAGTGCAGGGTGCTGCACCTGGGGGACAGGACACAGAGAGGGCAGGGAGGGATGGGATACTGGGAATTAGGAATTGTTCCCTGGGAGGGTGGAGCCCTGGATCCTGGCAGTGCCCAAGGCCAGGTTGTACATTGGGTCTGGGAGCATCTGGGACAGTGGAATGTGTGGAAATAAGTGATTTGTAAGTTCCCTTCCATCCCAAACAGTTGTAGGAGCCTTTTATTCTGTGTTTGCTGGTGGAGTTACCTTGTGCTGCCTCACGGTTTCTCAGTTGTTCCCTTTTTTCCCAGTTTCACAGGAGCTGAGCTCTTTGGAGCACAGGACTTTGTGTGGTCTGGACCAAGGGTTTGGTGTCTGGGTGGCTGCAGAGGACACTGGTGGTGTCCTGTCCTGTCCTGTCCTGTCCTGTCCTGTCCTGTCCTGTCCTGCTGCAGTGATGGCACAAACCAAACTGGGAACACAGCTCACACTTCCAGACTGGGGTTTTTTTTTTCAGCCAAGATGAATTTGACAAGTCTGTTATTGTTGGTCTTGTCCAATATTGAGAAATACTTGGCAGCTGTTTCCAGCTACATCCTATCAGTAATCGTAAAAGCAGACTGGTAACAATGGGAATAAAAATATGCTTCTTTTCCTAAGGAATGATTGATTTTTTCATGTGTTTTCTTTTCCAGCAGACATATTCTATTTGTGTTCCAGCTGTTATTTGCATAACACTGCTGCTCTAAACCACTGCATCTACTTTGTTGTCACAACAGTCCTGTTTTAAATAAGTGTCACAACACATTGGATTTTAGCTGATAAACCAGCCATGAAACTGCTGCTATTTTGTGTTTTTATGAAGATCACTATGCTGCTAGTTAATGTTTTTTTTGAGACTTTGATTTAGGTGCTGACTTGTGAAGATAGATCATTTTAAGTTGGAATTTTGAAAGTGAATGCTGTAGTTGAGGAAACTTGAAATTCACTGTAGTCTTCCTTTTTTCAAATTGCTTTTGAAAACTACTCGAATCTGTTCCTTGGTGCAGGTCCCTGCAGCTAAAGAGGGTTTTATTTCCTCGAGCAGGTGAATTCCAAGCAGGGAGGATCTCCATGCGAGGAGAAGCAGGTGGCTCTGTTCAGCCCCCTGGGCAGGATCGAGATCGCGGGCTGTGAGAAGGGCGTGCATGAGATAAAACTTCCCAAAACGAGCCTGCTGCCAAGGGGGTGAGTTCGTGTCCTATTGATCCTGGCCTTGTGCTTGTGCTGGGGAAGGAGATTGCCCAGAGCGTCTGGGAGCGCTCTTGTTTGTGCTGATCCTACTGGGAGGAGTCTCTCGTGCCCTTAAGGACTCCAAAATGCATCCACTCCTCTGCTGCCTCCAAAATATTATCAAACATTTTAAACTCTGAAGTGTTTTTAAGGTAAGTTTTGAAAGAATCTCCTGCCTGCCTTAATTTTTGGCACACACATAAATGTCACTGAGGGTAAAATCTCCTTGTAGACATCACAAATCTTGCAGAACTACATATATTTTTATATTTTTACATTTTGATATTTTGATATTTTAATGTTGTTATATTGTTATTTTTTATATTGTTATATTGTTGTATTGTTATATTGTTGTATTGTTATATTTGTATTTTTATAGATTACATTTTTATTCTTATATTTTATATTTTTGATATAGTTATATATTAATATTTTCATATTTTTATATTCTATATTTTTGTACTTTATATATTTATATATTTGTATTTTATATTTTTATATAAATAAATTATTCTGTTTTATATGAATTATATATATTTTATATAAATAAATTATTATCTATTATATTTTTATATAAATAATTTTAATGTTTGTTTTTATATTCCTATATTTTATGCTTTATATGTTTATATTATTTTTATATTATTTTTATATTTTTAATATATTTTTTATTTTTTAATTTTTTTAATTTTATATTTTATTTTTCTATTTTCATTTTTTCATATTTTTATCTAGAGACCTGTGCTCCAGCAGGTAGAAGCAGGATTGACTGATTGCTTTGGTTACTGTGTAGTACTGGTGAGCGCTGTCGTTGCTTTCCCAGAGCTGTAACGCCTGCTGGAGTTTGGAACAGGTCCCACGTGGCAGTGGAGGCGATGTCTCCAATCCAGGCCTGGCTGAGGAGGCATCAGTGCCTTCTCCTGTTTGTTGTAAGTTGTGTTCAGGCTGCTGGAGTCCATCTGTCCTGCTCAGATATTTTGGTTTTTTTCCTTGTTTGTGAGGAAATGTTCAGTGATATTTTTTGAAGGAATGTTGAATTCATTCAGAATTAGATGCTAAATTTCCGTGCCGAATTTCTTTGGCTAATAGCAAGACTTCTTAGACTTTCTCAGACTTCTCTAGGACTGGTTTTTCAACTGAGTTTGGTAATTAAATTCCACTTTTCCACAGTCTGCTCTATCAGTGCTGCCACTGACAAGACTCAAACAGGTTTGGCTTCTTTTATCAACATTGTCTTTTTTTCATGCTGTGTTTGCCTCTGAAATTCTCCATGGATTTGTAGGATGCCTGTTTTCCTATTTTATTCTCCTTGTAACTGAAATGGGTGTGAAATTAATCAGGACTGTGGAGCATAATGTGTGTTCTGGTTGAAATATGATTTTACCTCCCGTACAAAAACTCTGAAGCCTCTGGATTTCACAGTTTTGCCAGCTCCAGAGGTATGGGAATAACTGCTGCACTTCCTTCAGATTGTGGATTTCTGCTGATGAGGAATGGAAATAAATGGGCATTTAGGATAAAGTTGGAACTTGGCTTTGCTGCAGAGCAAAACTTGCCTGGAGAGCAGCCCAGGGGATGAGGATCTTCACCTTGTGAAGAGTAAATGTCAGTGAGGGAGTGGAATAAGAGTAGGAAGAAGATTTGGGGGCTCTCAGAGCCGTTTCTAGGGATGGGTGCTGCTCTTTTACCAGAGCATCTTGTAAAAAGTCTGGTTTTGTTGTACCAGGACATCTGGTTTGCTGTAACATGTTCATGTTCTCTGGTTTCTCATGATCTTCTTCTTCAGCAGAAGTTGGACAGTTTGGATCCTTTTCCTGAATCTTAATTTTCACCTGTTGTAGATCTTCACTTTTCTCATTGGTGAGCTGACTTCACTTCACCTTGAGGCATTAGTGGCATCCTGGTAGCTCTCAGCCTCACAGGCTGCATGATTTATGTGCCAAAATTGTTTCATGAGAAGGTCTGTCACTCAGGAATAACTCTGAAGCTAAAGGCAAGAAGAGTGTTTTTATGATTACTTTAAGAATTTAAATCTGAAGATGAAAGGTGGGGCTTCCTTTTGTCTTTAGCGCTGATAAAGTTCTAAAAATTTTAAAGCCATCTGTAAATGTTTGTGCTGAAGTATAACATTTAATCTCTTCTACTCATCGCTAGTGAATAGTTGTTAAATCTGGCCTCATTATTTTCGACAGAATGAAAATAAAAACAAAGCAGTGCCTGGTGTTTCTCCTAACTGGCTAATAAACGCCATGGCAAGAACATTGGGTGGGGAAAAAAACCATAAGAAACATAAAAATTGATTTTAATGGACCCCTGTCAGAGAGAACCATAATGAGCACAAGTCTGGTAATAAATATCGGTATTCTGCTTGGGACTTCTCATGTGGAATTGCATGTAACAATCAATAGAGATTTTAGGGTTTTTTAACAACAAAAATAAGTAAACCTTTGAAATTTATAAATACTTAAGACTTGCAATCTGTCAGACAAACCTGGTAGTTGTAGAAAAATCTGATAAGAGCCCCTGGTTAATGGCATAATCGCTATGTGGAGATCTCACTCTGTTTTACAGCTTGTAAAATGCTGTGCAATTAATCACCTGAGATTACAACCTCCTCACTGATGGCTCTCCTTAAAACTTAAGAACACAGACTATAATGGAGCCTAAAAGGAGAAGCAACAAAGTAAAACCCAGTTTCAGTATGCTTGAGAGAAATTGATCTATTAATGAGATGAAACTAATTGTAATAACCTGAGGTTATTCTGCTCCTCGGGAAGCTGCAGGGTTTAAAACTCCAGACACGTCACACAGGGATGGTTTCTCCTGGAGAGGAGGCATCTTTATCCAGGCTTCTGAAATCTTTGATGTGCATCCCATTCCTGGAGCTGGATGGGCTTGGAGCAGCTGGGACAATGGGAGGTGCCAGGTAGGGGTGGCACTGGGTGGGCTCTGAGGGACCCAAACCAGTCTGGGATTCTGTGATAGGGATGCCCTGATCCAAACAGGTCCCTGAAGGTTTGACATCTTAATCTGGACAAGTGTATCTATTTCTAAGAACTTCGGTTTCACAGTTCATGTTTTAAAAACCCTTAAGTATGTATAAGCTGTTTAGATGTACTTTTTATATTTTTATATATATATGTTTTATATATATATATATTTATATTTATATGATGTAAGTTGTGTTGTTTATATTATTTATCATTATATAATTTATTATTATAGTATATTATATTTTTATATATATAATTACGTAGTACAATATAATCGTACATAATACATATTTTTCGTGCTATATCAGTTGTAGTTTTTCTTTCAGTACGTGCCAATCTAATGATAAGTTTGGATCAATATTCCTCCAACATCCCAACCTGAAATATTGCAAATGTTTAACGCTTCTTGCTCGTGTACAAGAGATGAACTCCCTTTCTTTTACTGGTATTTTACTTCAAAATGTCTTCAGCAGCTCTGGAGTTTCAGAATTAGCTTTTTTTGCTGTTGTTTTGCTGCCAGCTGTGGTGTCCCCACACTGGTATGTCTCTGTTTTGAGAAGCCTTGACTCATTCCAGAGGTGCAGGAGTAAATTATCCCCTTGGTGGGCAGGTAACACAAACCATGGTTTTCCCTCTAATGAATATTTACAGCACAACACACCTTGGAAATGTGAGCTGTGGACTTGGCATTGGGATGGCAGCAGGGAGCAGTTTCTCCCCTGTGTTGCAAAAATCCAGATTCTCTCAGGAATTCCCTTTTCCTCAGGAAAACCACCCTGGTTTTGCCAGCTCCCTGCCTGGTCAGGATGGGGCAGGGGTTGTTTGGGCTGCCCATGTGCTGGGGAGGGAAGCACTGGGGGCACTGGAGGATTTCAGTGAAAGGGCTGTAGTAGAACCTGTTTTGAGGAAAACGAAGCAGCTTTCAGTGTGTGGTTGGAAAATCCTGCTGGGCACATGGGGGGGTGACCACCATCATCCTACTACTGAGTGTGTGTGGCAGGAGAGTTAAATTTGCCATCTGGGAGGTGGGCACAGATCCCAGGTGATGCCCGTGGCCCTGGTGTGGAATGTTGTTTATGCCCCTGGGATTTGAGGGTGCCCCCATGAGTGAAGACTTGCACGGGAAAGCTGAGCTGAGCAGCTGTGCTCTGTCACCGCCGTCCTGGGTGGGACATCCGAGATGGGCATGGGCTGGGGACAGCCCCTCCTGGCTCCCTGGGGCTGCTGGGGTGTGGGGCCAGCTCGGGCTTGCCAGAGGAGCCTGAGCTCCCATCTCCTGCAGGAGACAGCGCCTGCGGGTCTGCTCTCCTCCCTGGCCTGGGGAATTGTGTGTTTGTTGGTGTGAACCTGGGTTTGGGGGACTGCAGAGAAGGTGTTGGTGCTTCCTGCGTGTTTGGGCAGCCTGACGAATGGTCAAAGCCTGCATTTTCCTGCTGCTGTAGGAATACACCCAGGCGTCCTTTTGGGCTCTTTCAGGAGCGGTGGGATCTCATCTGCCCTCTGTGTTCCCTGCAGGTTATTTGCAGTTTTCCTTAGTGTTTCATCTCCCTCCATCTTACTGAGGGACATCAGAGGAGCAAGGAGCCAGTTTGGCACTTCCCATATTATTAATCTGCCTCAACCTTTCAGGGTGAATCTGCAGTTCAAGAAGTTCACCAGGGTTTCAGTCAGTCTCTCTCTGTCACTGTAACATGATCAGAAACTCTCCAGAATCTCAGTTTAAGCAGGTTCCCAGCTATTAGAGATGGAAGGGAAATCTCCTGGTGTGTGCAAAGGCAGAGGATGCAGTGGGGCAGGGAGTCTGATGAGAGCCTGGAACAATAACTTGGAGAGGTGTGAACCACTCTGTTCATCTCTGAGGTATTTAATCATTGCCAGTGGTGATGGTTTAAATGTCAACTTTGCTAACTGTTTCATTCCTCATGCTGTAAAATTTACTGGGAGTGATAGCTCACTTTGATGCCACAAGTGGGAGGCATTTGGGAGAGTGCCACTCCTCCTATTTTTCCACTGAGCATCAGCCAAGGCTAAGAAACTTAGTGGAGCTCAGGGGCACAGTAAAAACCCACTGAAGGAGGCAAGGATGTGACTTCTCTGCTGCTTGGAGTGGATTCCTGGTTTACCATGAACATCTGGGGTGACTTCTGTGGGTAGAGGATTATTGGCAGTGTGGCTTGGAAGAGGCTCCACTCTTCCTCACTCAAGTTCTTCCCTGACTATTGTGTAATAACAGCAATTTTCTGTTTGAAATGGTGCAGGATAAACCCTGAATGAGCCAGAGGACATACTTAGGGTAAAGAAATTATTGGGTTGGGATGAGCTCTAAATGAAGAGTGGGAACAGAGAAAGGAATGGAGCTGGGGAAGGGGCGGAGAATCCCTGAGGAGCTGGGCAGGGGCTGCAGAATCCCTGAGGAGCTGGGCAGGGGCTGCAGAATCCCTGAGGAGCTGGGCAGGGGCTGCAGAATCCCTGAGGAGCTGGGCAGGGGCTGCAGAATCCCTGAGGAGCTGGGCAGGGGCTGCAGAATCCCTGAGGAGCTGGGCAGGGGCTGCAGAATCCCTGAGGAGCTGGGAAGGGGCTGGAGAATCCCTGAGGAGCTGGGCAGGGGCTGCAGAATCCCTGAGGAGCCGGGCAGGGGCTGCAGAATCCCTGAGGAGCTGGGCAGGGGCTGCAGAATCCCTGAGGAGCCGGGCAGGGGCTGCAGAATCCCTGAGGAGCCGGGCAGGGGCTGCAGAATCCCTGAGGAGCCGGGCAGGGGCTGCAGAATCCCTGAGGAGCTGGGCAGGGGCTGCAGAATCCCTGAGGAGCTGGGCAGGGGCTGCAGAATCCCTGAGGAGCTGGGCAGGGGCTGCAGAATCCCTGAGGAGCCGGGCAGGGCTCACCTGGAGCACAGGAGGCTCAGGGGCCCTTGTGGCTCTGCACAGCTCCTGCCAGGAGGGCACAGCCGAGGGGATTTGGGATCTCATCCCAGGGAACAGGGACAGGAGCAGAGGGAACGGCCCCAGGCTGGGCCAGGGCAGCTCAGGGTGGAAATTAGGAACAAACTTCTCATGGAAAGGGTTATAAAGCTTTGGGCGGTTATAAAGCTTTGGAATAGCCCAGGGAGGTGTTGCAGTGCCCATCCCTGGGTGGGTTCAAGCCTGAGGACGTGGTTGGTGCTGCTGGTTGGTGGCTGGATGTGATGATCTTTGAGGAATTCTCCAGCCTTAACAATTCCACAGTTCTGTGTTGAAACACCAGTGCCTGTGGACAGACCCAGCCACAAGTCCCACCTGTTCTTTACTTCTGAAGTGCCTTGTGCCCAAAACCTTCAAGGTGCTGCTGTGGCTCAGAGAGCACCTGGTTCCTCTGGGTGATGCTTGTTCAAATCCAGAATTTTGGCCTTTTAACCCCTCCCAGTGCTGACAGCATTGGTTTTCACCCTGATGAGCCAAGGGAGAGCCTGTTTGTGGTGCCTGTGGAGCAGTCACCAGAAGATCACTCTTACATAAATGTTCCTCTTTCAAAGAAAACCATTCATTTCCAAATATCTTTTAACTTGTGGCACAAAGCTCTCACAAATCTCATTGAATTTTCTGCCACTAGTTTTGGAAACAAAACATGCAGATGCCTGGGTAATAGGGAGATGATGCTTGTTACTTCAAATTACTTCAAAATAACAGCAAAGTGTATTTTAAAAAATAGGAAAGAAGGAAAAAAAGAAATATTACCTTCTGTGGTAGAAGTCTCTACAAATATCCAGGCATCAATCTTTATTTCAGCAGATTCAATGGATGTGGCAGGAAGAGTTATTATATAGCATAGTCCTCCTTTTATTAAAAATAAACTGGGCTTGGGTTTTTCATAGTTTCCTGTGGAGGTGCTACAGATTGTTTATGCTGCATCAAGCTAAGAAAACTTTTTATTGGAAGTGGTGTTTCCAAAACATAAACAAAACAACTTTCTGCATGTTTTTAGAGTCAGCCTGACACGTAGCACAGCTCAAAGCTGTGGTTTCACGTGGTTTTAGCAATGGTTTGTGGGCAAAGTTTTATTGTCAGGTCTGGCTGGTGAATTTAATTCTGCATGATTAGCAAAACCCACGTTCCTCTCTCACTGAAGCTGAAGTGAATCTTGAGCAACTCCACTGTAATCAATACTAGACTTTAGCTGTGTTACTTTCCCTGACAGCACGGCTGCATTTCTATTATCTGTCAAAGGCAGCATTGCAGGATTCAAATAGGAGTGGGTTTTGCAAGGCTTCAGCTGTGGTTTTCTCCTGAAATCTTGGCAGAGAAGCCTTTGAGGGCTCTGTGGAAAAAAAGAAAATAAAAGTGCAGTTTCTTTGGTGGATGAAAAGCTGGACATGAGCTGGCCATGTTCACTCACAGCTCAGAGCCCCGTGGGCAGCAGGAGAGGGGAATTGTGTGCCCAGGTGAGCCCCACCTGCAGAGCCCAGCCCAGGAGGCACCTGGGGCTGCTGGAGAATCCAGAGGAGGCACCAAAAGCTCAGAGGATGGAGCAGCTCTGCTGGGACACCTGGGGGACTCACCTGGACAGGGGAAGGTTGGGGAGACCTCAGAGTGGCCCCACAGCACCTGAAGGAGCCACAGGAGAGCTGGAGAGGGGCTGGGACAAGGGATGGAGGGACAGGACACAGGGAATGGCTCCCAGTGCCAGAGGGCAGGGCTGGATGGGAGATTGGGAATTCCAGACTGGGATGGGATTCCCAGAGCAGCTGTGGCTGCCCCTGGATCCCTGGCAGTGCCCAAGGCCAGGCTGGACACTGGGGCTGGGAGCACCTGGGACAGTGGGAGGTGTCCCTGCCATGGCTGGGGTGGCACTGGGGGGGATTTGGGATCCTTTCCACCCCAAACCATCTGGGATTGTACAAACCCCTGCAGTGCTGGTTCCCCTCAAGCCCTGCACGTTGCTCCCATCACACATTTGGCAGTCAGGGCTCTCCAGGCTGCTCTTCCAGACCCCTGTCAGCAAAACTCTTGTGTGGTTCAGTTCTGTCCCTCCAGGAGAGCTGCAGGAGCGATTCCTGTTACCCACATCCAGCTGTGTCTGTGCTCACACCCTTCTCTTCCATCCCAAAACACCTCTGGGGCTTTAAATTTTTCCCAGCATTATCTGTGCATCTTTTTTTTTTTTTTATTTTTTTGAGGACCACAGAAGTGAGGGAGGAAACCCAAGATGAAGAGTTGCAACATGCAAAACACCCACTAATTGTGGGACATAATAGAAACATAATCCATGTCATTATGCAGCCCATTTTCCCATCCTTATAGCAAGGATTTGCAATGGAAAAACGCTCCACTGCATTAATCTACCTCTGGCAGGGGAAGTGGAAAGGTTCCACTCCTGGCCTGAGTTACTCCTGGCATTGGTGGAGACACACCAGGCGCTGTTCCTGTGGCACAGCACAGGGCAGGGCTTCAGGAAAGGATTTGTTTTCTGGGAAATTTCTCAGTGAGATGATGCTGCATAGACAAATTCTCCCACTCCTCTTTGGTGGAATCATTTGTCACCACTATTAGAGCTCTGCATCTTCCACACTAGAGAGTCATATTTGTGGTATTTTCAAGTGGGTGTCTGCACAAGTTATATTGTCTAATACGGTTTCTTGTTATTTTTGCTGTTTTAAAATATCGGCACTGTAAAACGTGATCACTGAGCTGTTCTAACGTGTCTTGGTTTGGGAGCCAGCCCTGAGGGTTACAAACACAGCCCAGCAAAGCTGGGTGTTCTGCACCCTGAAACTGGGCTTGTGCTCCTCAGACAGAGCCCTGTCCCTGTTAATGTGCAAGGGTTGGAAACATCAGGAGACATCAGGTCAGTGCCACGGGTCACTGCCCAGCTGAAATCATGGAATGGTTTGGGTTGGAGGGACCCCAAAGCCCCTCCAGTGCCACCCCTGCCATGGCAGGGACACCTCCCACTGTCCCAGGTGCTCCCAGCCCAGTGTCCAGCCTGGCCTTGGGCACTGCCAGGGATCCAGGGGCAGCCCCAGCTGCTCTGGGCACCTGTGCCAGGGCTGCCCACCCTGCCAGGGAACAATTCCCAATTCCCAATCTCCCATCCAGCCCTGCCCTCTGGCAGTGGGAGCCATTCCCTGTGTCCTGTCCCTCCATGCCCTGTCCCCAGTCCCTCTGCAGCTCTCCTGGAGCCCCTTCAGGCCCTGCCAGGGGCTCTGAGCTCTGCCTGGAGCTGCTCCTGTCCAGGTGAGCACCCCCAGGTGTCCCAGCCTGGCCCCAGAGGGGCTCCAGCCCTCAGAGCATCTCTGTGACCTCCTCTGGATTTGCTGCAGCAGCTCCAGGTCCTCATGTTGAGGAGCCCAGAGCTGGACACATTTCTCCAGGAATTGAAGGAGAATTCTGCAGGACTCTCTCAAGGAGAGAGGGGGACAATCCCCACCCTGAGCTCTTGGTGACACTCCTTGTGATGTACCCTGGGATGCTGTTGGATTTTTGGTGTTGGGTGGCTCTCCCAGCTCCAGCTGGAGTTGGCAGCAGCCGTTCCTGGTCCTCCCTGGCCACTTTGGCTCACACATTTCAGTGAAACCCAGAGGTCTCACCCTGCCAGTGCCTGTGCTAATTATGGCTGTTCTTAAAATGCCTCCCGTAATTCCTTCTATAAAAAGAATTTGAGGCTTGGTAGGACAAAGCCCAGTAAATCACCCTGGGGCTCAGAGCTGGGAGGGAATGTGTGTCCTTAACCCCCAGGTGCTGCTGCCATGGCTCATCTCTGCAGTTCCAGGGATTTTCTGGGAAATGGCAAACGCTCCTCAGCACCCCATGCTGGGAGAGAAAGAGTTAAATTCTAAAACCTTACCCTGTAACTGTAAATGCCATTTTTCTTTCTTCACAAACGTAACCTTTTAACATTTATTTTTAGCTTTTACATTAATATATGTAAAAATATTAAAAGCTCTTGTATATTACATTAAAAACTTATGTCAGCTGCCCTGCTTTTTCCTATTTATTAAAACTTTTCAAGCAGTGAAAACATTTTACTTGTTAATGAGGGGAAGAAGGAAAATTAATGACATAGAGCTCGGATCTTCCAAGATGTCTCCTCTTAACCATGCAAAACCAGCTCTTTTCCCACACTATGTAGTTTAATTTCTGTGTTAGGGTTCAGTAAGCAAATGCAAATAGATTTAATGATTTGCATCAGTAGATCACTTCTCAGTTTAATATCCTCTGATATTTTGGTCAAGGACTTTTTCTTTGGAAGGCTACTGCTGTTTTGTGGAGGAAAAAATATTAATAATGGTGGCATTGTGAGGTTCAAGTAAAGCAGGGGAAATGTATAACTTATTCAAAAGCAGCATCTCCCATTATCTTCCCACTAAGATCATGCAGTGGAAAAAGTTATCAGGGAAAAGACACTTAAGAAATAATTGTGAATTGCAGATCATATTAAACATTTAGTGCTGCTTTCCATCCCACATCTCATTTTCTGTCAGAGTGTTCAGAGGCTGATCAGATTGGCAGTGATGAGAGGTGCCTGTCCCTGGGATGGGGAGATGTCTTCTCCCCACCAGGAATAAACAGGAGCTGTTCCACCAGTCCAGGGTTGGAATGGTTTCATTGCAGCCTGCAGTATTTGCCTTACTTAATTCCAACTTCCCGAAATTCCTTAAAATGCCTGTTCATTAAATGAAACTAGTTCCAAGGATGGATCTCTTGTAGATCGACCCCACCAGCTCGTCTTTGCTGGTTCTCACTGATTCTGGGTAAGAAATAAATTCCTGATGGCTTTTGAGAAATTTAAACCTGTTTAGTGCACATAAATTCTTCAAGAGATAAATACTCATTATTGACTTGTTGCTTACTAAAATGGGCACTTGCTTGTGATAAAAAGTTTTTGATTGCTTCTCAATTTCTGAATAAGTCTTGTGGTCAGCTGAGCAAGAGAGGTTTGGAATTTCTCCGTTTGTTTGGTTAATTGTGACCTTTGAGAGGCTTATTGCTATAGGCTGCTGATATGTGTAAATTGTCACTTACACTAATAGATTTCTAAATCGTGTTTTGTTTTCCTGTTATTATCACCATAATGTAGATAGAGACACGAAGTCAGAATTGTCTGCAGGCTGTGGCAGAGGACTTTCCTTCTGCCAGCCCAGAGCGAGAAATAATGAGATTAAGTTAGAAACTTTGTCCTTTAGGTTCCCAGTCAGTTGTTCTCCTGTCATTTGTTTTTGCTGTGCTTTATTGATGCCCGTCCCCCTGGCTGTGTCAGGCCGCAGTTGGGTTTTGCTTGTGCTCAGGTGATGATGATGAACAGCCTCTCAGAGTATCCTGCTGCTGGCGATGCTCCATCAGTGTCACAGGGTGCAGGACTTTATTGTTTCATAGGTGCTCCCGTGCAGCTGCTGCTTCCACATGTGCACACACACACAGATTTCATCGTGGGGAGGCTGGGCAGAGCTGCCGGGCTGGCTCCTGTGGTCAGGAATGGTGTCCAGTGCTCCCTGGCAGAGTTTTAGATGGGAAAATGCCGACTGCTTTCTGTCGCAGGCGTCTTTTTCACTGAAAATCCTTTCTTTAGGATTTTCCCTTCTGGGAAGCTCAGGCCCCAGAAAAAGGATGTAAACAATGGTTATCTGCTGCTGTGGAATGCAACAGGTGGGTTTTTGATTGGGCCATCTTGAATGTTTATAATTAATGGCCAATCAAGATGGAGTTATCTCGGACAGAGTCCTAGAGAGCTGCCTTTTGTTATCATTCTTTTCTATTCTTAGCTTAGCTGGCTTCTGAGGAAATCTTTCTTTTCTTTTTAGTATAGTTATAATGTAATATATATCATAAAATAATAAATCAGCCTTCTGAAACATGGAGTCAACATTCTCGTCTCTTCCTTCACCTGAAAACCCCAGTGACCATGGTCACAGCTTTCTACTCCGGGTGGAAAGCCTGTCCAGAATTTGAAAGAAAACATTCAAAAAGACGAGTTTTTTTCCCACATTCATGGACCCACACGAGTAAAGGTCTTGGTATGTTTCAGGACCAAGCTGGCATGCTGCCTACCTTAGGAAAATTTAGAATCTACAGATTGTCCATCCAGATTTTTTACCAGGGCAATAAACTGATATTCCAAGTCTTTTATTTCAGGCATTGAAATCACTGGAAGGACTTGAAAGTTCCCTTGAAGACAGACACTCTTACAGACATTCCTGCTCCAATGGGAAATGTCTGGCTTGTTCCTAGCAGTGGGGCAGGGTTGTATCCCAGGTAGCTCCCAGGAGAACAAATCTCCCAGGAAGAGTGGTGGTTCCTGGGTGAGAACATCAAAGCATGCCTGGTGCTGCCTTGGAACACTCATGGCCAAGCGGCCTCTGCACCTCTTGGTGTGTGAAGCATCATGGAAGGGCACCAGGGCTTTGATGGTCACCAGGCACGGAGCTCCTGGGGTACAGGATGCTGTAGGAAACCATGGAATCACCATCCCTGAAAGTGTTCCAAAACCATGTGGATGTGACACTTGAGGACATGGTTTAAAGGTGAACATGGTGGTGCTGGTTGATGGTTGGACTTGAAGATCTTAAGGTCTTTTCCAGCCTTAACAATTCTGTGGTTCTTTGATTTTATTAATATATAAAATACAACTGTGCTGACCAAAAACTTTCAGCTGGATAACTACACTAAATATCCTGGTGTGTAGGTGGCTGGGTAAGTGGACAAAGGAGGATGGAAAATATTTCCTGCTTTATTTTTTAAGCTCTTCAAGTTCAATGATCTGACTTGGGGGAGGAGTTGTGGAAAGTTTAAACGCTGTATGAAACTTGGCCATAAATATAAATCAGCTCCTATTAAGGCAATTTGAGCTGTAATACCTCAATAATTTGCAAGTAGTCATTCTTCACGCTCCTGAATGTTCTTCACCTCTGAGAAGAGTTTGTTCTAATTTGAAATGGACACCTGAAGAATATAGAAAATGTCTTTCTGTTTGTACCTCTGGAATTCCAAAGTCCACACTGACCTGATCGTTTCACCATGGGCTGTCTTGGCTCTCTCCACCTCTACCTGAATTCTTTGGAACAGCCTAGTTTTCTTTAATTTCTTTTGCTCATGCTAGCAGGGATGACAAACCAAGGTGGGTGCAGTTGTTTGTGGGGTTTTTATTGATTCCTTGAATATTTTGGGAGGTTTTTCTGCCTTTGCTGCTGTGGTTGTGTTAAAGCAGATCCCGTTTTTCCTGTCGGTCATGGTCGGGATCACCTCTCAGCTCCTGCAGGTCAGAAGTTCTCTGCAGGCCGGGTAATATTGCTTGTGACTCTGAGCTTGTCCAGATGCTCCTCATTGATGCAGAAATCCTCTGGGCTTTGAGATTTATGTCCCAGTGTGGAACAGAGGATATCCTCAGGGTTGGGATAGCGTGTCCCGCTTCCTGCCTGTTCTGGGAAATACGTCTTGGAATTCTTTCTCGTAGGACTTGCAGCAAAACAAAAGCAGACAGGAACAAGAAAAACCTTCCTGATAGGTGTGGTTGCCAGGGCGTGCAGGTAATTTGAAAATGAACAAGGAATCTGTTGTCTGAAGTGAGGATAAATCACAGTAAAAGAATGTCAAGTGGCCAAAAAAACAACCCCCAGGTATAACAGAGCTGAAGGAAAACAAAAATACACATTCTTGATAAGACTTTTTATTTGCTGATGGTTCACATCTGGGATGAGGCAGACTGAGCTTCCCTCTGATGTGGATCTAGAATATTGAATTCTTTTACAGGCTACAAAATTGCCTGTACAGTAAAATTTCACACTTTGAAAGCAGTGTCACCCAAACAGTCACTTTTAGGGATTTTTAGTACTGAAGATTTGCTGCTTTTTTGTTGTTGTTTGATATTTTGTAACTTGGGCAGGAGTGGCAATGAAGAGCTGCTTTGGGTTGGCTTTAGCATCTGGATCACTAAAGGCATTGCTAAATTATATAATTTACTTATTGATATTTATTCCAAAAGCTTGCTGCATCCTAATTCTTAGTTTTGTGGAGCTCTTGAAAAGAACCATCAGAATGAGCACTTATTTACTAATTTATTACATATTAGCACTGCAGAAAGAATGAAATAAATCCTATTGATTCTTCCACTTCTGTGCACTACCTTTTTGCTTTGTCTGCATTCACATTGTAACTTTGTCTTCACTCAATCCATTTCTTTCAGGTCTATCACTCGTTATCAAAATTCCATAGTAATTAGGATGATTTGTGACCAAGGGAGCTCTAACTCACACGGCTGCAGGCTGTGGCAGAGTGGCCCTGGCAGAATTGGAAGGTCTGCTTTGTTTTGGGCTGCACGAGACACATCTGTGAACATTAATTGGGAAATACCTTTTTATTCACCCAGCACTTCTAAATTGGGAGTCCTGTTAAGGAATGCCTTCCCATCTCGAGTGAACATGACTCATTATTTCAGTACATTTTTCCTGCTTTTCAGAGGTGATTCTTTTCTCTGGCAACTTCTGAATGTTCAACCATGATAAAGTTGTGAAATGTTGTTTGTTGTGCAGGGAAAACACTCATCCTTCTCCTGGTGTGAAGGCATTTCTGGACCCTGAAAGGAGAAGGAAACATTTTTTTCTTTTAGAATAGGAGTAAAATTGATTCCAGAAAAAAGTTTATATTTTTGGAGGAGTTTATTTTTCAAGCCATAGATATTAATGTAATGCATGGCTGGAGACCTCCAGTCAAGAAGCAGCTTTCAGGTCCCCAGTAATGGAACAGTTAAATTGTGCCACAGCTGACCTCACAAAAGGCCCTGAGCTCTAAGGGGAGGTTGAAATCCATCCAATGTCCTTTAGGTTTGTTCTGGAAAACCTCATTTAGGGCGAAGCCCTCTTTGGTTTGCAAGGGCTGAAGCAGCGCAAACGCTGCTCTGTTTGCAAGATACAATATTTAGCCATAATGCAGATGCCTTCCCTCGTAATGGATGTGAATGGACCTCACATGAATGCCAATGAATGTGTAGAGAAAAATTAAGCTGCAATTTGCTGCTGTTATTGAATGTTTTACAACAGAATTGCTGCCAGTTGTGTGAGGTCTTAAGTGTTTGACATCAGCTCCAGCGCTGCTGGAGCGTGGATTTGGATCTTTGTGTACCAAGAAAAAGTTTCCCTTCTATATTGTCTTAAAATACCTTCAAGGGTAAGAAACTGCCTGGAGCTTGTGGCTTCAGAGTTTAGGAATGTTAGTGTGTAATGATGAATGGAAAGAGTTGATGGCAGGGTTTTAAAAAGGCATAAAAATACAGCCAGTTGTGTTAATGAGTGTCCTTGCTGAAGATTTAAGCTCGTATGCTTTTTTAGTGTTTTTCTCCTGTAACTAAACACATTCCAGTGTGTTTTATTTGAGCTGCTTTTGTTCAGGCATCTTAGAATCAGAATCCCAGGTTGATTTGGGTTGGAAGGGACCCAAATCCCACCCAGTGCCAGCCCTGCCATGGCAGGGACACCTCCCACTGTCCCAGGTGCTCCCAGCCCCAGTGTCCAGCCTGGCCTTGGGCACTGCCAGGGATCCAGGGGCAGCCACATCTGCCAGGGCTGCCCACCCTGCCAGGGAAGGATTCCTTCCCAATCTCCCATCCAAGCCCACCCTGAGTCAGTTCAGAACTGAGCTGTGCTTGGAAGCTGCAGGGTTTGTGCCGAGGAGCAGCGAGTGGTGCAGAAATGGCACAGGAGCCCTGGCAGATGGAGAGCAGCAGCAGCAGCACATCTCCCTGGGCAGGACAGTCGTGGTCCAGCCAGCACCGCTGGGGCACCTGCGCCAGAACTGTGTGGAATTTCCTTGGAGCAATGTGAGCATCCCTGTCTGCCTCTGTCCCCGGAGCTGTGGCAGTAGCGACAGGCTGGAGGTGTCCGTGGTCAGCCTTCATCTCCTGTCTTCCTCAGGTGCTGGAGAGGACCACGAGGTGACTGCAGGGCAGCGGAAAGAATTTCCAGGGAGAGGGGAGTGCTGGGGCATTGCAGGGAAGGGGCAGTGACAGCAGTGATCTGTCACCGTGAGCTGGAATGCAGCCCTGGCTCCTTTGGGCTGGGCTCGGAGGGCGGGTGGGTGGCAGGTGGTGGCAATCCTGGAGGAGAGGGGACATGGAGAGTCCTGTCCTGCCCTCCGCAGGGAGTGGCACCTCACCTGAGCACTGCCGTGTGTGATGCTCACGCTGAGCTTGCTCACCCAGCATTGGTGTTTGGCATTCTGGGGTGGCAGTAAGCCAGCAGTCAATGTGTGACACCACAGGAGCAGCAGGGTGGGTGCAAAGCACCTCAAAGAAATGGGGCCTTTGTTCACCTGGGACAGCTCTCTGGTGTAGCGGATTCAAAACTAGGATTATCTTCATCACGTTGGTGCCTTCCCCAAAATCCGTGCGCTGGCACAGCCCAGGGCTGGTTATCCCAGATGGAAGAGGTGATTTTTAGGGCACGTGGCCATACTGGGAATGAGTCCCGGTAGCTCCCAGGCTGTGTGGCTAAAATGTCTCCTGAAAATGTCCCTGTGCTCCTGGAAGTTTCAAGCAGTACAGCAGGATGAACACCCGCTCCGTGTACAGTAGGAACTGTTTTGTGAGTATTCTGAACTTTTCTCTCCATATTTACAGCTTTGTGCTTGAAAGAGGGTTGAATATTGACCTAATTTGTCTTTTGAAAGGACACAGAGTTTTGCTGGAATACTTATGCTATTGGAGTAGACAAATGCAGGTACTATTCCTTTGGTAGCCGCTGCAGAAGGTTGATGTGCTCTAAGATTTACTGTGCATCACCTTAGCCATCATTCCCATAAGTATTAATTTTAACTCCACTAATAAGAAACTGAACAAAAGTGGAATTATGAGTTCAGTAGTATTCTATGAAAGGTCAGTTGTTAAAAAGGCAGAGTCTGACATTCTGTGAAAAAGGTGCCTTCATTAATCATCCTGATAGGATAGCATAGGATATTCTTGACCAATACCCACCATCCTGGCTGTGCAATGTGCTGAATTCCATGTAGAAAAACAAGGATTAGGTGAAGAAATGCACAGTGACCATTTTTTGCTACTGTAACATTACTATTTCTTTATTCAAAGAATGGAAAAATTAATGGAGACGCTTTTATTAGGCAGACTGTCACAATTTTAAAAGTTTGTTAATTTTATAGAATCGTATATTGTTATGGGAGTAATATTTAAATACACAATCTGTAAGAATATAAATGCAGTAATACCAAACACCAATATTAATGTAATTTATAAAGTATTTATGACCTCTTAGAAGAATTTTCTTATTATGTTGTTTAAATATGCAGTTTTGCTACACAATAATTCATCTCTGTAAATCCTGAACGATTACTCCTCTATGAACCCAGCAGTTTTAATTGCCAAGTAAAATGTTTTCCTGGGTGAAATTATTATATTGAATTGTTTGTGTGTTTTTCCTGGTCCACCACAGTGATGGCAATTTGAAAGTTAATACAAATTATATAAATTATTAAGCACAGGCCTAGTGGAACATTAATCAGGAGAACATCTTTATTGTGACCGTTCCTGACAGATTATGTTCACCATGATGCCCATTAATGCACTGCATTGTGAGAGCCCATGTCCATTACAGAATCCCCTTTGTTACCAGTGTCAGGTCTAATTCAGGGCAGCAGATCTCAGGCCAGGTTGAATATCTTTTGGATATTTGATGGAAAAATGCTGTTTTGGAAGCGAGAGGCCTCACCTGTTTAATTCACTCCAAGTTGTTAGCCCGTGTAGCAGACACTGTAAAATGCAAAGTCTGCAGTAGTCTTTTTCCCTTTAATGTCATAATTTTGCATAATGGCTGTTTGTGCTACATTGACTAAGTCCATGGATTGCTTAACATAAGTGATTACATTTTCCTTTGATTATAAACTCCCTCCATTAGAACTACTGTACAAAAACTTGTAAATGATTTGTTGTTCAAGCTTTCTACTTCATTAGCTCCAACCCACACTCTACAAGAGTCGTTGTCTAAGAGTTACTAATATTTGTAATGAGCTGTATAATATGGGCCCTTTTACTAAATTTAAAAACAGATGGTATCTGTTAACAACAGTTTATCATGCAAATTGAACCCTGGCAAAAATTCCTCTCAGTGGTTGCGTTGCTGTAGGCCAAATCCTGGTGTCTTGGTTGGGTGTTTGATGAAATAGCAAGAAGGAATAATTGTTGTTTTCAACACTTGGGACAGATGCAAACTAACCATGGTCAAAAGTCCCTGAGAAGTCAAAACTCCAGATTTTTCCTCTGGTGAAAGATTTAAGTTTCCTTTCATGCCTTTAACCTGTGCTTTAAGATTTACTTTCAAAATTTACAGTTTTTGCACATCCTGGCAGGTTTTAGATCTCTGTACCTGTAATTTCTCTCATTTAAGCCGCCGAGCTGCTGTGAAGGAGAATTTCCTTTTGTGAGGACTTGCACATATTGATCTCAACAAGTGGAAAGATCAGAGGATGTAATATACACATTTTTCTGCAAACTTTAAAAACAAGAGGAAAATTGGCTCACGTTGCACCAGCAGTTCTGAAATTATACCATCAAAAGAATCCTCTTGTATGGTGTGTTTGTTGCAAATACTGCATGGAGGAAGACTTCAAAATTGAAGTAGAGTGAGGAGTCTGCTTGTAAATATATTCTTGTAATGCAAATTTTCACCCTTAAACACTAAAAAATTTTTTTTGTGTGTGTGAGGCATTCTGAGTGCTTGAATTTCTGTTTTGGAAGACTAGAGGGTCAGTCTTGTCTTTGTGTGCTGGAATTAATGCTAAGAAATGGCAAAATCTGATCCCTTGGCCTCAGTGTTCTGCAGTTTCTCATTGCAGCTGGTGAATAGTAATTCCCAGGATGATCTTGCTTTTCCCACTGCCCATCCCATCCATTTGGGAAGAGGCATTTTGCCTGATCAGCCCCTTTCCTGCCTTCCCAGCCCTTTTTCCTCTGGAGGAGCAGGGAAGGATGTAAGATGTGACAGCAGCCAGGGAAAACAGAAGGCACCTTTTAATTTTGTCAAAGGAAATGCAGGATATTCCCAGCCAGGAGAGTCCCTTAAAGCCAGGACTGTTCCCACATGGAGAGGAGCATGGCAGGTGAGCAGAGGAGGAATTTTTGTAGACCAGGCCTAGTGTAGGTTGGAAGCGATCCCAGGGAAGATGCTCTGAAGAGAGGAGTCAGTTTCTCAATTTATACTTGAGCTGATCTTTCTATTATAGCAGAATCTCAGGTGAATAACCATCCAAGCTGGGCACTTGTCATTAAATAGCACAAAAATCACCTTGTTAATAGGTGCTGTACACACAAATCCAGGATAAAGGAATTTATTTGGTGGCAGACGGTTGGTCCACATGTGCTAAAATAAACATCTGTTGAGGCACAGCCATTCCTTTGGGAAGGATTTAAACCTACAGCCCCTTGTCCCTAAGACTGGCTTAGGTAAACCTGAGGCTCATAATGGCTTGAACTCATTACTAAATTATGGTTATTTAGTGGCTTATTTAATAATTTATGGTCCAAATCAATTGTCAAGGTCACGGTGCACCTGAAAAGGTGCCACACTCTGCAGAGGTGGTGGGAACTCCTCAACTCCTGCATTTAATGTGGCTTGTTCAGCTCAAGGGATGGCTGCTCTGACCCTTGGAATGTCCTTCTTCTGTCTCATCCACCTCCACCTGTTATCTGTCTCAGCTTTTTTGCTTTATGGTGTTTTTTAGTCCTTTTTGCTTGGCTTACATCTCCTTCCTGCCCTTCTGGGGAAGGGCTGAGGTGGACATGGCTGATTTATTCCCATCACCCACAAATTAGAAGGTTTGAGACCCTTAGAGGAGGGGTGAGACACCTAATACAGTGTTAGTGAAATTAAATGGTTAATTTTGGACCTGCGTGAACAGCTAGGGCAGCCCCTGCCTGTGGGCACTGTCGTTTGGAAGATATTTTGCATCTCTTTGTGTTCCCCTCGCCCTTCTTGCTGAAATAAATACAAAATAGGTGCCGTGGTGGGTGCTGTGCCCCCCAAAAGTGGAGGAGCATCTCTGCTGTGGAACTGGGGGCCAGGCCCAAGCTCCCTGCTGCAAAAGCAGGGAACCAGGCAAGCCTATTCTGTGAATAAAAATGGGAAATGCATTGAAGTCGAGATACAGTATCTTTGTAGTAATAAAAGCAGTAGTACAGATTTACTGGGGAAGGAGTTTTAACTGTAATACTGTGGAATAGTGGGTTATTTTGTGTTCAAGAGCTACATTTATCACAAAAATGATGATATACAAATCACTTCCATATCACAAAATGTTCTTGGTCAAAATTGGCTTGAGGCAAGTGATATCTTCGAGTAAACAGTATATGAAGACCATATCTTAAAATGATAGATCACCTAATTTTGTTCTGACAGAGGTTTTTGCTGCAACAAACATCTGTCACTGAAATACCAATTCAGAGATATGGAAGCCAAATTGTGGAGGTTTTCCAGTATTTGTCGCTCCTAACTTAAGAACGGCACTGTTAGTCCTGCAGATATTTGGAGATAGGAGGCAGTTTGTGGGTTTAACACCTTCAAGTATTTAGTTAAGTGTTTTAAGAGGTGGAAGGGTCTTTAAATGCAGATTAGCAACTTGGGAAGGGCTTTGGACCTGTGGGAGAGAGGGGAGTCTCTTAATGCAGAGGGTGTGAGTCCCAAACACATCTGACCTGCCCTTTGAAACCAAATTTCTGACCCTGCTTTACACCTGAATGTAAAACAATCATCAAAAATTGAAATTTTGTCTCAAGCATATAGAGACGTGATTAAATGTCATTTGGAGGAGAGATGTGAAGGATTTTAATGCAGTAAAAATATAAATATCTACTGAAATACTTCTGTTTCAGTGGAAGCTATTTGTTTGTGTCTAGTTAGCAGCTACAAAAACTAAACAAAAATTGCAAATCACTACTGAAATGAGTTTTTAAGTCTACTTTGTGTCGACTTGTGGTAGGAAAATGAAATTTGGCTCCAAAGTGTCACCATTCTGTGATATTTTGCAGACAGGATGAAATGGCAAATACCAGGTCCTTGGAGGAGGAAAGCACTTACTGGTCATGTAAGAAATCCTTCCAAGTTTATTATTATTATTATACATCCCATATTTTAGCCTAATTACTTTCAACCCCGTTGATGTTCCTTTAACTCTCTGTTAACAAGAGCGTCCTGCAATCACTTGGGTCTCATTTAAATACATATAAATACAATATAAATATGCAAATACATCACTTTTGATATATTTATTTAATTTTTTTGTCCTTTTGAAGGGTGCTGTGATCAAATCTCAAGTCTAAAGGACCTGTAAGAGCTTTGTTTGCTCCTCAAATACACATTTTAAGTTATTTAAATTTCTCAAAGTAAAGCTGTGTTTAAGTCACTTTTCTCTGGGTTAACTTCATGTGGAAAATGGAAGCCAAATTTGAGTTTGGCAAAGTACAGATAAACAAGGTAGACCCTGAATTGGAGGGGTTTTTGTGTTAGCAGTCTTTATAGTTACTTCATGGTTTTGTTGCATGATTTTATATGCACACCTCATGTGCTCGTTTTCAGGAGTGCACTAATCTAAATTAATAAAATAATAATAATAAAAGTTGATAAACTGGTAGTTACCACTCCATGAATTCAAGCTGTTGTAAGAATTACTGCAAGTTTGGGGATGTTAATACTCAAATTATTGGGTTTCACAAGAGCTTGCCCAAAAATTAATGAATTCTCTTGGAATTACTCATTTAAAGCACATTCTGAGGTCAGTTGGGACAGTAGAGGAATTAAAAATGCTGCATGTTCCCCTTCAAGAGTGCAAAAATATTAATCTATTTTCCACCCAAAAAAAAAATATTAAGGAATGAGCAAACAATAATTTGTATTTATTCATTCCTGTACCTTTCTGATCAACTCCGTCCACGCCAACTGAGTTAATTCAAGTTATTGTGTCAGGACTGGTTTGATTTGGCCCAAAATCTGAGGAGCTCTTTGCTGGGAAGTGTGGAGGCAGATAATTCTGTGAGGTGCCAGTGGAAGGGGGTGAGCTCCAGCCTGTGTGGGAAGGATAATTCCCATTTCCACAGGATCCAGGGGTGGATCCTGAGCAGGCAGCCCTGTGAGGGTTGGGATGGGATGGGATGGGATGGGAATGGGAATGGGAATGGGAATGGGAATGGGAATGGGAATGGGAATGGGGATGGGAATGGGGACGGAAATAGGAATAGGGATGGGAAGAGAGATGGGAATGGGAATGGAGATGGGAATGGGGATGGGGATGGGACTGGGAATGGGGATGGGGATGGAAATAGGAATAGGGATGGGAATGGAGATGGGAATGGAGATGGGAATGGGAATGGGGATTGGAATGGGGATGGGGACAGAAATAGGAATAGGGATGGGAATGGGAATGGAGATGGGAATGGGAATGGGAATAGGGATGGGAATGGGGATGGGGACGGAAATAGGAATAGGGATGGGAATGGAGATGGGAATGGGAATGGGAATGGGAATGGGAATGGGGATGGGGATGAGAATGGGAATGAGGATGGGGATGGGAATGGGAATGGGAATGGTGATGGGGATGGGAATGGGAATTATAGGGATGGGAATGGGGATGGGAATGGGAATGGGAATAGGGATGGGAATGGGAATGGGAATGGGAATGGGGATGGGAATGGGGATGGGGATGGGAATGGGAATAGGGATGGGAATGCGATGGGGATGAGAATAGGAATGAGGATGGGGATGGGAATGGGGATGGGAATGGGAATGGGAATGGGAATAGGGATGGGAATGGGAATGGGAATGGGAATGGTCATGGTCATGTTTTCCTCCTGCTGCCGTGTGGAGCTGCTCGTGTGAGCAGTCCATGTATTTTTGAAAAACATGGGCTGGTGTCACACGAGCAGCTCCTGGTGAAGAACCAGCGATGCCGAGCGCGGGCTGTGCCGTGGGCTGCGGGGAAGGGAGGAAGGGGTTAAAGAATTCATAAAAAATGAAGGATCCTAATATTAAAGTGGGGGGAAAATGTGGGTGAATGACATATTTTTTACACACCTCAACTGTCAACATTTCTAATCAAATCATCCAGCCTTCTTGCTTCTTAAATGATACAAGCAATATTTCCTGTAATAAACACCCCTAAGTCTAATGAGAGGCCCTAAGGCAACTTCAAATGTATGAATTCATTATAATTGAACAACATAATCTGCAGGGCAAAGATTCCTGCTACCCAGTCTTTTAACTTCGCACGGCTTGGGTGTTCTATGAAAAATGTTCTACATTTTGTTTACAATGTATTGCTGCTATTTGAAGTATTGTATGTTCCTGTAGTACATAAGATGGGGACGCATAATGGAGGAAAAATCAAGGAGGCAATCTTTCATTTTGTTCTGGTATGAAAAATTCAAAAGACTGAAAACTCACCCAGAGAAATTTTGCAAGCATATTATTTTCCGATGTTTCGATCAATTTGTCTGTCAACCATGCTGAGAGGTGGAAGGGGCCAGCAAAAGCAATTTAGCTTGTGAGGTCCAAAATAGAAATGTTTTAGGAAACCTTGTCACACATTATTTTTTTATATGAGAACCGCTGTGTTTTTTATTTGCTAGTCATATTATGAAGAGAAATTGGTATCAATCATCTAAATCACCTATGAATATCTGATATAACCGTTACTTTTGTGCATATAAATAAGGCGAAAAAAATATTTAAATGAAGCTTTTAAAGCATAGCAAAACCTTTGGGTAGACAACAGGCTCCCCACTCAGGTTTTCCCATCTAAAAAATATCCTGTGCTTTTTAATTGATTGTACCCAAGTGACATCATAGTGAATCATCTCGCATATGAACATATTGACCTCTCTGTGCCTTTAATTAAGCTCTGATTGCTGCACGATAAGTTTGCTGTGGATTGATAGGTGTGCCAGCCCATGTTCAAACTCGGTGCTCTGCATGTGTACGGGGCTGGGGAAGGAGCATATGTGCAGGAGGGAGATTAATTCCCTCATTTGGGCTTCCTATTTGTTTCTATGATAAATACGGCTCCTGTCACTCGTGAAATCTTGTCAGTGCAGCTGAAAACTGCAAGTTTAGTGGAAAACAGCAGGTTTGGTTCTGTCTCTTGCCCACTGCACTTTGCTGGCACTGGAATGTGCTGGTTTTGGAGTGATGGAGACAAAGTTCACCTGGTGTCACCTGTGGGACTGGAAGGTGGCTGGGGGATGGTGGGAGGTCACTCAGCTGAAAGCAGGATGTTGATAGGGCAAAGACTGAGGGGTTTGGGCGCCCTTATTGCAGAAGTGACACTTTTGAGCAAATGCAGGGACAGGCAGCTGTGGAGTTGGTTGTTGAGGGCATTGAGCTGGCCATGAGGAGAGAGAATGGGAATAAAACGGGTGATGGAGTACTGAGTAAGAGAGACGTTTTGGAGGAAGCAACAGAGATGTGTTTGAGAGTTGAAAGGATAATTAGAGTGGTGAAGGAATGGGGCTTTGTCAATATTTGAGATGTATGAACAAATGTAATATAAAATTCTGGTAGGGCAAGTAGGATGGTAGATGAAACTCCAGCACTGAGAGTGTGATGGGCTTGGGTTCATCCAGACTCAGCAGTTTCAAGGATGACACTTTTTTAGGGGAAAGATTGTTTCTAAAGAAAAGCTGGAGAACTGCTTCTAATCAGAGGAAGCAACAGGAGATACCTGAAGAACAGAAAAGGGAGAACAGGGGAACAGACACATGGTGTGATTTTTGGTGTTGTCCTGAACAGGGCCAGGAGTCAGACTTGATAACGCTGTGGATCCCTTCTAAGTCGGGATATTCTGTGATTTGTTTTCTGGTGTTCCGTGAGCAGCAAGCCATGAGTCAGGACTGTCTCTGGTCCAGTTGGGTGAGCAGTGTCCCTCAGAGAGCAGAATCCCATTGTCCTGTTCCTGATGGGAGATACAGTGACAATTGTGTCTGTTCCTGGCTGACACCCTCTGGCACTCCGGGCTGGTGGTGACACTCTGAGCGTGCTCCTTAATGGCTGAGCTTTTCCAGTTGTTTTGTGTCTGGGATCATCTCATCCTGGTTGTTTATAGCCCTTGATGTCTCAATCTCTGTAGCCTTCTGATGTTTATATCCTTTGTCATTTTTCGCTGCCTCTGGAGGAGCCCCCGAATGTCGCTGGCTCCCAGGACCGTGTGGTAGAGATTGCTGAGAAACCACCCAATTATTGCTGTTGCCTTGTGATCAGAGGCTCGTGCTGTTAGGGATGAAGACAGCCCACCTCCTCTGTTGTGCACTTTAGCCTGGGCTTTGATTTTCCCAAGGGCAGGCTTGCTGCAGCTCCTTTGAGAGGCTGTGCCGTGGCTTGGCAGATCCCTGTCACCCGGAGTGTCAGCCTGTCATTCCGGGCTCCCTTATATTTACTTACCTAATTCATGCTCCTTGATCACTGGAGATTGTACATTTTGAAGGATATAAACTGTTTAATTAGCACTTTTACCTCCTGTTGTTTAACATTATGTGCCGCACGTAGTGTCATGCGAATCCTGTATGTTTATTTAATTTTCTCTTAGATCAGCCCTCGCAGCTTTGATAATCTTTGCTCTACAAGTTGGAACTTTCCAGAATAAATGGATGACTCCAAGCCAAAGTCCCATGCAAGTGGTGTAGAAAGATGTACTGTATGAGCCAAATAGGATGGTCTTTTGGTTGGGAAAGATTAAATTCAAGATGATTTGTTGGGGAGGGCTGTGTAGTTATTTGTAGTTTGTGTCAGGGGTGGGATTTACAGCTGTTGTGATAAATTTATATTCTTCAAAATAGATAGGCTGTATTTTCCCTATTCCCAACACACAGATGTGAGAATTGCAGTGGGAAACAGAAATTTTAGTGCTTTTAATATTCTTTGTATTGTGCTTTAGAACAGTTTTGCTTTTTAGTAGAACATTCCTCTAACAACTCAATACATTTATCTGTAGAACTTCAGTTTTGTAGAACTTTATTTTTCTTTGTTTGTTTTTTTTTTAATGTTTGCACTTGTTGTATTAGAAATCTCAACTTCCTGGAGTTTCAGAGATTGCAAATGGTCTCTCAGTTTCTGGTAATTTAAGCATCACCTGAAACACCTTCAGGTTCTCCTACCCCTATGTCAAAGCTGCTGTTGAATCTTGAGAAAGCCCTTCACCAGTTTCCTTTTGGGCTCAAATTGGTGTTTTGTAAACTTCACTGGTTTTCCTTCATGGGCAAAAATTTGGATGGGATAAAACCTTTGTGGAAAAATCTTTTTTTAAAGGAAAACAAATAACCCTGTAACCTAAAAGTGTCCAAGGCCAGGCTGGATAGGGCTTGGAGCCACTTGGGATAGTGGAAGGTGTCCCTACCATGGCAAGCGTGGGATGGAATGAGCTTTAAGGTCCACTCCAGCCCAAACCAGCTGGAGCTCTATAAACATCTCACAGAGTTACAGAAATGCTTTCAGAACTACATAGTTAATAAAATTTATTTGGTTAACATTGGGCAATAGGAACATGAGAGATGTTTGGGTGGAAACACAAAGCCAATAAACTGAAGGCAGGGATTTGATCTTCACCTCTGTTCTTGTAGCCTTGGGCTAAAAGGCAAATGTGTGAAAGAGCAACTTCAGCAGTGATGCAGAAATACATTTTAATGGCTCCAAATGTTGAAAGTGTTGTGTTCAGGATGGAACTGCTCAAGGACCTGATTTATCCTTGGCTCAGTTTCCTGCACGTTGTATTACCAAGTTTTGGTTCTGCTCGAGCAGGAGCTCTTTGACTTCTGTCAGAGAAGTCTTATCTCCTTTCTCATGGCATTTCATGAATATGAAGATCTAAAATATCAAATGTTTGACAGTTTTTAATTGGAGGAAAACAAAATTGTGCCTTTCTGTCTCCACCGTCTGGCAGGAAGCAGGAAGTTTTCTGCTGGGCATGGCCAAAGAGCTCCATGGAGCTCAAATTTCCGTTTTCCGTGCATTTTTTTTTTTTTTGCCTTAGAATTTGTTTTGTTTTTACAAAATATTGGTTTATTGAGAGATGTGTTACCCTCAATTGACATATTGACATTTCCAGGAACTGTGGTTATTGTTTTGAGAAATACAATCCTACACTGACAGATTCCTATCATTATTTGGAACCGTTGCTGAGGGTTAGTGAGACAAGTCTCATAAATAATGAAAGTGAATCATATTGGGGAGAACAGCAGCGAGGAGCAGCACAGGGGAGTGCTGACACCAGGTAATTTTTGCTCGCCGTGACATCACGCAGCGCTCGTGTCACACGCCGTGGTGGGGACAAGGACTCGCAGGGCTGGGTAATTAACTCGTGCCACTAACTACCTGCCCGAGTCATTAACGGCACAGGGGATAACTGGGCTCACTCTCCTCTCCTCCCAGTTCCCCCCAGAGCACCAGACACAAATGCACAAGTGCAAGAGATGCACTTGAACCTGGAATATTTCTCCCCTAACCTAAATTCTCTCAGCCCGTGGTTTCCCTGACTTTATTATTTGACAGCTGGGAAGAAGTTTCACACTGGACTGCATCTGATTTGCAGTTTTACAGGGAGCAATTGGCAGCCAAGGTAAAAAAAAGGAGAAACAGGGTTGGTTCTGAGGAGTTACATAAGGCAGAGGCTCATCAGCCGAACCAGGGCTTGACCTGGATTTGGGATGTGTTTCTCAAGTTAGCAGAGAGCTCTAATTAACCTCCTGTTAGAATCAGGGAAATCATTTCGCTTACTCTGAGGTAACAAATTTCTCCCTGCTGTTATTTCTGGAAGCAGGTAAGTTTAATATCAAATGCCCTTTGCGTGCCAGAGATGTGTTTCCATTATTATTTCACCTTTTTCCTGCAACGCTGGTGCCCCTGTATGTGCTGTGAAAATGCCAGGCTTGAAGAGAGTCTAACATACATTGCCATAATTATTTTAATGAGAGGGAATGGAGGAGATGCTTCTCTGCCATCTGTCAACAGACAGCAGTCATGGCTCAGGCTGGACTTTATTCCCTTACAAATTGTTCTTCAGTTCTGAATACTGAATTCTCTATTACTTCTTCTAGGTCAACAGCATTTATAATCTTCCCTGGTTCTCTGTGAAGTCTACAAATTATGACTCCAAAGCTGCTCATTAATTTTGTGGTGTGCAACTGAAGCTCCCAGCGCGTCACCTGCTGCGCTCACCTGCCTCCCCAGCATCACACACACACTCAGAGGGGACCAATGGGTGGCACAAGCACCTGGGCCCCTTCCTAACGTGGAAATCCCATCAGCAGTAAAGGCTCTAGGAAACGGTGAGGGTGCTTTGAATTTATTTAATTTGTTTCTCACAGGGCTCTTATATTTAAGAAAGAAAAGCCCCTCTAATGCAGTTTGCCGGCAGGTGGTTGGAAAACCTGAGGGAAAGGAGGATTGGCAGTTTTTATATTTTTCCATGCAATTATTCTCTGGACTGTTTTTACTGTTGCTTTAGTGGCAAGGAATCTGTTTCATACAGGATTAGTCAAAGTCAACAGTTTTCTCCACCCACAGAGCAGCTGCCTCAGTGCTGCTGTGGTGGTGCCAATGTGAGATCCCATCACAGCCACTTGATTTTTTTAAATGTGATTTATAAATAGCTAAAATTAGGACTTTAGAGTCACATTTGATGGCTTTGGCTATGGCTTTGGTTGGCCTTTATTTACATGATCCTTCGATATTTGCCTCTCATTAATCTCATCCACTTAATACATAGAAATGGCCTTGACCTGAGCTGTGCTTTAGCACTGCTCCAAGTAATAGGAAATAAAAATAAAAGTTCTTCTCTTTGTCAATATCTCCTCCTTCTCTTCAACTATATGGACCCAGCTATAGGTAAATTGAGAAGAATTTATCATGGAAAGGCCAAAACTCCCAAAATATGTTAAGGAATAGAACCATTCCCACCTCTATCTTCCTTCCTTTACATCAGAGAATCAAGTGGCAGAAATATTACATTAAAAATATCACAGCCTTCCTTAAATATTTTTGAAAACATTATTTCATACATTTTTTGTACCCCTGATCCTGTTTGGAATGAGGCTGTGATGCTTAAAGTGAACTGTATTTGCATTTGAAGACTTGGTGGTATTGATACATCTCAAAATTCTCACCCAGCCTAAGACCGATTAGTATTTCTTTGTAACTTCAGTTTACTGGGTGAAGAATAAAAAATAATATAAAAGAACCAGTGAAGGCAAAGTCTTACTGGTTTGTTTTTTTGCTAAATCTACAACAAGTTTTGCAAAGTAAAACTGGAGCTGGAATATTGTGGAAAAGAATTATAGAATTCCAGATTGGTTTGTGTTGGAAGGGACCTTAAAACTCATCTTGTTCCAGCCCCCTGCAATGAGCACAGACATCTTGTACTAGAGGTTAAAATTAAAAGTTTTGAAATCAAAACTCTTTTAAAGCATACATACAAATCAGTTTTCAAACTGTTCAGTTTTACATTTGCCTTATTTAACCGCAGTTAAAAACAAAACTAAAATACAAATTTATTATAAATCCAGATTAGCCTGAGCTGCCTTGAGCAATCCTGTTGTGTTTCGCTGCAGTTTGAAAACCAGGCAATAGTGACACCGGTTTGGTTTGTTTTTTTTTTTAACTCTCTGGTTCTGAACTGTGAATCTTTTTCTCCCTTGCCCTGCTCAGGCACTACAAATCAGCCTTCCCATAGACTGTGCGATATTAATCTCCGTGGGGCGGACACCTCAATGCAGGTGCTATAGCTCTTCCCCTCCTCCAGTTATTTCAGGTTTTAATCTCACTTCCTTTGATTTATTTACTTATGTCATGTGGAATGTGTCTGGCTTCTTGCCCTCTCCCTGCTTCCCCTCTTGTACACACTGGGTGCCTCCTCGCTGTTCCATTGTTGTGAGCAGCTCTGGCTGCCGCTCCTCGGGACGCGCTTGTTTGCCGTCGTGTTCTGCCGTGATGAATTTCCTGCAGTTTGCTCGCTCTTGTTTAACTTTCTGTCGGATTATTACACAAATTGCTTCTGGTGTTTGCTTCGCTTGAAACCTATGAATCAAAATAACGGGGCTGGTGCTGCAGCGGGGCTGGGCTGGGGTGGGTTTCCCCAGTCGGTCGCAGCATCCTCTGGCTGCACGCGTGCCCTGCCTCCTGCGGCGGGCTCCTGGGGACCTGCTTCACTCGGAAAATAAAAGATCTCCGCGGAGGAAAGGGCAAAAGGAGCCTTAACAAGACAAATTCATGGGGTTTGTCACTGAACAGCAAAATTTATGGTATTTTGGCAGAGGGGAGGTGTTTGTGCAGGTATTGGTGTGTGCGATGGTGTCGGGTTCAAAGTAACCCCTGGGTTGTTTGCAGAGGCCTTGGAGGGACAGGACACAGGGAACGGCTTTAAACTGACAGTGGGTAGATTTAGATGGGACATTGGGAATTGGGAATTGTTCCCTGGCAGGGTGGGCAGCCCTGGCACAGGTGCCCAGAGCAGCTGGGGCTGCCCCTGGATCCCTGGCAGTGCCCAAGGCCAGGCTGGACACTGGGGCTGGAGCACCTGGGACAGTGGGAGGTGTCCCTGCCATGGCAGGGCTGGCACTGGGTGAGCTTTAAGGTCCTTTCCATCCTTTCCATCCTAAATAATTTTAGGATTTTCTGAATTCAATCCTATGAATTCTACACTGTCCCAGGTTGCTCCAAGTCCCATCCATCCTGGACCTGAACACACAAGAGAGCCACTCCAGCCCCAGCAGGGACTGACCATCCACCTCCACCTGCTGGAGGTTCGACTGCCTGGGAAAGCAGTGGTTTAATTTAGGAGTTATCACTGAAACCCAGGAGGTTTAGCTAATTGCCTAATAATTGTATATCTATTTTAAATTGCAATCTAGGAAAATATTTCACATCATTTTTCTGTGCTGTGACTCTTTTGGTGACTCCATGGGATTTTTATTTCTCTAGCCCATCCAAACATCTCTGCTGCAGTGGCCTCAGTTGAATTTCTTGATTCTTCCTTGCAGAGGAAACAAGATCTCTGTTTATCATCTGGTCAAATGCCTGTGTCATTATTCAAGCTGCACATCTGAGGTCAGAGATAACATCAGATATTTGACAGTATGGATGATTCAGTATAAGGATTTTTTTTCTAAAATAAAAGCACAGTTTGCTTTTTTTACTGGAGAAAAAAGAGAAAACATAGGAAACTTCAGGTTAATTAGATTATTTAAGTTAAGGTTGGGGATCTTGGTTAGAGGTAGAGTCTAAGTTCATTTTGATCTGGGGTTAAGGGAGGTGGAAATCTCACTATGGTTAATCTGTGTCTGGGGTCTTCATGGCAGACAGATCCAGAGGAACAGAACTCAATAGTTTCCCTTTGCAATGTGTAGTTTAATATTTCAGTGAATACAGGTGGCTGCTGTGATTACTTTTTCATTAGTATTTGGTCCCTTTTCCTGCTCCACGCTCCACTCCCATAAAGTTTGCTATTGAAGCAATGTTTTTTTCCCAGATTCATTGAATGGGTTTAAAGTGTAACACCCAACTGTTAAAATTATTGCATCTTTTCCTTCAACACCTTGTCAAATAAAATGTCTCATTACCATGCAAATAGAAATTCTTGCTGTTGCCAGGCAGGCAAAGTGTTTGGGTGCAGATTACAAGTTGCTGAACCCTGGTGGTGCTCCAGCACATCGGGAACAAACGCAGCTTCCATCCCGGCAGCCAGGGCGTGATGGGCTTCTAGCCCATCCAAACATCTCTGCTGCAGTGGCCTCAATTTGAATTTCTTGATTCTTCCTTTAAGAGGAAACAAGATCTCTGTTTATCATCTGGTCAAATGCCTGTGTCATTATTCAAGCTGCACATCTGAGGTCAGAGATAACATCAGATATTTGACAGTATGGATGATTCAGTATAATTTTTTTTTTTCTAAATAAAAGCACAGTTTGCTTTTTTTTTACTGGAGAAAAAGAGAAAACATAGGAAACTTCAGGTTAATTAGATTATTTAAGCTAAGGTTGGGGATCTTGGTTAGAGGTAGAGTCTAAGTTCATTTTGATCTGGGGTTGGGAGGGAAATCTCATATGGTTAATGTGTTGGGGTCTTCATGGCAGACAGATCCAGAGGAACAGAACTCAATAGTTTCCTTTGCAATGTAGTTTAATATTTCAGTGAATACAGGTGGCTGCTGTGATTACTTTTTCATTAGTATTTGGTCCTTTTTCTGCTCCACGCTCCACTCCCATAGATGAGATGCGCTCAATGAAACCCTGCCCCTGCCCACAGGGACATCCGCTGGTCCACAGGCTGCTGGGACAGAGATAGCCTGAGGAGCGGACAAGGGCAGGAGCTGGATGGGAGGGCAGGCTTGACATTGGGAACTGGGAATTGTCTCTGGCAGGTGTGGGCAGCTCCTGGGTACAGGTGCCCAGAGGCTGGGCTGCCTCCCCTGATCCTCTACAGTAAATAATTTTAGGATTTTCTGAATTCAATCCTATGAATTCTCCACTGTCCCAGGTTGCTCCAAGTCCCATCCATCCTGGACCTGAACACACAAGAGAGCCACTTCAGCCCCAGCAGGAACTGACCATCCACCTCTACCTGCTGGAGGTTCGACTGCCTGGGAAAGCAGTGGTTTAATTTAGGAGATATCACTGAAACCCAGGAGGTTTAGCTAATTGCCTAATAATTGTATATCTATTTTAAATTGCAATCTAGGAAAATATTTCACATCATTTTTCTGTGCTGTGACTCTTTTGGTGACTCCATGGGATTTTTATTTCTCTAGCCCATCCAAACATCTCTGCTGCAGTGGCCTCAGTTGAATTTCTTGATTCTTCCTTGCAGAGGAAACAAGATCTCTGTTTATCATCTGGTCAAATGCCTGTGTCATTATTCAAGCTGCACATCTGAGGTCAGAGATAACATCAGATATTTGACAGTATGGATGATTCAGTATAAGGATTTTTTTTCTAAAATAAAAGCACAGTTTGCTTTTTTTACTGGAGAAAAAAGAGAAAACATAGGAAACTTCAGGTTAATTAGATTATTTAAGTTAAGGTTGGGGATCTTGGTTAGAGGTAGAGTCTAAGTTCATTTTGATCTGGGGTTAAAGGAGGTGGAAATCTCACTATGGTTAATCTGTGTCTGGGGTCTTCATGGCAGACAGATCCAGAGGAACAGAACTCAATAGTTTCCCTTTGCAATGTGTAGTTTAATATTTCAGTGAATACAGGTGGCTGCTGTGATTACTTTTTCATTAGTATTTGGTCCCTTTTCCTGCTCCACGCTCCACTCCCATAAAGTTTGCTATTGAAGCAATGTTTTTTTCCCAGATTCATTGAATGGGTTTAAAGTGTAACACCCAACTGTTAAAATTATTGCATCTTTTCCTTCAACACCTTGTCAAATAAAATGTCTCATTACCATGCAAATAGAAATTCTTGCTGTTGCCAGGAAGGCAAAGTGTTTGGGTGCAGATTACAAGTTGCTGAACCCTGGTGGTGCTCCAGCACGTCGGGAACAAACGCAGCTTCCATCCCGGCAGCCAGGGCGTGATGGGCTGGGAGCGAGGGGGAAACGCCAGGCTGGGGCCTCGCACTGGAACAGCTCAATCCATGCCACAGCTCAGCAGGGAGGGCCTGGCATGGCAGAGCCCAGGGGCAGCTGGTGACGCTGGCATTGGGGCGTTGGGTAAGGATGCGCTCAATGAAACCCTGCCCCTGCCCACAGGGACATCCCGCTGGTCCACGGGCTGCTGGGACAGGGGAATGGCCTGAGGGCGGACAAGGGCAGGGCTGGATGGGAGATTGGGAACTGGGAATTGTTCCCTGGCAGGGTGGGCAGCCCTGGCACAGGTGCCCAGAGCAGCTGGGGCTGCCCCTGGATCCCTGGCAGTGCCCAAGGCCAAGTTTGGAGCAGCCAGGGACAGGGGAAGGTGTCCCTGCCCATGGCAGGGATGAAATGGGATGGATTTGAAGGTCCTTTCCAACCCAAACCAGTCTGGGATTTTATGATTCTGTGTAGAGACAGGAATTAAATTCTGTTCACTTCAAGACACCAACTCTGTCTTGCACCAGGGACACATCCTTGGGAAGGCAGCCCCAACACAAGTTGGTGAAGCAGTTGATGAATGCTGAGCTGGCTGTTGCGTATCAGCTGTCCATGTACTAAAACATTGATTTTATACAGTTTGCATGAATATATCTGTTTAAAATTCGGGCATTAAGATCATCAACCCATACTCCTATTTAGAGACCGGTTTCAGTTAAGACAAACATTTGTGTGAGTCCCACAAAACCAGTTCCTTGGTGCCAGTGACCTGAAGCAGCTGCTCACTCTGGAGCTGGTTTGTAAAGTCAGACCCCTCCTGGAGTACCTAATTCATTCACAGCCATTCCTTGGCAGGGAGTGGGTCCGAGTTTGTTTCAGAAGCTGAACCATTTCTTTGGGCAAAACTTTGAATGCTTTTCAAAACCTCCACCGCCTTTTTTCTTGTTGTTTATTCTTTCTAGGAAAAAACAATTTTGCGTGCAAACAATTAGCACTTCTTCTGCTGGTGTCTAGTCTTTAATGTCAATATTTTAGCTCTCTGTCTTTGCTGTTCAAAACACTAGGAATGGGTAATTCATCCAAAATAAATATGCAATTTTGAAGCTGATTTTCAAGCAGATGACTGTGAGGAGGTGCTGGAAACAAGCCAGTGGCTTCTCATCTTGTAGTTCCCAGAATTAATTTCCTCACAAGTGCAAAAGGCTACAATACAAAATTAATTCAATCCCCGCTAAATGTTTCCCTTTGCCAGTCGCGTTCCGTTCTTTCAAGAAATTCTGAAATTATTTTCTTTCATTCTTTCCATCTCTTTCCAACAGCAGGAAAATAAACCAGCAAAGTCCTGCCTCTTAAAAAAAAAAAAAAAAACAAAACTGGTTTCCAAAGTTTGGTGATTTTTATCCTTGCTTTGGTAGAGGGAAATTTTCTTTTAAGGCAACTTGTCCAAGGATAATTTTTGCATTTTATGGTGACTTTCTTAGAAAGCAACTTCTCCTTTCCAGAGCATCTCCCCTGTGTTCTGCTCTGACTCCTTCGTTAGGGAGATGGGTTTATTTAATTACAGTATGCCTCAGGGTTGCTTTTTCCAGAAGGGAGATGGAATTCAAGGTTTTCGAGGTCCTGCACTCAAGATCAGTTTTATAACTCTCAAAAACAACACCTGGTTAAATGAAGAAAATTATGCCATCAAAGGAGGAATTTAGGCATTATGTTAAAAACTAAAAAATTGCTCAATTTTTTGTCCCACTCTGCTGAAATAAGGGGTTTTTTAAAGTGATTAATATTTCTATAAAATCAAATGTTATTTTAAATTATTTTCCTAGTATCTTCAGGTGCTCACACAGGTTTAAGATGTATAATACAACTCCATTCCTGAAAAGACTTCTGCGCTAAGCTGCATTAAAATAGCAGATTTTATTGGGAAAGAATTGGCTGAATGGATGAGATTTCTTCAGCTGTAAATACATGACAAAAGAGAGCTTTTTGTGGTTTTTTTTGAGAATCCTCTTTGTTACAAAGTCACAGTTTGAAGTTCTGGATTTGATAACTGTAGATATTAATATGGGTTAGAAAGTCAGAAATCGCCTTGAGAGCCTTGTCCTCCTGAATCCCCAGTGCCAGAATATTTTTCTGGGAAGCAAAATTGCCTTTTTCATGAAAGAGTCAGAGTGTCACCAACTATGGATGAGTGCTATCAGTTGTCTCCTGAGACTATTTCATGGAATTTTTATTCTTGCCTCCAAACTGTGGCACCGTTCCCTCTTCACCTCTCAAATTGAATGAAATAAGAAGCTTTCTGTCTCAGCGTCTCAAAATCCTCCGGTGCTTCCAGTCCCTCCTTGTCAGGCACGCTTGGGTATTTTTTTTTTTTTTCCTTTTTATTGACTAAAAATAACTGGAGGCTTTATCCTCCAGCACGAGGTTTCTTGACCAAGTGTTCACCGTGGATTTCTGCCGCCCTTGGCTGAGGAACCACCAAGGAGCCTTCTGTGGCCCAGACTCCTCCTGATTTCCATCACACGCCGATACCAGATGGCCAGTTTGGGGGGTTTTCACATGGGTTTTGGACCTGCAATTTCCCATCAGGTGTGTGATTGATAGTTTAACCCCATCTGAGTGTCTGAAGCCTGTATTTCCTTCCAGTTCATTCCGCAGTTGTGTGATTAGGGATGAGCTCACTCACACAAAGTCTCAGCTTCGCTGTCAGGTTTCTTCTGCCACGTGAGACCTCAGCCCTGCCTTATCTCCTGCAGTGAGTGAGGGGATTTCAGGTAAATAACTGCAATACAGGAATGCCTGACGCCAGACATGTTTCCTAAGTCTAGTGGCCACTTTCTGGAAAATGCAGCCAAATCCCTGTAGCATTTTCTGTTCCATCTTCTCTGGGCATGATACTGAATTCCAGCCTGGCTTTCCCCAAAGGACAAAACTCTCCTGCCCCCCTGGATCTTTAAATTAAGCACTAATAACCCTAAAGTCTGAGTGGCTGGAACTGTTTCAATGGCAGAGATTATTCCAATAGATGACCAGGATTTATTTTGTATAAAATCCAGCAATATTAATGTCATTTTGTAATTAAACCTTGCATATTTTAGTTAAAATAGGTGCTGTAATATCAATGAGAAGATGCAGAAGGCCCCAAAACTTCTCTGTAGCGAGAAACTCCCCCTCAGAGGGTCAGAAAATATTTCTTTCTAGAAATGTGTGATTCACTTTGACGTCCCGAGTGCAAGAACTGATGCTGTGAGGGTGAAAGGGGGGGATTCCCACATTCAGGGACTCTCAGAGAATGAGGCATGGGCATTTTCTTAAAAACAGAAAGCTGTGCTGTGCTCCAGGTCCGTCCCAGCTCTGCTGGTTTGTGGCACCTTCTGAAGAGGCAGCTCCAGTTGCTCTGGGTAAAATGTAGTTGATAATACCACAGGAAATGCTGCTTTTCCTGCAAGCAGCTTGGTACGGGTTCTGCTCAGCCCCAAAAGTCGCTTGGGCTGCTCAGAAATAATAGAAATGTCAGATTAGCATTACTGGACACCAAAAACCCAAAAAAGGCCATTGCAAGCTTCCCATGTTCCTCAGGTGGATAAACATTGGAAGGGAGTGTGACATTGGAATCCGACAGCAACAAAGGAAAGGCATAAACAGGTTTTTTTCAGATATTTGTTAGTGGCAGGAATGCAGGAAACCCAGCTTTTGAGAATGGGAAATAGTCTTTTCTGTCCAGTTTTGTGTGCAGATGCAGCACTGGAAAGCTCCATATCCTGTGCTGCTGCAAGCCCTCGTCACAACTAGAGCGGAATATCTGCCAAACATCTTTGGTTCATTGCTTCCCGAGATGTCTGGACGTGCACTTGTGTGTGGGCAGCTGAGGCTGAAGGCAGTTTTTATAATTATGCACCTCTGAAAAATAAAATCTTAAGTGTAAACCTTGGCGTGCTCTCTGATGGTGTGAAAAACTGCTCTGAGGAGACACAAATTGGTGCATTTTGGACTATTCCCATCTGAGCTGCACAGGCAACATGAGAAGTGGCAGCGTGGCTGTCAACAGAGAGGCCAAGGACCCTGAGCTTCACAGCCTGCTCCAAACCCCGCTGTTGTTATTCCCAGAAAAAATTACTGTCAAAAAAAACCCCCACTTTGTAAAGCCGTAATAAATCCAACAGAGCGAGCGCCCCTTCCGTGCTGTGTTGGAAGGGGGATGGATATTAAATAGAATATCCAGGCTGCTCTGGTTTGCTGCGTTTTGGAGAGTCTGGGGTTTAAATCCCACTTTCTTTTTGTGTGTGTTTTTAGATGTGTGCTTTTCGGCGTGAGGGATTTCTGCTTCCCACTGATTTTCAGCTTGCTCTGCCCCTGCTGGGGTTTTGGGTGGTGCTGGGAGGGGAGGGTACAGAACTTAAAGCACATAAGGAAATTGCTGCATTTCCCAGGTATGTTCATCTCATCACTATCCCAATATCAAGTAGGAAAACAAATTTTTTAAATTAAAAAGTTACGACATTTTCCGTTTTTTTTTTTTTTTTAGGAAAAACACTAAAATTCGGATTTTGAACATCAGGACAGTTGAATGGGTTCAATGTCACTGAATTGCCTTGAATAATTCACTCCTAAAACCTTTAACTGCCATAACAGCTGGAAATAGTGTTAAATTTTCCTGTGGCAGTTTTAAGGAGCAAATTGATCTTTCCTTAGGCTTTGTAAAACAGATTAACCCTCGGGTCAGGTTGATCATGAGCATTCAGATGCGTTGGTACAGTTTGCCCAAATTTAAAGACTCTGGTTGAAGGATTTGTAAATCCTCACACCAGGCCATTCTTGCAGGGTGCAGCTGGGTGCACCTGCATAGAAAAGGGACGAAAACCTGCAGATATTCCTATTTTTGTGAGGATTTGTTGTCATTTACTTCCCAGTCAAGGAGCTGTGCCATCAGCACTTCCAAGCAATGCCTTCCCTGCCCAGCAGCCATCCAGGGGTGCAGAAAACTCCTCAGGTTCTACAGAGAATGGGCTGAAAATATTTCAGGAATGTCTTCGTTGTCCCCTGTCCCTCAGGATGAAGGTGTCTCCTGAATACTCTGTGGATAAACTCTTTATCCTTTTATCATCCCCTGAGGGGTGGGCTGTGTTCATAAACCTTTGCTCTTCTCACTTGGGCCTTCATGGCTGTATTTTTATGATTTTATGGACCATTATTCTGAACAAAAAAGAATTACAAAGGAATTTCTAACATTTAAATGAACTTTTCCCACAGAAAACTCCTTTTAGTGAGAGTTCGGGGTTGTTATTTCCAGATTTTGACATTAAATAAATTTATTTTCAAATTGTAGTTTTGAAGACTCATTGCAGTAAATTATTTTGTCTTCCTTTTTTTGTTTGCCTTAATCCCACCAACATGGAAGAGGACATAAGATATAAATGAAAATATATGAGAGGAAAGAAGGCAACAGTGCAAATCTACCCATTGGATGTGGGAATTTGAACCACACACTGCTTTACTCCCTGCACATTTTTGTTCGGAGAGGATTTGTGAAATTAGGGATATATTTTTCCCATTTAAACTTGCACAAGACAGAGGGAGAATTTTACTATTAAAAAACCAGGGTGGTGAACTGGATGAGTTTAGATTTTAGGTGCTGTTTAAAGGTTTTAAACGTAAGGAATATCTTAATTTTGTTGAGATTAACTACTAAATCTGGTATTTCCAGTAAAATCTCTCATACCATGTTTATGCTTAAAGCCACATATTGCAGGTAGAGGGAGGAAGAAGATCTTGGATTTTTATTCTGATTTAGTGAGTTTGAGTCATGGCATAAAGCTGGAAAATGAAATAAGTGTCTGTGCAAGTGTTGATCCACAATCCCAAAGAAAAACAGGAAAATCTGAAAATTTAAATTGGAAAAAATAGGGAATAATAATCCTGGATGGAAGGCAGAGTTCTCACGGGGGGAAGTTTAGGACAGAACTGTAAGATCTGCCTCTGATAAAAGGGGAGGGAATTTCAGTGTATGGAAAAGGAAGAAAATCACTGGAGATGGCTCCATCATGGACTGGCCCTTCAAAAACCTTAAATATCAGGAAAAAAAAGAGATAAAAAGGGCTCACCTCCAAAAAAAAAAGGTTACAAAAGGAATAGCACCAGTGTACAGAGCCAAAATAAAGAAGGAAGGGAAAATGCAGATGGGAGTAGCAAGAGACCCAGAGAAATCCAGTGATGAGTACATTAGGAGTAAGAGGAAGACCAAGCAAAGCGTTTGCTGTGCTCCTTGAGGGAAGCAGGGAGCCATTAGCAAATGAGACTGAAGTGTTCAATGACTTCTTGCATTTGTTTTCAATTAAAAAGAAAAAAAAATCAAAAGTGAGCAGATGGTTTGCGCAATTAATACCAGGAGAAAATGGATGAGATCTCAGCCTAGGAGATCTAGTGACAGAGTCCTGCCTCTTTTGAAAGGCCTGATTGTTTTAATCTGAGCGTACTTGAGGGACTGGCTGCAGCGCTTGCAGTCACACCAGCAGGCACTTTGGAAAATCCAGGGAGGCTGGGGGAGCTCCTGGATCTGGGAGAGTTCCTGGATCTGGGAGAGCTCCTGGATCTGGGAGAGCTCCTGGATCTGGAAGGAGCACCTGAATCTGGAAGGAGCACCTGGCTTCTCCCTTTGGTGGAGAAAAGGAAAATGGAATCCGGGGAAGGGTAGGATTTGGGTTTCCTTTGGTTTATTTAAAATTTTTTATTGCAGGCACTCAGATTGTAGCAAGGAAGGTGTCCAAGGCCGGGTTGGAGCACCCTGGGATGGTAGGAGGTGTCCCTGTCCATGGCAGGGGGTGCAGTGAGATGATCTTTAAGGTCCCTTCCACCCCAGACCCTCCCATGATTCTGTAAGGAAGGCTACAGCAACCACTGGGGACCTGGCAAATCACAGGTGTATATCAATTTCCCGTAAGTGAGAAGAGGAAGATGTTGTGGTTTTCAGTAAGGCTTTGGACCTCCTCAGATGGTGGCCTTGGTGCTGAGCAGAGGAACGGCTGGAGCTGGCACAGTCCTTAAACTTGCAGGTGGGAGGGAATGGAGGTTCACTGCAGGGTGGAGTTTGTGTGTGAAATAATTCTTGTGCATCAACAAAACAGTCTCAGTGCAGGTGACGCACCTGAAAATTCTCAGCTGCTCTCTACAGGTCTTTATCAAGATTAACCAACCAACAAGTCCAAGGCAGGCAGCTTTGGGAGAAGACTTTCCAAAGGAATTTTTCCAGAGTCTAACTTTTCTGTAGTTTCTCCATTTACTTAATTGCTTGGGTTAGTGTCTTCTGCAGGTTAGTTGCATTTGATTTGGATTTTATGATTTAGGTGATACTTATTTGAATAAAAAATACAACTTTATGACTAGGCTAGAGTGCCGTTTTGCATTTAATTTCCTAACTGCAAGGAAGTTAAAAAGTTTTAAGAAGTATTGGAGGGGGAAGAAATCAAAGAAGACAGTATGGGAGAATTTATTTTATTACAATGCCAGCAACTGCTTAACACATACAAATTATGAAATGTATCTAGGAGTGTAGATAATGTATCCTAAAGCATCTGGTGTTTAGGTTCATGGAGAGCTCTACTTAAAATCAGAAATGCATGTTTTATGGTAGATTAGCACGTCCCTCAGTGTGTAACCAGTTCACTTTCTGGAGTTACTATGCACAAATATCAGTAGTATATAATGCCATCGTAAAGCAAAGTGCATCCAGGTAGAATTACTGAGCCCATCATAAATAAATATGGTGCCTTTCTTCATCATCAGTATTAAAAGCCATGTGACTTCTTTATTGTCACAAGAAGAGGGTGATGTTTAAAGCTTTAACAGTCAGAGATTTGGGTTCTTGGGTGTCCTTGGTTTGTCTGAAGTTGAGCATCCACCCAATAATTCTTCCCATTTACCACCACAGCAGAGTTAAACAATGGCCCAGAGTTTTAAGAGATGCTGCAAAGAACATCTAAACCTCTATTAAGGAAATATTTTTAATGAAAAGATAAGATTTTAATTGGGAAAACTTTAGAATTAACGAGAAAGGAACATCTGCATTGCCACTCACCAACCTGCCTGGGTCACCTGGCCCTCCTCAGCTGGGCAGCAGCAGGATGAGAAATAAATTATTTCATGGAGTCACAGAATCCCAGGATGGTTTGGGATGGGAGGGACCCCAAATCCCCCCCAGTGCCACCCCAGCCATGGCAGGGACACCTCCCACTGTCCCAGGTGCTCCCAGCCCCAGTGTCCAGCCTGGCCTTGGGCACTGCCAGGGATCCAGGGGCAGCCCCAGCTGCTCTGGGCACCTGTGCCAGGGCTGCCCACCCTGCCAGGGAACAATTCCCAATTCCCAATATCCCATCCATCCCTGCCCTCTGGCACTGGGAGCCATTCCCTGGGTCCTGGCACTCTGCTCAGCATTCCTCTCCTCTGCTGCTCTTCCAGTCACGATTCACCCCCTGGCTGGTTGATTCAGTTTGCTAATCCAGGAAAAAAAGCAAAAATCAGCCTAGCTTCCCTTCATTCCCCAGATTTTATAGTTGTGATTTGATTTTCTGGTGGCTGCTGACCTATCCAGGCAACGCAGCGCTCCTCACCTTTTTGCGAGGGCGAAACACACTTTTCCATTCCG
>JALJVW010000241.1:1425000-1440000 GCA_024865655.1 Emberiza elegans | reverse complement strand
TGATATTAAATGAGAATTAATAAAGGAATATTGAGTCACTTTGACTGCATTAAGCTGCGTGAAATGATTTCTTATCTCAATTTAACTTTCTGTCCACAGTTTAATGATTGATAAGCTTGGAATTTTTATAGAGGTAATCTAAAACAATATTTGATTGCTATGTTGAATTAATAACAACAAGCCCCTTTTTCTTGTTTATCAGCACATCGGGAGAGATGCTCCCTTTCACTTTAATGATGGTAATTTGTATAACCCTTCTGCTGGATATTGTGCTTAGTTTATTCATTTAAATGATACTTTGACAATATTTTAATTAGTTTTGCAAAAAAAGTGTGTTTTCTGGGCAGTTTGTACTTCTGTGTAGCATGTGAGGTTTGTAAATTATTCCAAGAGAATGAAAGCAGGTTAAAAAAAGGTACAAGTCAGCTTCAAGTGAAAATTGAAATCACCCTTAAATTCTGAAAGGAAGATTGTTAATCATGATCCTTTAAGATCACCCCTGGAGAGCTTCATGGCAGAAGGAAACGCTGGTTTGAATGTTCCAAATCTGAGCATGCAGTGGCCTGGATTTACTCCCCAAAAGCTGTTGTTCCTGACACCGGTTGATGAGGCAGCGTGTGCTGGGATAAACCCCTTCAGTGGGAGAGGAAATTTCTCAGAGGCACATTTAAACTCTAAAGGGGCCAAAAGGCAAAGACACAAATTTTGGGTGAAATTCACTTCATCTGTGCAATTATTGCATTTAAATATGTTTAAGTTCTGGTCCTTTGTTGCAGTTCCTTGTGTCTCGTGTCCCACCCCGTTAGCGCCCCAGCCTCCTCAGAGCTGCAGAGCAATGCAGGTGGTCAGGACCTCATCCTGAGCCCTTTTTTAGATCTGTATAACAAATTGCTGGTATTGTTCATTAATTTCTGTCTCCAAAATGCCATGTCAAGCCTCCCAAGGAGCCCACCAGTGTCCCCTGGACAGCTTCTCACCATGGGCCAGCGCGAGTTGCTGATGAAATTACAGGTGCAGGGAAATGCAGAATTAGAAATATATCTGATGTTGCAATACTTGTGAAGCTATGGCTTTGTTGATGACAGGACAATTCCGTTTTTGACAGTTTAATTTACTGTTGCCAGTGGACAAGAGCAAAAGGAGAACGTGGGGTTAGGCACCTGCCCCCTCGCGCTGTGTTTCACATGGTAGGTTGCAAAATCATGACTCCCTCAACCTGTCGTGCTCAAATGAGAAGGTTTTCAGCTGGGGAAATGGAATACATCAGTGCAGGTAATATTGCCTGACCTCATAAAACAAAAGGAAAAATTGCAGATTCTGACAGCCATTATGAATCTTGTATCAGCATCCAAACAGCTCCGAGCTGAGGCACGGTGCGTGTTTGTAAATAGGAAAAAAAAAAAAATCCCGGGGTTGCCACATTGACTTGCAATACGGAGCAAAAAAAAAATGACTTGTCAGTAATTCGTTGTGGGATGTTAAAGAGGCTGTTGGGTTTCCTGGTTCTCTCCACAGCCAGAGTTTAGCCTGGAGCAGCAGGGAAATGCTGCTCGCCGAGGTGGTCTCGGCTCAGCCCCGGGCTGGGGCGGCCGGGAGGTGACGGGGGAGCTGCCACACAGGGAAACAAACGCATATTTTAGGCAAGCTGTGTTGGTTCAGAAATCCCTGAGCCTTTTTAATGGGCACGCCGTAAAAGTGCACGCTCTCTTCCTATTAAACCAGATAATTTTGGTTTTGAAAGCCTTTGAACTACAATATTTTCTTGAAAAACATGGCAGGAGGGCTGGAACTATGTGATCTTTAATGTCCCTTCCAAGCCAAACCATTCTCTGATTCTATGAAAAACCCAAAGTGTTACGGTGTCAGACTCTACACCCAATTAGAATTTTATTTCTATTTAAAGAAGGAACTCTATTGAGTATAGTTCTTTCCAATTTCATGTTAAAGTTTCCTTTTCTCTTAATTTCTTGACTACTTGTGTTTTTTCTTATTTGATGGTGTACCTTCATCGGTCTTGTTCTTCCTTGGCCTTCCTTGTGTTCAGTATTTCAGAAAGTTCTGAAAATGAGCATTATTGCAGTGATTTGGTAAGGCAGGTAAATTAAGGAAGGAGTCAGTCATTAGAAATTAGACTATTTGTGTACTTGAACTGCCTGGAATTCTTGCAGGCTTTCACTGGTTGGGCTGTATTTGATAATAATATCCTGGGAAAAGTCTGTTAATCAGATTAATTTAATATGCTTTCAGTGACTATTTTTAAGTTTGAAATTCCTCTTTTCTCTAGTGAAAGAGTTTTCGACTTTACACATTAAAATCTTCTTCGTGACTCTTGGAGCAGCAAAGGCTTTACTGATGGTGGCTTTCAGTCACACCTAGGTCAAGGTGCTTCTTCCTTTGCCCTCAGAGATGCGACTGTTTCTTCCCATGTTTTTCTGTGTTATACAGAACCGCTTTTAATCTAGAACAACAAAATTCCATCTCCTGCATTGCCTCCCCTTCCAAATTCCCTTTAATGTTGGTGCTGGGTGCCGCGCTGGACCGCGCCGTAGCATCGTCTCTGGATGCTGGAGAGCCTTGCTCTGAGTTTTTTCTTGGAGTCCTTGGGGAATGCAAGCTCTCTTTGCCTGGGCTAATTGGGCTGGTGTATGTGTGGGCAGGTTATCCTCTCACGCCGGCCCCGAGCTGATATTTACCCAGGGCCCCTCCTCGCATGGAGCCCGGCGCTCCCGCGGCTCCCGCGCCGCCGTGTTTGCTGGAACTCGAGTGCTCTTGAATTAAATTGCAGCTCATGAATACCAGGAGAGGGCTGGGATGCTGAGGGGAAGGGAGGCTGGTGGGGCAGGCAGGGCCACCAGCAGCCAGCAGCTCCCTGTGCTCATACCCCAGCCACGGGACAGGGAAATAAGGGAGCGAGGAACAGTTTGGGAAGGTAAATCTGGGAAATGAGCCTGGCAAATTAGATTTCAAATTTTTTTATTTTTTTTTTCCTTCATGAACTGAAGATCTTAAAAGCATCTGAAATACTCCCTTTTTTCATTCATGAGGGCTGTTTATTCATGCAAGGTGAAATATCGACATAGAGTCACAGAATGTTTTGGGCTGGAAGGGACCTTAAGTGCCATCCAGTGCCACCCCCTGCCATGGGGTTCTTCCACTTTCTTCTCTTCCACTGTCCCAGGGCGCTCCAGGCCTCATCCTGCCTGGCCTGGGACACTCCTGGATGTGGGCACCCAGGGTTGATGACCTCCATGGTCCTTCTTCTCTGGACACGCTCCAGCAGGTTCATAAATGAATTTATATATAAATTTGACTGACTTGAAGGACTTTTACCACTGGGGAAAAAAAAACAAAAATCCAAACCTGTGAAAGAAAATATGCATTTGAATCCAAGTATTTGAATACATATAAGGTGCTCAAATTCAGTGAGACACATGGTAGATTAGATGGAAAGGTTATCCAACAAAACTGAGCGCAACCCAGCAAGATTGAAAAACATTGAATTGCAGAAGGGTGTAAAAAGCGAGATTTCCTATTCAAATACTGATATTTTAGCCACCCAGGTATTAAAAATGTCACTCTATTCTACAGCCAGCTCTGCCACCAACAGCAAACATGAACTTTCTACATCTGCTCAGAGGTGGCAACTCCAGATTCCCTCATTAATTTAAGCTGATGTGGCTTTTGAGGTAATTAAAGCACAAAGATGGTGACACAAAGGAAGGATTAGGGTTGGAAATACCCTGTTATTAACTTGTGCCTGGATGTGGCTGCTCCTCAGGGCAGCCTCAGTGAGAGCTGCCCATGGGCAAGCCAAGGGTTGGGGATCTCAACCAGCTCCATGGCCACTGTGTGTGGATGGAGAAATCACGAAACTCAAATTATTGTGGAGAAAGAAAACAGGAAGGAGTTGGGGTCCTTGTAGGTTCAAAGACAATTAAAAACAGAGAAGGTTCTCTGTGTTACAGTGAGGGGATAAGGAGGGCATTTGGCACCTGAAGGAAATTTGCACAGAAATTTGTTGCAGTGACATGTTAGCAGCACACGGTCACAATTTTTTAGTGATACTAAAAAGTGGAAAATGTCTGCAGTTGCTCTTTCACAAAACACTGCTAATTGTAACAGAGCTGTTGCACTTTCTGTGTTTGCAGCTGTTAATAAGTTGCTATTCCATGAATTACCATTTCATGTCTCCTGTTGGCGTGAGCAAACCCCGGCTGACAACACGATAAAGATTTTGGGCTGCTTTCGAAAGATGGTGCTTTTTGAAATAAAAATAAACTCTGACTGAAAAAGCTCCTCTTAAAAAAATTTTTCAGGCAGTGAAAACTCCCCTCTGGCCGACAGTGCTGCGGATTAAGGAGAGGCAGGACATCCCTTTCCCCTTCCATCCCGTTTCACATTACGGGGTGCCCGCCGCTCTCCCTTTTAGCAGCTGAGATGGTTTTGCAAAGGCCACCTCAGGTTTCTGAGCTTTTCAGTGCCTTTTGTGTGAGACTGTCAGCGCCCGAGCCCCGGCCATGACATGCACAGACCGGCTGGTTTTTCTCCTTCAGCTCAGCGCCTCTGGACAGCTTCTCTTTCTCTGGCAGCCGCTTCAACCTGCTCTGTCTTGTCATCTTCGAGTTCAATATCTGCTGCTCTGAAGGAAAAAAAATGGGATGGGTTGGACCATTGTATTTGGTCTTTTGACCCTCCATGTTGCCCATGAGCAGTGAAGGATAACTTTTGACAAGCCATGTCAGATGTGACAGGCAATCTAGTTGGGTTGAGTGGAAATGTGCTGTACAAGTTTGAAGCCTTAGTTGGGGGCATTTTCCTGGTGTTCAGTGCATTTAAATTGACACCAGACCTCAGTGTTGTTCCTTGCAGAGCTCCGCGTTTCCAAAGCGTGCGGTTTTATCAGCTCAAATGAAAACCTTTCATATGCATTTTGCATCTCATTCCACCAATCCAAGGCAATATAGCCCTTCCCAGGGTTCGTTTTCCATCCCTCAGGAATGCACATTAAATTTAGTTTTCATCTACGAGGATGTTTGATTTTTATTTTCGTGTAGGAGGTTATGTTTTACTGTTCCATGGATTTCTGCCTTTCCGTGGGTCACCTGAGTGTGATGTGGTAACACAACTCCACGCACATCATCCTGCTAGAAGTTGCTGAATATCGCAAATTATTCAAAAAGCATTAAAGAAACCTTGCTAAGCTTCAAAGTGCTTTTATTTCCAATTAATTATTCAGAAATGTTGATAGTAGAACCTTTGTGGGAAGCACATTTTCTGCGCTGCTATATAGGCTGCAGTCAAGATCTGTTCTTACTGTATCCCTTCATTAATGGGTTGTGATATGCAGTTCCTCTTTTATTTAAATTAATTCTCATTATGGATGAGAAAAGCTGGCAGATAACATCCTCCCTGGTAGGCAGCAGTGGTGGTCTGGCTAACTCTGGGTTTCCTGGCTCTAACCTGCTGCGAGCATCCCTCGTGCTGACCCTGTGCTGCCAACGGCTTCTCCAGGGCAGATCTCCTCTTACCCCGCTTGGATCAGCCCAGGGCTCTGTTCAGCACAGAGTTCTGATGGGCAGCAGCCAGGAATTGCATGGAATTCCCTTTGTGATATCCCACTGCTCCAGCCTGGACTCGCAAGCAGGGCCATGGTTTCCATCACTGCCGCCTTGGTGCTGCCTTTCTTTTCCCCTCTCTGGTGTCATGGAATCCCAGAATGGTTTGGGTGGGGAGGGACCTTAAAGCCCAACCCATTCCATCCCCCTGCATTGGCAGGGGCACCTTCCACTGCTCCAAGTCCTGTCCAGCCTGGCCTTGGACACTGCCAGGGAACCATTCCCAATTCCCAATGTCCCATTTAACCCTCATGTCTTTCAGCTGTGGGGGAAAACCATCTCCATACATCATTGGCTCTATGTCAACAACTTGTGAGTCATTTAAGAAACATGAAATTTGAAGTGGTTTAAGGACATTATTACTATTACTATTACTATTACTATTACTATTACTATTACTATTACTATTACTATTACTATTACTATTACTATTACTATTATTACTATTACTATTACTATTATTAATTTCATTGTCTGTGTGAATAGTTTATATTTGCCTTTAAGGTCCCTTCCAACCCAAGCCAGTCTGTGATTCTGTGATTGCACCTTTGCTTCTGTTTTTGGGATGGAACGAAACGTTACAGCAAGAAGAACACTTTTGTGCTGGTGCAGGCCCTTTCAGTCTTGCCAGCAAGGTGACACTTTTGGCTGATGATTATTTTTCCCCAAATATTACTGATTTGTTTATTTCTTTCTTCAGAGTAGATGTGATTTTTCCTCATAAACCATTCCCATGTGAATTAAAAACAAATTCGACTGGTGGTCAGTTAAGTCTTTAAAACAAAAAAAAAAATTAAAAAAGACACAGAGCAAGCAGTTGGCAATAAACTTGTCCTTTTTGGCACCTGGAATAAAAACAGTAACATAACAGTACCTTTATATAGCACATAAAAATATAATTCAGGATAAGAATTCAGAGGTCATGGCAAATGGTTACCTAAATAACTCTAGGGAGTTAAAATAGTTTGCTTATACAAAGATAAGGTGATATTTTATGAAGAAAGCCCATGTGTGGTTCCAAAGCCTGATGGTTTTATACGCAGTAAAACAACTTTGAAAACAACATGCAGAAAAAGTTAGAGAAAATAATTTTTACAGATTGTAAAATGTAGACATGGAAACTTGGGAGGTGATTCTGCTCCACTTAAAAGTGTCCATCAGCCTTGGCTTTAATTAGTGCATTGGGGCTGGATTATTTCTGACCTGCAGCTTCCTTCATTTCTTTGGCCACACGTTGTTGTAAACCCAAAAATGAGGTTTCTTGTCCATGAAGGATTTGTAGTAGAGCTTTTTGAAGGTGTAAGATCTGCAGGGGCTGGAGTTCCTCCCCAGCCTTTACATTTGGCTGCCAGATTGAGGCTCCTCGGGGTCCTCCTCTGTACCCTGGGCTGTATCCACAGCTCCAGGTCCTGTTAACTGCAATGCACTCGGATTCCTCCAAAAAGGTTCCTCCTGCTCCTCACCACCTTCCAGGAGAGGTTGTCCATGGGATGGAGAAAAACTCAGGGGTCCTGGGGCCAGTTTATGTGGCCATTCTTTAGGAATAGCAATCTTTGCCATGTCTTGGCTGGCAACCTATTGAAAGTTCTAAACAAGTCATAGAATTCCAGACTGGGCTGAGATTGGGGGGCCCTTAAAACTCATCTCACTCCAGCTCCCTGCCTTGGGACACCTTCCACTACACAGGGATCCTCCAAGCAGATGTGTGGTTATGTATAGAATATGGTTATATTAAATTAAAATAACCTTTCCAGTTAACAGGCAGCATTAAGGGACCTGGGACAAGGGATGGAGGGACAGGATAAGAGGTGCACTGCCAGAGGGCAGGGATGGATGGGAGTTGGGAATTGGGAATTGTTCCCTGGCAGGGTGGGCAGCCCTGGCACAGGTGCCCAGAGCAGCTGGGGCTGCCCCTGGATCCCTGGCAGTGCCCAAGGCCAGGCTGGACACTGGGGCTGGGAGCACCTGGGACAGTGGGAGGTGTCCCTGCCATGGCTGGGGTGGCACTGGGGGGATTTGGGGTCCCTCCCAACCCAAACCAATCTAGAATTGTATAATTTAAAGTAAGTTGTTCCATATTTTCACATGTTTTTCCTTGACCCTGTGGATTTCACATCAAAATTGCTGTTTGCAAACACACTTGAAAATCAACACTTAGAAGCAAAGCAGCAAGAAAAGCTCTCACCAAAAGCAAAGGTCATTGATTTTGCAGAGGGTTGGGCTTTGCAGCAGGAGATCCAGCAATGTTTTCTCCTTTCAGCTCTAAAAGTGTCGATTTTGATCTGGAAGCTTAATTTCTTTCATCAAGGAGTTAAGCACTCAGTTAAATTCCATGAGAACATATTTAAACATACTGAAAGATGTACCCAGTACATTCCCCCTAACGCCCATAATAATGTGGCCGTCCAGGGCTCCGGGCATTGGGGCTTTTCATTTACATTGGCTGACCTCAAATTGGATGTAAGTTTTTATATATCCAAATTAATGCATTTGTTCTCCATCCGTAGAGGGACCCTGGTGAGCAGGGCTTGGCCCTGGTCTCCAGCTGCAGGCAGATGTTGCTGGTGGTGGGAAGGTGCTTTTGTGTGCCCCTTTCACGGGGTGCAGGTGGGGAGGGTCTGCCTGGGGGAAATTCTGCTTCACGTGCTGGTCCACATCCAGCCCTTCAGCGCTGGTGGAACCACTGAATGTAAAATAAATGGTTTTCCTTGGCTCTGTGAAAGTATTTCTGCTTTGGTGGATGGCAGGGAAGTACAGACCAAAGCTGCTTTTCCCAGCTCCTTGCCCCAGGTAAATAACTTTAAAAAACAGAAGTCTTGGGAGACCTTGGCTTGTTTCTGCTTGGCTGCTTGTGTAGAGGAGAGGACAAGACTGTGGACAAGCAGTGCTTCCACAGCTGGAATCAGGGTTCACATATTTGTGGGGTCTCCTCTATCCGTGTAGTCATGGTCATGGTGGCCACCTTGTTGTGTTCTCCTTTAGCCATCCTGGATGAGTTTTTCTGCCAACATAGACTTCTTCACTGGGTAAAACTGTAGAATCATAGAGCAGTTAAGGTTGGAAAAGACCTTTAAGGTCATCGAGTTCAACCATCAATGGTCACCATTAATGGTCACCATTAAAACATTTCTGAACATTTCCAGGGATGGTGACTCCACCACTCCCAGTGCCATTGATTTACAGCCCTTTCCATGAAAAAACTTTTCCTAATACCTCATCTAAACCACTAAGTATCCTTCCTTCCATCTCAGAAGTTGAAGCACACCAGCTCCTGAGCAGGATGGATATTGTATTTGATAAATAACATCCTTGCATTATTACCTGATCCTTATGTTCTGTGACTGCAAAACAAGATGGAAACCAGCAGGAATTTCTCTGTGGAAAGGGTGCTCAGGCCTTGGCAGGGGCTGCCCAGGGAGGGCTGGAGTGCCCATCCCTGTGAAGGAATTCCTGGAGGCGGCACTCGGTGCCCTGGGCTGGGGACAGGGTGGGGACTGGATGATCCTGGGTGTCTTTTCCATCCGAAATGATTCTGTGCTTCTGTTCTGTGATTCTGTGAAATAAATTCCCTTTAATTTAAGGCAGGCTATTTCTAGCTGCTGCTGTGTCCCTCCTTTTCCCACCCCAGCTGTGGCCCTGCTCACAGGCCACCGAGGAGCAGCGTGTCCTGCTCCTGCAGCAGCTCCTGCACTGGTGCCACAGCGGGGCTGTGGAGGCTCCCCAGCACTTGTCACCTGGTGCTGGGGACCCGACAGAGCCTGGGGACGGAGGCTGCAGCACCGGGATCTCGCCCAGAAGAGGCCTCTGCAAACACCCCCTCCCTCCCTGGGCATTAGCAGTGCTCCCTGCTTTGGCTCTTGTATAAATATCTGCTGCATTTCCACCAGGAGTTATTGCTGTTATATATTTTACAGACACTTTACTGTCATCTAAGTGGTTTATTTTATTCCCACAGCTAGGAGAAAACTACAAAAGGAATTTTGTAATCTGAATGTGATTGTGGGCAGAGAGTAATGTTTTGAAAAGGAGCTGAGAGTAAATTATATCAGTGCTTTATTGTGTTTAAGGAGACTTTTCTATTGTGCTAGGAGTTAACATTAGTTCTCAAAGTTATTAACTGGATGTGGTTTTATTATGACTGTGTGTTTTGTCAATATATGACTTTTTTTGTTAGGCTTTTCGGTGCCAGTTCGGCTGCAACTTTGGCACCCTCCAAGTTTAAATATGTAAACTCAGCTGGTGTTGAAAGTTTGTTTAGCTTTGACTCCCTCTCCCATGCAGCAGAGAAAGTAACCCTTTTTTTATCCCTGCTAGGCTATTTATAGAGGGAATTTCTCCAGGCAGGCTGCCTTACTCCGGGTTGTTTTGGCAAATCCGGCTTGGAGAATGAGACCCCAAATATTTGGAGATGGCTTTTTGGGGTGGGGATGGAGGTTGTGTGGCTGAGGTGACCTTTCAGGCTGCCTCTGGGTGGGTTTTTGGCAGGAGCTTTGATGTGACTGACAGAAACTTCACACTGAAGGTGGGGTTGGAGCCCATGGTGCCACCACAAACACTGGGCACCACCCCCAGCCTGAAGCTGCTCTTCAAAATGCCCCAAAGAACACATTTAAATAACAGATGTTGAATCACAGAATATTTTGGGTTGGAAGGGACCTTAAAAATTATCTCATTGCACAGGCAGGGACACGCTATATGTTATATATCGATTGCCAGCCCATGGCATTGTGTGTCTGGGTTTTCAGGTTTTTCCTACTTTTGAAGAAGATATTAAAGCCACTACCTCTGGAGAAAAATAATCAGGTTTTAAAAGGATAAGTTTTGAAAAAATATGTTAAAATCTCAAATCCAGGCATCAGAATAATGCCTCCCCTTACTAAAGAGAAGTGTTGGAGGTTGGATGGGGCTTGGAGCAGCCTGATGTGGTGGAAGCTGTCCCTGCCCATGGCAGGGGGTGGCCCTGGATGGGCTTTAAGATCTCTGCCAGCTCTGAGCATTCTGTGATTAATTGCCTTTCACTAATTCTATAAGGACACCATATGGCTGTCAAGAGGCCCCAACCTTCTCCCGTGGCATCATCTCCAGTCAGCCTTCACTGCTGCCCCAGGTTTTCCTCAAGCCATTCTGAAGATGGGTTTGTTTTATTTTGTTTTAGTGTTTATCTCCCTGTCTGAGCACACATTAAACCCCCCCTACACCTGCAGGGTGGATTTACTGGCTCCTCAGTATTAAACATAAAATGCAAGGATGGACCACGTAAAGTAAAAATATTCTGTGGCATGTGCAGAAACCTGGGCTGCTCCTGAGCCCAGTGAATGCCATCCATGCCGAGCCCAGTAGATCTCCATTACTAAATAAAGTGCTCTCATGAAGCCTAATGTGTTCCTGTGAATTACTCCATTACCTGGGAAGATCCATGTGGATGTGGCTGCTCACGCAGCTCTTGGCCAAGCTGGTGGCTGTGCCTCAGAGTTTGTAATTAAAGCCAGCCATTCGTTTTTCTCAAATATCCACTGCAAGGTGCAAATTGGTTTAAGTAAGAATAAAGTTTGAAGTCTCAGGAACAAACCTCCCTCGTTATCACGATTTTCCCTATTTTCTTTCTCTGTGAAGGGGGCTGTGGTCACAGGCACTGTGGACAAGCACATGGAGGAGTTGCTGTATTTTGGGAGCTCTTCTGCCCTGTGATTTGCACAGATGTGTTTTAATTAAAGAATTTAGCTGCTGAGGGGCAGAGGGAGCACCCAGAGCGGGGAGCACAGCCCAGCACACGGGGATACCCATTGCCCCCAGTGCTCCTCTGGCTCGGGAGAGCAGAAATAAACACATTTGATTCTGGTGGTGTTTGGCAGCTCCCTTCAGGGTTGTGTTTCAGCCGTGAGTGGCTCTACAGCCATAAAATGGAATTTCTGGGTAGGGACACCTGGAGAGACCTGGAGGGGACCTTTGGATGAGGTCCTGGAGTGCCAAGGGGGAATGGCTCCCAGTGCCAGAGGGCAGGGCTGGATGGGAGATTGGGAATTGGGAATTGTTCCCTGGCAGGGTGGGCAGCCCTGGCACAGGGGCCCAGAGCAGCTGGGGCTGCCCCTGGATCCCTGGCAGTGCCCAAGGCCAGGCTGGACACTGGGGCTGGGAGCACCTGGGACAGTGGGAGGTGTCCCTGCCATGGCTGGGGTGGGATTTAGAATCCCTTCCCCCCAAACCATCCTGGCATTCCATGGATACAGAGTGCAGTCCAACCTTCATTTGCATTGCCAAAATGGAGCATTTTGCTCACAAATTCACTGTTGTTTCTTTCTTCTTCAAGAAACTTGTCCATTCTAAACCATAGGTACAAGGAGATGATTCCTACAGTCTCACCATGGTTTAAGCCAGGCTGCTGTGAAACTAAGAGTGATTTCACACTTCTCGTCTTCCAAATGAAAGCTCATTCTGTTCATTTTTCCTACCCAAGAAGCAATGTTGAGCAGGCTGAGGGAATAATTTCAGAATTCCTGAGTTTGTAAAGATGCCCAAAGCTGGTGTAGAGTAGGTCTTGTAGAGTTATTTTCTATTTTTAAGTGCTTTGTCCCAATTCTCTTTTTTTTTTTCAGTTTTGGCCCATTTTTGTTGAAGCATGGAATATCCTGAGTTGGAAGGGACCCAGAAGGATCATGGAGTCCAGCTCCTGGTCCTGCACAGGACAACCCCATCCATCCCACCCCATTCCTGCAGACATTGCTCTCATTGTGTGGGTTGGTCCCCATTCATCACATCAGTCATAAACCTTTAAATATTTACATGGTTGTACCACACCTTCTGCTCTGGACTACATGACTTAGTTTAACGTTTCCTCCAGAACTGAATTTTTCCTGAAATACTGCTTTAGTTGTTTTCAATTAAATTTTAATTATGGCTTCAAAAATTTATTTTTGGGATGGAGAGTGAGGTGCAGCATTTCAGGGAGTGCCTCCTCAGAGGGGGCCTGGTGGGCAATGACTGCTGCTGGATCAGCCCCATAAGATTCTTGGTGTCTCTTGCACTCAGTGCTTGTTCAGATTATATTTCCCTGCATTTTGAGGCTGTTGTGAGAAAATTTTAATTCTTTTTTCTGCACTCTGAGTATATCACTGTCCTGTCTGTGAGGCCCATATTTTATCTTGCAATAATGATTTTCTTTATCACCATGATCTCTGATGATTAATTGTCAGTTTTATCACATTCATATTCTGCCTAATTATTAATAAGCACAAATTTGAAAAACAACAACAATCACAGAACAGGGGAGGCTGGCAGGGACTCTCTGAACTGGTTTTTGGGTGGATAATTGATTTATTTCCATTCTAATAGCTGCATTCTGCACTTGTTCATGACCCTCCTGTCTTGCTGGCTTGGCCTATTTATCTTAATTCATCAAAATTATTTTGATTTCTGATTTTTTCACATAAGCTGCTTGGACCTTATCCCAACTTGGTGTGCATTGGATTTTTAAGGATACTCTCCAATCAGTTCAACCAGGCACTGGAAAAGCTGGAGTTCCAGTGCCATCCCAGTAGGCAGCTGGTATTTGAAGTTCACCTTACTGGCATTAAAACACAAAGACTGGGATTTCCATTTCCCATTTCTGCAAAACTCTATTTCCCTCTGAGCTCCCTGTTGCCCTTGTAACCAGGCAGTAAAAACCCTGCTTAAATTTTTTAAAACTTTTCTTGGTGTCCACCTTAGACTCTGTTAATGTAAACTGTATTTCCCTGTTTTTTTATGAGATTGTCACAGCAAAGGTATATAAAAATCTTGATAAAGTCAGTATATATTTCCCCTACTGCTGCCCCCCCCTTATCCATGAGGCCAATTATCTTGTCAAAGGAAAAGATTAGATTTGTTTGGTGGTTTATAACCTTATGAACCTGAGATGCTTATAAATATTTTAATAATTTGTTCCATTATCGCTCCCAATATCAAAGTTTGACTGGTCTATAATTTCTTCCTGTCTCCTTTTCCCCCGGCTTTGTAAATCCCCAGGGAGCTCGCCTGTGCTCCAGGAGCTGTCAGAGATGGTCACTAACTCTTCACTGCTTTATCCTGTTCCACTGAACTGTTACACCAGCAATTAGGAACTGGAGCCTGGTTTCAGGGTAAAGTCCTGGGGCATCCATGAGGTTTATTTATGGCAATGGTGGTTCCTGTTTGGGAAGGTTTAATATTTGTGATCAGATGCAGCTGATGGATTCTTTCAGGGAACGTGAGTGCTTGGAGGAGTTCAGTGTGTAAATGTGTGTGTAACTGCAGTTTTTAATCTTAATTCAGGGAGTTGGCTCACATCTCTCACCTGCACAGGTATGTTAATAAGGATTTAAAATTACATTGCCCAGTAAAACACGGAATGCACCACATCAAGTTCAGTTCATGCACCTTCACTTCGGGCTGATTGCTGTAAATTAAATTTCATCTGGGTGATTCTGTGCAGCCAACACGTAATGCAAAATCCTGTGGTGGAATCATTCTTTGCTATTTTGTAAATTTAAGGGATATTTTGGCAGTTTTGGTTGTCCAAAGTACCCTCTGAGGCTTGGAGAGACTGAGTGTGGTTTCTAAAGCTGGGGTGCTCCTGCCCTGGGTCCTGGTGCAGATGTTGATCCCCTGGCACTGTCAGCATCTGGATTTTACAGACCCAGGACTTTCCTGCCCCTGGGAGTCCCCACTGCTCTGGACACTGCCCATGGAGGGGCTGTCCTCAGTTTATATCAGTTTTATCATGTTCATATCCTACCTCATTGTGAAAAAGTTCAAATATTTCAAAGCAGCAACAGGTACAGAAGAGGTGAGGCTGGAAGAGACTCTGAACTTTGCTGGGTGAACAATTGATTTTTTCATTCCTCTTGGTTATGATCTGCACTTGATCATGACCCTCCTGTCTCTCTGGTTTGGATTATTTCTCTTAAGTTTTCAAAATAGCTTTGATTCTTTCACATAAGCTGCTTGAACTGTATCTGGGAGTAGTTTTTGGAGACAAGTCCAGGGGGCTGTGGCTGGTGCATTTTCCCAGTTAGGCCATACTGGTGCTGCCTGGTTGTCTTAAGAAAAGGATAAAAGGGAAAGATTTATATTCTGTAGTCAATCCTGTGTGCTATTCATGTCAAGTATCATTTGGACTTCACCATAAATAAAATCCATGAATATTTCAGTGAAAAGTTGTCCACATTATCCTTTCAAATTTGTTTCCCTCTCCATTTGTGCAGCAAAATCTGTATCTTGCCCTAGCACCTCCAGTGCTGCAGTTTACTGGAAGTGAGTCTATGCCCATGTTTGTGCATGTATGTTGTATATCTGTTTAAATAATTAAATTGGATCTCCACTGTAATATTTTGTGCACCACAGCAGTGTTTTTAACACAATAACTTCCCAA
>JALJVW010000241.1:1410000-1420000 GCA_024865655.1 Emberiza elegans | reverse complement strand
GTGCTTGTGCAACCTCCTCCTTTTTAACCATGGGCCAAATCCTGCCCATTGTCCCCCATTCTGCTGCTCACCTCCATGGAGGCTGTCACTCCAGAGGGTGATGGTCACAAGCCCTTTGTGTCTCCCTGCAATTCCAGGCATGTTTTTGAAGCTGCTCCTAAGCTTGGAGCATCCCGAGCTCCTGCTGAAGAACTCAAAATCGAGCTTGGCTGTTTACAGCCACACAGCCCTTTGTAGCTGTGACTGGGTGACTCCCAAGTGCAGGTCCTGCTGTGATACCTGCCCAAAATCTTACTCACCATGTGACCTCAGTAATATTTTATGCTTTTTATTGGTAAATAATTAAAGGTTATCCTTTTTTTTGCCCATTTAGCTGAGGTGCCTTCTCCCCTCTCAGGTAGATTTGAGGCAAGTGCCGGGATTTGCTCCTCTGCAAAACCATCTCCTTACAGAGGGTGAAAAGAAAATAAACACTGACATTCGTGTTGTAAAAATGAGATAATCATTGATGTTCTTTCATGCTGTCCATAAAAACGTGCTGATGGCTTTGGAGAGAGCAAGGCAGAGTGGCTGAGCAGGGTTCTCCTGTCCAGCTACCCCACTAGCAGAATTAACGCTCTCGCCAGATATCCAAGGGCTGGTTGCGCAATCATTGCTTGAATTCCTTGGATTTCTGAAACACTTCCTTTCTGTTCTGCTTATCTGCCCTTTATAGGCTTTGTGAAGTGTTTCCAGACACGTATTTTTACGAATTTTCACTCCTGCATGCCCATCTTCTTTTCTTTGCAGTGCCTGGATAGCTTGTTTGCAAAGTTTGCTTGGCCACGGGATCCCAAGGGGCTGGATTCAGGACAGCATGTGCATGCAGCCCTTGAATCCATGTCAGATAGTCCCCAGATCCTAAAAGGTTGGCTACCCCTGAGATAAGGCATCATGTTTAATGGCCTCGATTTTTCTTTTAAGTGTTTATTTTTATCATGCCTCCATGAAATGTCGGCCCGCTGGCCACGCTGGTATTAAAATCATTTAGCTAATTTGTGGGGGGATGTGTTCTGGTCTGCCAGAAGGTGTTTATAAGAAGTAAATTAAAAAAAAAAATTGAAGGATAAAAGGCTCATTTTGATCACATTTAATCTTGCAGAAAGTATTTCAAAGAAACACTCAAACACTAGAGGTAAATGGAAGGGAGATGATGCTTTTATTGCCCAGTTAGGTAAATGGTGTGACGTTGATTATTGTGGGCTGTCATATCATTGGCACATAAAAGGTTGGTGGGAAATAGTCTCATCTGAGGGAATATTTTCTGTTTGCATTGCAATAATCTGGATGGCACATATTGTATGTGAAATGAATGAGCATCAGGTCCCTCCTACAGCGCCTCTTCAGGTCTGTAATTAAATCAGTGGTTTGATTAACAGCGCCATTGCTAACCATGTAAAAATGATGACTAGGTTTTAGAATTTTTTTTTGTTTGTTTAATCTGGGGTTTTTTTAAGTAAAGGGAAATAGGGATCTGGCTGAGGATTGTGTTCTGGGTCTGTGGGATCTGTGATGGGAGCTGGCAGCAGAGCTGGGGAGCATCCACCTGCCCTCCACCCTGCGTCCCACACAGAGCTCTTTCCATGGCTGGTTTTGGATGACACCCGGGGAAAAAAAAAAGCTGATTTAAAAAGGGAAAATCAGAGCTGTTTTGATTTTAATTAAAAATTGGATAACCAGGTGTCAATAAGGAAAAGGCTAAAGAGCTTTTCTACAGATGAAAAAAAAAAAAAAAAGAAATCAAACACCAAAAAAAACCCGGAAAACAAAACCCAAATCACCATTTTAGCTTTCAAACATTATCATCCATAATGATGGGAAGAAGTGATAGACAATGAAAAGCCACCAACCTGATACTCCCACAACAAAAATCCTGTTAAAAGAGAGACAGATGAAAAAGCAAAGTTCAATGATGATTACTGAGGGAAAAAAAATAAAAGGAAAAAAAAAAAAAAGGATAAAAAAAAAAAGAATAAAAGCCCTTCCGTTCGTATGCAGGGCAGGGCCGGAGCCCCGGCGGGGCGGGCGGGCCGCGGCCCTCAGCGCCGGAGGGAGGCCGGGCCGGGGTTCCAGTACAGTGGGCCGGGAAGCGGCGCTGACAGCCCGGCCGTCCCCCGGGAGCCCGCTCCGCTGAGAGCAGCCGGGCCTGAGGGGCCCCCTGTGCCATCCCGTGCTGGGAAATGCCAGCTTTGGGGACGTGCAGAGGGAGCTGGGGACTGGGGTTTAGGGCGGCCGGGGTTTGGGGTGAGCATCGCCGCTCGTCGCCCAGCCAGGTGGGCTGTGCTTAGGCTGGTGTTAATGGTCAGATCCAGGAGATTTCTAGATTGATTTGATTTGATTTGATTTGATTCCCCTGTCAGAGCAGGAGAGCTGTGCTGAAATCCAGCTCTGGCTGCAGTCCCAAAGAGGAAAGCCAGGCTTAGGTGCAGCCATATCCAGGCAGGATTTGTCAGCATGGTTTGGGTCAGACCCGCCGTTCCTCTGCCCTTACTCCTGAGTGTGTTTGTGCCCTTGGGATGTGCCACCTTCATGGGAAAGGCTGGCACCACCTGGCAAACCCCACTGTCACACCTTGGGGCTCTCTGGTGTCTCCAGGTGAGGTGTCCATGGGCAGAGTGTGGAGCCTGAGGCTGGAAGGAGGGATGGAGAGGGGACACCTGCCAGAGGTGCTGCAGTGAACACACCAGCTGTTTACAAAGCACCAGGAATGGGCCAGGATACAGAATCCCAGAATCACTCAGGTTGGAAAAATCCTCCAAGACCCCTTCCCAGCACTGCCATGGCCATCACTGCCCCATGTCCCCAAGTGTCACATCCACAGCTCTTAAATCCCTCCAGACATGGGGACTCCACCCGTGCCCAGGGCAGCTGTGCCAGGGCTGGACAGCCGTTCCATACAGGAATTTTTCTGAATATCCATTCTAAACATGCCATGGCACTGGAGGGACAAAGGATGAGGCAGAGGAAGGCATCACACTTTGCAGAACATGGGGTAGGTGTTTTTCCACAGAGACAAAGCCTGTCCCAGCACACTGCACACTTTCCATTCCCTTTTTTCCTGTCTGGCTTCCCGTGGCATTAAGGCTGATGTGATCGTGCTGTCAGGTCCTTCTCGTTTCCTTTTTTCCAGTTACTCCTGAGTTTGATGGATGGCCTCAGCCCGGTGTGACCAAGGGCTAGGAACATGATTATATTCCTCCAAACCCCAGGCAGGCTGCTGTCCACGAGCAGGACAGCCTGGAGCACCCATCCCTCTGCGGGGACATGGCTGGGGAGGGCCTTTGTGGACACTCAGTCTGGGGACTGTGGTTCAGTAGGCACCAAATTTAATGAATCTATTAATCTATTAATTGCAATACTCATGGAGCAGCTTCCCAACAGCTGTGGAGGGATTTCCCCACCCCCTTCGCAGCAGGTTCCTGCCCGTGGCAGGTTGATAATCCCCCCAAATATCGCTGTGCTCTTCAGTTCCATCAACCATCCACTGTCTCCTTTTGGTCCTTTTATAAATCCTGTGCTAAATTGCAAATCCCAGCCTAAGTGTGTGTTTGTCCGTCCTATCAATAATGCATCGCCCCCAAGTGTGGAAGGGGGAGCCACAAGTGAAACTGCCCACGGTAATTCAGGGCTATAAATCATATTTTCTGGTGGGTTTGGAGGCTGAGACTGGCTCAGCAAGATGGTTTGTGCCACTTTATTGTGATACTTCAGGAATATTTTTTTATTTGCTCCATTCCTCTATGTGTGTGTGTATATATATGTATTTATATATCTATATATATCTTCCTGCTTCCTTTTCAGCTGTCAATAGAGGATGAATCCTGGACCTGCAAAAAGTATGAGCTTTCTTTTCTTAAGGCAGATACAGATTGCCTCCTATATCAGGTGTCTTGTATAAAATCTTCAAAAGAAATTACAGAGTTTTATTTTTGGAAGAGATGCAGAGCTGAGTCATGGATTGTTGCCCACATTTGGGACCTAATTGAGATGCTGATCTGCAAAATATTCTTTGTCCAGTGGTGCATGTCTAGTGTTCAACTCGTATTTTCTGTCCTGCAAGTGTGGCCTGAGCTAAAATGTTATTTTCAAACAAAATATTAAAAAAGGATAAAACCCAGTTATCCTCTTACTGGTATTTAAACCCATCCTGGGGTTTCAGGCTCTGGGGAAGACTCCCCGAACTCCTGCAGTGAACACACCAGCTGTTTACAAAGCACCAGGAATGGGCCAGGATACAGAATCCCAGAATCACTCAGGTTGGAAAAATCCTCCAAGACCCCTTCCCTAGCACTGCCAAGGCCACCACTGCCCCATGTCCCCAAGTACCACATCCACAGCTCTTAAATCCCTCCAGACGTGGGGACTCCACCCGTGCCCAGGGCAGCTGTGCCAGCGCTGGATAGCCGTTCCATGCAGGAATTTTTCTGAATATCCATTCTAAACATCCCATGGCACTGGAGGGACAAAGGATGAGGCAGGGGAAGGCATCACACTTTGCAGAACATGGGGTAGGTGTTTTTCCACAGAGACAAAGCCTGTCCCAGCACACTGCACACTTTCCATTCCCTTTTTTCCTGTCTGGCTTCCCGTGGCATTAAGGCTGATGTGATCGTGCTGTCAGGTCCTTCTCGTTTCCTTTTTTCCAGTTACTCCTGAGTTTGATGGATGGCCTCAGCCCGGTGTGACCAAGGGCTAGGAACATGATTATATTCCTCCAAACCCCAGGCAGGCTGCTGTCCACGAGCAGGACAGCCTGGAGCACCCATCCCTCTGCGGGGACATGGCTGGGGAGGGCCTTTGTGGGCACTCAGTCTGGGGACTGTGGTTCAGTAGGCATCAAATTTAATGAATCTATTAATCTATTAATTGCAACACTCATGGAGCAGCTTCCCAACAGCTGTGGAGGGATTTCCCCACCCCCTTCGCAGCAGGTTCCTGCCCGTGGCAGGTTGATAATCCCCCCAAATATTGCTGTGCTCTTCAGTTCCATCAACCATCCACTGTCTCCTTTTGGTCCTTTTATAAATCCTGTGCTAAATTGCAAATCCCAGCCTAAGTGTGTGTTTGTCCGTCCTATCAATAATGCATCGCCCCCAAGTGTGGAAGGGGGAGCCACAAGTGAAACTGCCCACGGTAATTCAGGGCTATAAATCATATTTTCTGGTGGGTTTGGAGGCTGAGACTGGCTCAGCAAGATGGTTTGTGCCACTTTATTGTGATACTTCAGGAATATTTTTTTATTTGCTCCATTCCTCTATGTGTGTGTGTATATATATGTATTTATATATCTATATATATCTTCCTGCTTCCTTTTCAGCTGTCAATAGAGGATGAATCCTGGACCTGCAAAAAGTATGAGCTTTCTTTTCTTAAGGCAGATACAGATTGCCTCCTATATCAGGTGTCTTGTATAAAATCTTCAAAAGAAATTACAGAGTTTTATTTTTGGAAGAGATGCAGAGCTGAGTCATGGATTGTTGCCCACATTTGGGACCTAATTGAGATGCTGATCTGCAAAATATTCTTTGTCCAGTGGTGCATGTCTAGTGTTCAACTCGTATTTTCTGTCCTGCAAGTGTGGCCTGAGCTAAAATGTTATTTTCAAACAAAATATTAAAAAAGGATAAAACCCAGTTATCCTCTTACTGGTATTTAAACCCATCCTGGGGTTTCAGGCTCTGGGGAAGACTCCCCGAACTCCTGCTGGAGACTCAGCACTAATGGTGGGATCAATGGATGTTTTCAGAGGTGGATATTTTCTTTTTCCAGTAGTATTTGCAAGCAAACACTTCATTTATACACTATTTAGGCTTCAAAATTAACATATTCCATGGCATGAGCACAATTTTCACTTTAATTTTTTAAATTTAACTGCTCGTTTTTTTGCAAGGAGGCGCCTACTTGTTTCTTCATCCTGGTGGCCAACTGGAAAGATCCTGATTCCAACAAAAGCACAGAGCAGAATCACAGAGCCATTAAGGTTGGAAAAGATCTCCAAGATCATCAAGTTCAACTTTCACCTGAATGCCACCATGCCCACTAAACCATAATAATATATATATATATAAATAATAAATATCTAAAGCAGTCCTGACATCAGTGATTTGCTCTCACCAGACATCATCCACAACATTTTCCAAATTAGCAAAACTTGAACATTTTATTTTCTGGAGGAGCAGGTTGAGTCCTTTTAGGGGTTATATCTGCCTCAGCCCCTCTTTGTGGCATCAAATTCACCTCAGTGTCACTTGTACTTGTCATGGAATCATTAAGGTTGGAAAAGACCTTTCAGATCATCAAATCCAACTCTCAGTTTTTCTGCTGTTGAGTTTGCCCATCCCAGACTGAGGTTATCCCATCCCAAGTCACGCTGCTGGGATAATTTCCCACTCAATTTCCCAGTGCAACAGGAAAATGTTGAGAGAGAGCCATAAAAACATCAGGTACAACACATTATTTTAGGGCAATCCGCAGGACTGAATCCACCTCAACCCCACTGCAGGAATAAAAAGTTGAGTTTCTAAGGAATGCATATGGAAGGACTTATTTCTGCTGTAAAGATTTCCTGACAAGCAGAAATATAATGCTTTTTGAAAACCTCATTAGAAAATCAATTATATCGTGACACTTAATGTTGGGTTATTTACAAGCGAGATGTCTTGTTGGGAAAAAACACAATAAAAATTCACACTTAATCCAGAAAAATGGGGGAGCATAAAGAAGAGTTAGGTTGTGTTATTAGCATGTTCAAAGGGCAATTACCACAAAGCAGAGGGTTTGTGCTCCATCAGGGACAGCAACGAGATCTGATCGTGGAGGGACACGAGGTTTCACCCCCTCAGAGGGAAAAGGGCTGAGAGATCCTTTCAGGGCAGATAATGATGAGTTTGTTTATTTATGGATTTGTGGTGATACCCAGTGCCCAGGTCATGCTCCTCCTCTTGTTTTTCCTGATGGAATCATGAAGGTTGGAGAAGACCTCTAAAATCAGCAAGCCCAACCAACAGCCAGCACCATGTTCATCACTAACCAGGTCCTCAAGTGCCACATCCACACCTTTTTGAGCACCTCAGGTGATTCCTTCACTGCTCTGGGCAGCCCCTTCCATGCTTGACAGCCCTTTCCAAGGAGAAGCTTTTCCCAGTATCCAAGTTAAACCTCCCCTGGCACAACTTGGGGACGTTTCCATCTCACAACCCTTGCTTTCTTTGGGTTTCAATGCCCTCAAAAAGAAAAGCTCACCTTGGCACCTGGGGAGTGGCTGCTGGGAGGCTGTGGCTGCTAAACCAGCAGCTTTCTTCGGATAGAAAATGGGAAAACTCTTCCAATTCCATGGAATCACAGAATGGTTTGGGTTGGAAGGCACCTTGAAGCTCATCTCTTTCCACCCTCTGTGCCATGGGAAGGGACACATTTCAAATTTCTGTGCTGCTAATTAGGAACATACGACCTCAGTTGCTCATTTTTTTCCCTTAACTGTCACCGTTTTTAGGACTGGACTGTTTCCTTCAAATGGAAAATAATAGATCTGAAGCAGAAAATTTTGTTTGTCATGCAAATGTGAGCAAGATGCAGCTAATCTAATATCCCCTGCATCGTTCACACTGAGGGAACTATAGAAAGAGGCTAATTTCTGGCTGAAGTCCTTGTCTTACATAGCCTGCAATCTGAGTTTGCATCAGATGCAGAACTAATGGTGCTTATTTCCTGCAGAGTTAAACCTAAAATGTGTAACTACAGGCTCATGTGTGTGTTGGTGGCAGAAAAGAATTATTACATGTTTTCATCTTTCATTCTGCATGATGCCTGTGGTAGTTCACTGTCTGTAGCTGTAAAGTTTCTGTGCTTTCCCTGGTTTTTAATTTAAAAATCCATGGGATTGATACTTTTACTTCATAATGAACAATTGGGCCATGAGAAGAACATTTTTGGCAGTAATTAAATCGAGGAAAGGTGACTTGAAACATCAGAGGAGCACTGGAGGTGAGGCTGAAGGGGCTCTGCAGGGAAGATAGAGAGGGACTGGGGACAGGGGATGGAGGGACAGGACACAGGGAATGGCTCCCAGTGCCAGAGGGCAGGGATGGATGGGAGATTGGGAATTGGGAATTGTTCCCTGGCAGGGTGGGCAGCCCTGGCACAGGTGCCCAGAGCAGCTGGGGCTGCCCCTGGATCCCTGGCAGTGCCCAAGGCCAGGCTGGACCCTGGGGCTGGGAGCACCTGGGGCAGTGGGAGGTGTCCCTGCCATGGCTGGGGGGCACAGGGGGGGATTTGGGATCCTTTCCAAACCATTCTGGGATTCCATGAAGACAGGACACACTTGTTTTCCTCCAATTTCACAATTTCAGGAATCTCAAGAACAGGCTGTAGTGCTGTAAACTTGGATTTTTTTTTTTAAATTAACATTAGTATAAGCAGTGCTGTTTTGGGGATGCTCTGGAAGGGGAAGGACTCCTTCCTGCTTCCAAGAAACTGCAGAAGTTTCTGTCATGGCATTGTGTGTGTTTTTGTTAGGAATAAATTTTCCTCCCTCTTTTGACCTCTCTGCTCATCCCTAAAACCACTTTGAATCTGGCTTTCTTCTTTTCCTGGCTTTTACTTTCTTATGAATAATCAACTCTTTTTTTTTGTTTTTTTTTTTGTTCTGTAAGACTCAAGAAGAAAAATGCAGTGTCAGGCAAGATGAGGGCAGATAAGACCAACTCTCCTCAAATTCATTTCTTTTGGAGAATTCAGATATCCCACAGTTGATATTTGTGTGCTGGGGCTAGACTTGACCCGTGGGCTGAAAATCTGAGCACCTGAAGATGCCTGAAATCTGATTTTGGCTGAGTTACCCTCATTCTTTCCCAGGCCAACAGCAAAGGGGCAGGTCCTGGGTGTCTGGAAAGGAGAAGAGCCAGGTACAAGCTGCTGGATGCTCCCGAGAAGGGAAGGGACAGGGTTATTGTCCCTGTCCTCATGTGTCACCATCCCACCATGGAGGGAGGTTTCTCCTCCATCAGGAAGCTGCTCCTCACTTTTTTCTCAGTGGTGTTGGGTAAACAAGGGAGGGGTGTGGGAGTGGATGGGGATGGGGGTTTGGAGGGATTCCTGGGGGGACACTGGGGATCCTGTGATCATCCCTGTCAGCCTGGCAGCGTTTCTGCAGTGAATTTCCAGACCTTGATCACCACAGGCCGTGGCAGCTCCTCTCATTGGCGAGGTCTGAGCTGACCACAGGAAAAGGAGCAATAAATTTAGATTATTTTGGCATCTGTAGGTCATTATTGGAATTATAGCAGCTGGCTGCTAGGTCATAAAGTTACTCTGACAGATCATGAATACTGAAAGTACTCTAACTACCCTGCCTTACTCTTATCGTCCTCATTCATTACTGTCAAGATCTCCTCTTACAAAGAGGGGTATAAAGTTTGAGAAGGGAGAGAAGGAGAAGCTTTTATTGATATTCCTCTTTTCTTTGCTGTTTCTAAAAGAAGAGATGAAAGGCAAGCTTAAACTCTTGGAAGGGAAACATGATCTATTGAGTTTGAAGTGTTTATTTGTTTATAGTTAACAATTTATTCATTTGCTGCATATTTCTGAAGCTGGAGGCTCTGGCATCATCACAGCTTGTGGGAAAGAAGATTTGCCAATGCTGATGTCATTGTCCAGTGTCCTGTGTCCAGTTCTGGCCCATCAGGACAAGAAGGACATTGAGGGAGTGTCTAGGGCAGGGAATGGAGCTGGGAAGGGGCTGGAGAATCCCTGAGGAGCTGGGCAGGGGCTGCAGAATCCCTGAGGAGCTGGGCAGGGGCTGCAGAATCCCTGAGGAGCTGGGAAGGGGCTGCAGAATCCCTGAGGAGCTGGGCAGGGGAGAACCCTGAGGAGCTGGGCAGGGGCTGCAGAATCCCTGAGGAGCTGGGCAGGGGCTGCAGAACTCCTGAGGAGCTGGGAAGGGGCTGCAGAATCCCTGAGGAGC
>JALJVW010000241.1:1380000-1405000 GCA_024865655.1 Emberiza elegans | reverse complement strand
AGACTTTACACCCACACTGGGAACTCGCTTTGAAAAACGTCCTGGCAAGTTGAATTCTTAAGAGGTTCCTGATTTATCTGTATCTTAATTCATTTTAATAGGCTGGAGGATCTGCAGGTGCTGTTGATTATAATTCTTGGTGCTCACTGTCATCTGGAATTCATGCACTGACGCACGTCAAGGTGGACATCCAAAGTCAGGGCCCAGTTCCAATAATTCAGCCTTAGGTTTTTGTCCTTCAGTGTCCCCGTGCACCAGATCAGAGACCTGGGTCTTGCACTGTAAGGGTTGTAATGTGTATTTTAACTCCCTTAGGCTTGGTGGATTTTTTTTTTAAATCCATGCATAATTTGGATTATATCTATCTGAGATATGTAGCAAAAAATGTAAATTTGACTTCAGATACCAGTTAGCATTTGGGTTATCACTGCGAGGCATGGTGCTGAGTAGGGCTGGTGGATTTGTGGCCATTGCAGAGGACTAGGGGTGGTGGTGAATCCCCAAAAGCAGCCTTGAAGAGGGCTGGGAGATGGTGATCAATCCCTAAAATCAGCATTGCAGAGGGCTGGGGGTAGTGGTGAATCCCAAAACCAGCATTACAGAGGGCTGGGGGTGGTGATCAGTCCCCAAAAGCAGCATTGTAGAAGGCTGGGGATGGCGGTGAACTGCAAAACCAGAGTTGCAAAGGGCTGGGGATGGTGATGGTGAGGAATCCCCAAAAGCAGCATTGCAGAGGGCTTGGGATGGTGGTGAATCCCCAAAACCAGCATTGCAGAAGGCTGGGGATGGTGGTGAATCCCCAAAAGCAGCCTTGCAGAGGGCTGGGGGTGGTGATCAATCCCCAAAAGCAGCATTGTTGAAGGCTGGGGATGGTGATGGTGAGGAGTCCCCAAAACCAGTGTTGCAGAGGGCTTGGGATGGTGGTGAATCCCCAAAGCAGCATTGCAGAGGGCTGGGGATGGTGGTGAACCCCCACACCAGCATTGCAGAGGGCTGGAGATGGTGATCAGTCCCCAAAAGCAGCAGGGACAGCGGCGCAGCGCAGGGAATGCGGTGTGCGGTTTAAGGGTCCCCTGCAGCCAGCCCTAACACAGTTAATTGCCTGTGATAAAACCGACCTCCCAGGTCTGATGGGAGACTTCTTTTATATAAGAAAAAATGTTTTGTAACAATTTCTTGTAAGTGCTAAAATTAACTGACTTTCTTTTAACCTAATTAAAGCTGGAGCTGATGATATCACCTATGCTTAATGTTGCCGAACATCCCGGGCAGAGTGTGCTGTGCTTGGAACTTGGCTCCAGCTCTGCTTCCTGCTTTAAAACATTTAATGTGAAGCATCTGCTCTGTTGTGGCTGGTTCAGGGTGTGCTCGATCTCAATCTAGAACAGGGTGGTCCTTCCCAACACAGAAGATGCACAGCAAATGGGCTTTTTTTATCTTTTCGGCAAATTCTCCGGTCGTTCTGCTGCCAAACCTGCTGATTTGAAACAGAAATATTTGTGAAGAGGTCACTCTGATATTAGGGCTATTTGTGCTCTCTCAGTAGGGCCCAGCTGTTGGTGTTTGAAGGGTTTCATTGATGGAGGGGAGTGGGTCTCTCTGGGGACGGCCTCGGAGCTGACAGAGCTCCCGGTGCCGATGAGCACCACAGCTGGCTGTGGTTGTCTTGGCCTGGATCATTCCTGCTAACACAGATGGGGTACAAACGTGCAGGATGAAATCTGGAGAGACCAGGAATGAGTCTGGAGAAGCTGTGGGTGGGAAGCAGGAAGAAAGCAGCACTGGAATGGGTGAGCAGTGTGGAGGTGGAGCAGGCGATCTTCAGCACGGCAGTAAGGTCAGACTGAGAGTCCAGAGATGGCCCAGACCACACAAGGTCAGCAGGGTGGTGATGGCCAGCTTGGGAAAAAGGCAGAACTTTAAAGGTGGCCTAAGGACTGTGGACAGGAGTGAGGGGAAAAGGAGAATGGCTTCAAACTGCCGAAGGGAAGATGGAATATTGGGGAGAAATTCTTCTGTGAGGATGGTGAGGCCCTGGCACAGAGAAGCTGTGGATGCCCCTGGATCCCTGGCAGTGCCCAAGGCCAGGTTGGACAGGGCCAGGAGCAGCCTGGGACAGTGAAAAGTGTCCCTGTCCATGGCAAGGGTGGAACAAGATTATGTTTAATGTCCCTTCCAACCCCAAGCAGTCTGGGATTGAGGGAAGGAGGGTGGCATGGAGCAGACAACAAATGGGCACTGGGAGCACAGGAGAAGATTGAGGTGGTTGTAGAACCAGAGCTTGGTGGTTGTCCTTGCACCTGGCTGTTGCTTTAACAGAGATCTTTGTTCCCAGTGGGATTGACTGCTGTGAAAACACAAGAAATGCTCAGGGAAAGGGAGCCAAGCCCACACACACAGAGCATTGTTTTCCCTGGATGTGTTTCAGGTGTTCTTGGGAAGTCACCGCCGTGGTCTCGCAGTGCCACATCCCAGGGCAGGATCTTGTTTGAAATCTGTGTCTCCCTGTATAGGATTCCAATCAAAACTTTAATGGTCCAGGGCAGTGAGTAGCATTTAATGACCTTCAGTGCTATCACTTGAGTCTTTTGGGCATTGACATTGATTTTCCTTATCTTGGCATGTGGAGACAGGAGTCTCACTCCATCCTTTGAACTGTTTGCTGGTGCACACCAGGAGCAGGGAATAAGCAGGGAGCAGCTTTGCAGGGATCATGGGCTTGGGCAAGCCCGGTTTGGCCCCCAGATTTAATGCCAGTAATTGCAAAAGTCGTGGAAAAAAACCGACACTATTTAGATATCTTTGTATTGACTCAAGAGGAGTGTTTATTTATTACTTAGTGTATCAATAATTTAATCTGTTCATTATTATGTGATTAATTATAATTTATTTGCAATATTATTGATTTGGTATTTATATTGTGTATATGATACTCAAATCCCTGTGCAGGTGCTTCTTTCCCAGGGTTAAAGAGAGGATGCAGAATTTCTCACCAGTTAGATCTGTCACAACTTGCATCCTCCAGAACAGATAAAAACAGAATAAGGAAAACATTGCACAGGTTGCATGACAAGGACTAAGTCTGACTCTGCTCCAATTTCTCATGTTCTTCCCTAAATGCATCAATTTTTTCTTAATGGGTCTTAAAAGGAGCAGTGTCGGGGCTGCTCGACAGGAATTGGGGGTTATTGCTGTTTATTGCAGCTCTCATCCCTTTTTTAATCTCTCCCTCCCATCATAGAGCCACTTCATTTATAAGCAGCTAAATTAAACTATGTCAGGATGTGCTTGGCCATGAATTTTAAACCTAAAAAGGCGCTTTGTTCGTTGGTGCAGTTGTGGGGAAGAAATGCAGCAGAGCCACCCGGCTATTTGAACTCTTTATTTGCCACATTTACAATATTAATAACACTGTTTCCAGAAGTTGTCACATCAAGTAAAAGATCTTCATTCCGGGCTGTCTTTTGGGGCCAAATCGAGACTGGATGCATGCATTTAATAAATTGTAGTCTCAAGTAGTCATTTTGGTAAATAATTAGCTTGGGTGGAAGAATAAGTTAGCATATTGTATGCATCTAATGCTGCAAATGTACACCCAGCAAACTTTGCTATTAATCAACAGTCAGGCACTGTAAGTTGGGTCTCATACATAATGAATTGTCCTGAAACCTCCTGGGCTTCATTGATAGAAAAATAAGAGAAAACACCAGTGTAGTAAGCTTTGGAATAAAATTTAACGAGATTGCTCTGCATCCCGTAATCGGTTTGGAGTCATTAGAGACCAGATAATTCAGCTGCAGTTTTGGGGTGGCTTTAGCCTTCATCTATCAAAGAAAGGCTGCTTAAATGACATTTAGGTGCGGATAAAATACATTTTTAGTTAATTTCACAATGAAGGCTCCAGTAAAAATGTCAACTCACTCTGTGTTGTTGTGGAACAAATAATGCTGCCTCACTATGTCCCATTTTAATGTTAATTTTTGTGTGCTAATCATCACTGATCCTTCCATTTGAAAGGTAACACAGCAGCTATTTCTCTAAAAGAAAATTAGTTTGGTAAGATAGGCACAGATCTATGTAATTGTAAGAGAAGGGCAGCCTTCAAGTTTTCAGAGGGTGCAACTTTTTTCTGTTGTGAATTCAGGTGTGTGAGAGTTATGTGACAACTTGTCTTCAGTCATTTGCTGATCAAACAAAAAAATGCCATTTAAAACCCAATAATTTTACAATTATCCTGGCCCCTCATATGTATTTCATGGCAAGAGTTACCATTCAGGTGCTAGAGGATCTACAGTGACTTCTCCTGCAAAGGTAAAATTTACTCTGGTTTAGGAGCTCTGTTATTTACTATTTTACATATCTATAGATATCTATCTATCTATCTAACTATATATCTATATATCTATTTGTATATAAAACTTATATAAATATTAAGAATTATCTATACTAATGACACTCAGGGAGCTCTGTACCAACAGTCACCAGGCTCTTCACACCACTGGGGAAGAAAACCACAAAAAAAACACACTAAAACAAAAATAAAAATAAGGTAAAATTGCAAAAGGACCAAATTTTAAATTATGAAACATTACCTAAAAATTAAAAATTTAGAATTAATCATGTACTCTGAGTGTGCCCACATGTATCAATGGCACTTCATTGACTCCAGGCTAGGAGAAGTTGCAATCTTTATTTAATTGAGGAGCTTTTTTCATTTATGTTGTAAACAAAAAAAAAAAAAAAAAACATTGAAAATTTTAAAATTGAAGTAAAGGGGTCTCTTCACTGGCTCAGTTTCTAAACCTCTCCATAGGTAAACCTCTGGAAGGTGAGTTGGTTTTCCAGGGATAAAACACTCAGGGGTGTGTGGGTACAGGCAGTGGAATTGGGATTTTGGATGTTACATTCAACCGCTCAATTGTATTTAAAATACACAAATATTTTATAAATAGACATCTATTTTATAAATATGTTATGGGAGCTGCTATGAGGTTCTCCAGGTATTTATTTAAGCTAAGGAAGCTGCCAGCCCCTGGCTTTCCCCCAGGGAATGTGCCAGCACAGTCGTGTTACATCCCCTTCCTTTCAGCACAGCTCAAGGCCCACCTTGTTTCCCTTAAGTTTCTGAAGGACTGAGGCAAAAAACAGCTCAGAAATAAATAATGAGCATCCTGCCACTTCAGGACATGGCTTCTCCCAGCATTTCCCTGGTTTCCATCATGGCTGAGCTATTTGGGATGATCCCGAAGCCAATCCGCTGCTTACATGTTTATCTTGGAAGCGCCTTAGAAACTTCCAGTTCTTGGCAGTGGCTCTGGAAGGAGCCTGTTAAGCTGAAGCAGGTGCTGCTGCTTTGCTCCCCCTCTGCTGGAAGCAGCTTTTCCTTCCTCTCGTGCCCTGCAGAGGTGAGGAGGCACGGGAGGAAGGGGATGGAGCTTTGGGAAGGCTCCTCTCAGCGGGGTGGGTGCAGGAGCCTGCTGCCTCCCCAGCTTGGGCAGGCTCTGGGGAGGGCTGGGATGGGAAGGAATGGCGGGGATTGCAGGGGAATGGTGCGGGACAGCTGTGGGGAGTGAAAACCCCGATCCTGGGTGGGTTCCCACGTTGGGGTTGGTCTGGGGCTCTCTTGGACGTCACCACCACGGGCTGGAGACGTGCAGCAGCAGCAGTGGGTGCTGGCCTGGACATGGCTCTCTGTGAGACACATCCAACTGCGAAAAAATACACATTTCTTCCTAGATGTCTTTAAGTAGCTTGAAATGAGCTTTTATTTCTGATTGGGGAATTTGTAGTTGTAATGAAGCATCCCACTGTAAAGCCATGTGGGTCGTGTGGAGCTGAATATCCATTTACCCCAAATATCCCCAAAAAGTTAAGGTGGACATGTGACAGACATGTGACATTGCTGACATATTACAGGGCACCACATTACTGCAAACAAAAAACTTCTGGGTCAAAAAATAAAATAAAATAAAATAAAATAAAATAAAATAAAATAAAATAAAATAAAATAAAATAAAATAAAATAAAATAAAATAAAATAAAATAAAATAATAAAAAATATAAAATAAATGAAATTAAATTAAATTAAATGCAATGAAATGAAATAAAATAAAATATAATAATAATATAATAAATATAAAATGCACACTAAACCCCAACAGCAACAATTGGTTGTTGACCAGGTAGAAATACAAAACTCTGCACTCTGAATTTTTTGGGATGTCAGGCAGCACCCAGTGTAATTCAGGAATGAAAACAAGTGCAGTGACACACTCTGATGAAAGTGGAAGCAATTTAATGTGGTTTAAATAAATGTTTCTCAGTCCCAATGCAAAAAAAAAAAAAACATTGGTACTTTTTAAGGAAAAATTTTAACAATTCTCCAGGGTGAAAACAAAGCAGTCAGATTTGTTGCATATTTTGTTTAACGTTTGAGGTTTTTTATTTTTCAATGAACACACGTGATTTTCCTGTATAAAAGCAAAATTGCATCTTGTTGATCACAAGTTTGGGAGTTAAACTCTCCATAGGCAAAACAGTGGAAGGCCACTTTGGCCACCCCGCTGAGTGCTGCTGCTGCCTCTGTGATCCTTTCCTTGGGGGGCACCCAGGGCAGGACAGCAGGAAAGGCTTTTTCTTCTTCTTCATTTGCAAAGTTCAGGCCCAGGTAGTGCATACGACTCTCTAAATTTCAACTTGTTCCTGGCCATCTTGACTCAGAGGTGCTCAAAGGTCCGTGCCTGGAGTAGGGAGTTGAGAAACCTTCCAAGAAATCCGACCCTGAGCAGAGGGATTTCCTTCCAGGGGGGAATTTCCCATGATGTAACTCCTCTGCTCTTCTCACCAATGTTTTCAGACCACTTGGACTCTGCTCTTTGAAAGGTACTTAAGGCTTTGAAGCCTGAGAAAATCATTTAAAAGGCAGCTGGTGCTTTCAGGGGGATATTTAATGCCGAGGTGGTTTGTGGAAGTTGTGCTGTGCAAGTTTGGAGAGGGAAAGGGGAGGAGGGAAGGGCAGGGAGGGGAGGAGGGCCAGCAGAAGACACCCATGCATGAGTTATGTGCCTTCTTTTTCTTCATTAAAGCTGTCAAATTCACAGGAATAGCTGTTGCCATCTCTAGCCAAGCAAAATTAATGTGAAGGCTTTCCTCTTTTTCTTTTTGTCCAACTCCCTGCCAGTCTGAAGCTCTGGCTGTGTGTGTTGGCACGTGGAGTGTGTGTCCTGCAGGAAAAGAACTCAGTGCATTCCTGGAGAGCAAATTCCATTCCTGCCTTGCAGAGCCTTCCCCTTCCCGGCCAAGGTGGGGCTGGCAGGTGTTGGGAAAGCCTCTGGTGTTGGATTGCTGGGAGAATGGCCCCGCCAAAAACATCTGGAGATGTTCAGCAGTGGCAGGGCACTGCCGTTAAAAGCAGCAATTAAAAAGAAAATTTAAAATAAATTCTCTCCAAACGCTCCTGCCAGGGAGCACCTGGAGAAGTGAGAAACGTGTGTGTGATGGTTTGGGGGAATGGAACCTCCAAACCCCCCCAGTGCCACCCAGCCATGGCAGGGACACCTCCCACTGTCCCAGGTGCTCCCAGCCCCAGTGTCCAGCCTGGCCTTGGGCACTGCCAGGGATCCAGGGGCAGCCCCAGCTGCTCTGGGCACCTGTGCCAGGGCTGCCCACCCTGCCAGGGAACAATTCCCAATTCCCAATCTCCCATCCATCCCTGCCCCTGGCAATGGGAGCCATTCCCTGTGTCCTGTCCCTCCATCCCTTGTCCCCAGGCCCTCTCCAGCTCTCCTGGAGCCCCTTCAGGCCCTGAAGATGCTCCCAGACCCTCTCTGGCTGCTCCCCACTTGTTTTGGGGGCGCCTGGTGCTGGTTGGGTGCCCTTGGGCTGCTCCTCACACAGAGCCCAGAGCTGCCGCTCCCAGAGCCGTGAGGAGTTGGGAGTTTTTCTGTTTTATTGGTGACATTACAGCCCAAATGATTTCCAGACTCCCAAGAATGGGAAACAGGATGATGTGAAAACCATAAGGAGACCATAGCTTTGAGCACTCTCGGTGCTCTTCTGGATAAATGGAGCAGAAAAGTCTCCCCACTCCTCTGCCAGGTTTCAGAGGAGTTGTTGTTATTATATTCTCTCATTATTATTTTGTTGTAGCTCTAACAATTCATGGTAAAGCAGAGCCATATTCTGCTGTGTTGTACCTGTGTGAAATAATGGATTATCCGTGGTGTTGGGAGCTTGGTTTGAAGTCCATGCCATGGGGATTTGTGCACAAAAGTTTGTGCATGGATTCTCATCCTTTTTCTTTAAGCAAAAATATTATTAATCAGAAAAACAGCATAAAGTAGACACCAGGTTTAAAAAGCAACTTGATGCTACTTCACATACAAAGAGGAAAGTCAAAAGCATCAATGTGATAAATAAATGGAAAGAGAAATAAAATTACACTTAATACCAAACTGGATTTTTGGGAATTTTGGGAATTATTTTGGGAATTAGGGATTTTGGGAATTTCATGGGAAACAGGATGATTGAAAACCATAAGGAGACCATAGCTTTGAGCACTCTCGGTGCTCTTCTGGATAAATGGAGCAGAAAAGTCTCCCCACTCCTCTGCCAGGTTTCAGAGGAGTTGTTGTTATTATATTCTCTCATTATTAAATTCATGGTAAAGCAAGCCATATTCTGCTGTGTTGTACCTGTGTGAAATAATGGATTATCCGTGGTGTTGGGAGCTTGGTTTGAAGTCCATGCCATGGGGATTTGTGCACAAAAGTTTGTGCATGGATTCTCATCCTTTTTCTTTAAGCAAAAATATTATTAATCAGAAAAACAGCATAAAGTAGACACCAGGTTTAAAAAGCAACTTGATGCTACTTCACATACAAAGAGGAAAGTCAAAAGCATCAATGTGATAAATAAATGGAAAGAGAAATAAAATTACACTTAACTCCTACCAAACAGGATTTTTTTGGGGAATTTTGGAAATTATTTTGGGAAGTTTTTGGGGGGTTTGAGGGGAATTTTTGTGGATTTTTTGGGAATTTCAGGGATTATTTTGGGAATTATTTTGGGAATTTTGGGACTTTCAGGGAAAACCAGAAGACTCTTCTGTTAAGGTCTAGCACTGAGGAACCTCTGGCTCTGGCTTTGTTTCCAGCTGGGAGAAAAAGCTGCAAGAATCAGGAAAGCTTTGGGTGGCCCCTCAGGGTGTGAGGGTTCTGGGTGTGAGAAGGTCGCTGGCAGGGGTTGCTGTTCTGGCTGTCACCCTGGATGTTGTTGGCTCCATCACTGCCCATGGATGCACTGTGTGTTTCCTGCTGTCCTCACGCAGGTCTCTGCAGTTCTGAGAGTCCCCCCACCACACCCCAGCCCTGGGAAGCACCAGGAGAGCACCCCCAGCCCCTTCCCAGCACTGCTCTGCACCCCTGGAAACATCCAGCTTGGAAAACACAGCTGGATATTCTCGGGTATTTGGCTGTTAATTGCAGCCCCCAGATGTGCAGGATGTGCACCCCCAGATGTGCAGGATGTCTCTGCTTCAGCCCGCGTGGCTCAAGAACGAGTCTGGGCTCTTCACTTTTCGGCCTTGAGGTTGTTTATTAATCCTTATCTATAAAATTTTCTCTCTGCCCAGCCAAGATCTGCTCAGCAGGGCAGCCACAGGCACTCGGTGTTGTCCTTTTATACTGCAAACTACGTATAACACATTTACACTGAATTCCCAATGCCTGTCACCTGTGTTAGACAGTGCACTTCTGCTCTAAACCAGTCCCAAAGTGCCAACAGCACTGCAGAAAATGGAGAACAAGGAGAAGAAGAAGAAAGGCTGGACATGCCCAGATTCCTCCATCTTGTCCCCATAACCCCCATTGCAAAAATCCCAAAATCTACATTTCCACCCTGTGATCATTTTATTATTACACCATTCAAACCTGTGTGACTTCCATGTCCTCATACCAAGCTGGTAACTTGCTCCAGGGGTCACAATCCAACCCCCAGGTGCTCTGGGCTGTGTGCCAGGGTCTCTGAGCCCCCTGGTGGGGTCCTGGCAACTCTGGGCACCCGGAGGGATGCACTGAGTTCTGACATCATATGTGCAAATCCAGGGCTCCCTTTTTCACCACTCTCGTCCACACCTTGGTCTTCCAGAGGGAAAGAAAAAAGAAAAAGGAGCAAGGGCAGAAGCCCATTTCTATTTACAGGTGCTTTCTGTTGGCTCACTTTGCTCCTCAGCCCCTGCAAGCACGAGCTGCCACTGAAAATCAAATGAATTCTCAATTGCTTCCTTCCAATTCAATCAGGGGAGGGAAGCAGAGACCTGCCACGGCGCTGGAGGAAGGGAGAGCTGCTTCCTTCCCTGCTTCCCCAGGGATGGCCTGGGGACAAGGGACTGCACCCCCGGGGGACGCGGAGGAGGAGCCTCGCCTCCGTCCCTCCTGGAAGCACAAGGATGTGTCACCACCTGGCTTGGGTGGTGTTCCTGCTGCCTGGCATCTCCCACATGGCTGTGCCCTCCTACCTGGGTTTTCTTACAGGTCTCCATAACACTGTTCTGCATTTGTAGGGGTGATGAGGGTGAGGTTTTGTTACTGCTCTGAGGAATGCCTTCACTTTTCTCTGAGAAGAAAAAAGGTCTGGCTCCAGGTTAAATGTTGAGAGGTTTTTATTTTGCTGATACAGAGTGTGAATACTCGGTTTTATCACAGCATCAGAGTTTTTTTGCTTGGAAGGGACCTTCAAGCCTGTGTTGCTCTACTCAGGGTTGTTCAGAGCCCTGTCCAGCCTGGTTTTGTCGTTGTAACCTTCCCTTTCTCTGTGTCCCAGCAGGGCAGAGCCCTCGGTGGTGTGCGAGGTGTGCGAGGGCGCCGAGGAGATGCCGGAGCCCCTGCAGCAGTGCACGGCCTGGCTGCGAGCCTACTTCTGTGAGCCAGCCAGCACAGGGACCCTGCCCGTGCCAGCCTTCCACCACCCCCTGCTCCAGAGAGGTCAGTGCCACCTGGGACCGTGTCACAGGGGCTCTTGGGCGAGGGAATGGACCAGGATCTGAGCCGTGTTTCAGAAGGCTGGTTTATTATTTTATGGTATAGATTACATTAAAACTATACTAAAGGAATAGAAGAAAGGATTTCATCAGAAGGCTGGCTAGGAATAGAATAGGAAAGAATGATAGCAAAGGTTTGTGGCTCAGGCTCTCTGTCTGAGCCAGCTGGACTGTGATTGGCCATTAATTAGAAACAACCCCATGAGCCCAATCCCAGCTGCACCTGTTGCATCCCACAGCAGCAGATAACCATTGTTTGCATTTTGTTCCTGAGGCCTCCCAGCTTCTCAGGGGGTAAAATCCTGAGGAAAGGATTTTCCATAAAAGATGTCTGTGACACCACCACCCCTGCCCTCTGCCATCAGCCAGTGGCCCCCATCTCCCCATCCTTGCCCTTTGAAGTGACGTGGTTCAGCTGAAAGGGTTGGGCTGTGAGCACACCTGGGGGCTGTGAGCTGCTCCGTGAGCTGTGGCTCCATGAACTGTGGCTCCATGAGCTGTGGCTATCCCTGCTCCAGAGAGGTCAGTGCCACCCTCCCTGCCCTCTGCCATCAGCCACTGGCCCCCATCTCCCATCCTTGCCCTTTGAAGTGACATGGTTCAGCTGACACTGGGTTGGGCTGTGAGCACACCTGGAGGGCTGTGAACTGTGGCTCCATGGGCTGTGGCCCCATGAGCTGTGGCTCCATGAGCTGTGGATACCTACAGCAGCTTTTGGCCACCAAGAGGGGGGCTGAGGCTTTGACATCACTCTCTACAGCTCCCTGACAGGAGGGGTGTCACGGCTTTTGAGGTTGTACAAGGCTTTGGTCCATCCCTAGGGCACAGCCTTCCTCTCAAACATCTCAGGGCTGAACCCCAAACCAGCAGCTAAAGATCAGTGGTGCTTGCACCAAGGAATCTCATTCACAAAGCCAAAAAGAATTCAGGAGCCCATTTAGGAAAACAAATGGAAAGGGGAAAAAAATTAATGTTTTATTTAGATATTTTTAAATGTTTTGTTTGTAAAATTTAATGTTTTATAAGGCACTGAAGAGCTTCTAAAAGAGGAAAAATAAAGATATTTGTTAACAGGAAGCTTCTTGAGGGAAACACCACCACCCTTGGGAGGGTTCTTCAGGAAGGTTCTTCAGCACCATCCAAGCTCAGGGCCTGTGCAGGGCTGGGAGGTGGCTGTGAGCATCAGCTGAGGGTCCCTGCAGCTCCCTGGCCTTGTGAGGGTGGCACTGGGGTGCCCACTGCTCTGGGGGGTTTGGGTGTGCCCAGCTGGGCTGCAGGGCAGTGCTCTCATTTCAGCAAGTGCACATCCAGATTTTGTAATTTAGCTCCCTCGTTTGCTCCTGGCCCGGCCCAGGTCTGTGTCTGTTTTACTGGGGGAAGGATCCTACATCATGGAAACATTAATGAGGAATTAATTGGCTCAAATCACAGCGATGTGAGAGCATTTCTGTTCTTCTGTCACTTTCTCCTACTATACTTTCATAAAACTGAAAAAAAAATTGCGTTGGAAGGAATGTGGAAATAGATGTGAAAAATTAGAAGGAACTGGTTTTAAAAGTTATTTAGGAGAAAGGAGATGTAAAAATCAAGTTCTGATGGATTGCACTTCAGTTTATCTGCACATCAGAATTGCAGTTTTGCTAAATTAGGAATTTGGTATTTATTTGCTTTTACACATTTACATTTGAAAGTGCCTGCTCGTTTCTCCAGGCACTGAAAAACGCAGAACAAACATCAGTGAGAGCTGAGGGTCCAAAGCCAGAAAGGCTTTTTCTCATCGCTCTGGTTTTCCTACAGTTCTGCTCAGCACCAGGGGGCCCTGAGCAGGCTGGGGCAGTGCCAGGTGTCCCTGCCCATGGCACGGGTGGAGCTGGATGAGCTTTCAGGCCCCTCCAACCCAAACCAGGCTGGAATTCTGTGATTCCATGATCATCAAAACCTTGGGCCCTTTTTCTCCCCTTCCCTGTAAATGTGACCAGGTACAGTATTGCTCTTTGAAAGAGGATTCAAATTCCATCCTCAAGTGCTTTTGGAATCAGGACTGACTGTTGCGTAATTTCTTCCTAATCAGTGCTTACATCAAATTTTATTTTATCTTTCTGCACTAACTTTATCTGGGGACCAGAAGGTTTTGGTTATGCCAAAAAACCACATTAAAAAGGTTTTTAATCTAACAAAAAAAAATGTGTAAAGTGCTTTTGGGATGGAACGCTTCTCAATTCATGGTCAGTTTTCTGCAGCTGCTTTTGTGCCAGCTTTGAGGGCATCATTCCTTGTGGAGAGAAAAATCCTGACAATCAACTCTGACATAACAAAAGCAGAGGGATTTGCAGATTCAGAAAGTAGAGATGATCTGCTTTGTATTCATTAAGAAATTCTATAAAAATCCACTATCTGCTGTTTCAGTGGCTTCTCCTATATCTTAAATTTTTCCAAAGTGCCTTTAATTTTCTAAATTACTGTTAAACAGGGGAAATGTGTCTAAAAGCACTTCAAATACAAAATCAACCATTCCTCTCGTAACTTGGCATTGGCGAAGGTGGAATCTGAATTTTGAGGCAGGCAGGAGAGTCGTGGAATCACAGAACCATTGGGGTTGGAAAAGACCTTTGAGATCATCCAGCCCAATCCTTCCAGCCCCAGCACCATGCTCACCACCAATCCATGTCCCCAGGTGCCACATCCATGTGGTTTTTGAGCCCCAATCCTTCCAGCACCATGCTCACCATTAATCCGTGTCCCCAGGTGCCACATCCATGTGGTTTTTGAGTCCCAATCCTTCCAGCACCATGCTCACCATTAATCCATGTCCCCAGGTGCCACATCCATGTGGTTTTTGAGCCCAAATCCTTCCAGCCCCAGCACCATGCTCACCACCAATCCGTGTCCCCAGGTGCCACATCCACGTGCTTTTTGAGTATTTCCAGGGATGGTGACTCCACCACTGCCCTGGACAGACTGTGCCAGGACTGGGCATCTTTTCCATGAAGAAATTTTCCCCAACCTCCAATCTAAACCTGCCTGGCACAGTTTGAGGCCATTTCCCCCAGTCCTGTCCCTTGCTCCCTGGGAGCAGAGCCTGACCCCCGCCTGTCTCCCTGTCAGGGGTTTGTGGAGAGGGAAAAGTTGGGTTCCCCAGCACCTCCAGGAGTTCTCCCCTTACTGGCTCTCCAGCTTATATGCAGCCAAGATATTCATTTTCAAACATAACTGGAAAATGTGGAACATAATTTCAACAACCCATGTCATGGCCAGCATTCAGTGTGGAATTTCACTGAGCAAAGTCAGCTGCTCCCACTCCTCTGAGGGGGGCATCTCAGAAAAACCCCTGCACATTCCTAATGGGAAATGATTAATTGCTCTTAATGGAGCCTGCTCATTAGCTCCCTTTCTGTGTAAAGAAGAAAATGGGACTGCTGTTGTTTTGAGGGCTGGGACACGGGGAAGGTGACGCTGATTTGGCCACTCCTGAATTTCCTGAAGGTGTGGGGGTGGCTGATTTGGCCAGGTGGCACAGGGTGGCTGTGCTGTGTTTTCCTGCAGGGTCCTGTGCTGTCTGTTTGCAGTGGCACAGGGTGGCACAGGGTGGCTGTGCTGTCTGTTTGCAGTGGCACAGGGTGGCACAGGGTGGCTGTGCTGTGTTTGCAGTGGCACAGGGATGGCTGTGCTTGCAGTGCTGGGGTGGCTGTGCTGTGTGTTTGCAGTGGCACAGGGTGGCACAGGGCTGGCTGTGCTGTGTTTGCAGTGGCACAGGATGGCTGTGCTGTGTGTTTGCAGTGGCACAAGGATGGCACAGGGATGGCACAGGGTGGCACAGGGTGGCACAGGGATGGCTGTGCTGTGTGTTTGCAGTGGCACAGGGTGGCACAGGGCTGGCTGTGCTGTGTGTTTGCAGTGGCACAGGGTGGCACTGTGTTTGCAGTGGCATTGGGGTGGCTGGGGTGTGTTTGCAGTTGCAGTGGCACAGGGGTGGCACAGGGTGGCTGTGCTGGGTGCTGCAGTGTTTGCTGTCTGTTTGCAGTGGCACAGGGCTGGCTGTGCTGTGTTTGCAGTGGCACAGGGCTGGCTGTGATGTGTTTGCAGTGGCACAGGGTGGCACAGGGCTGGCTGTGCTGTGTGTTTGCAGTGGCAGGGGGATGGCACAGGGTGGCTGTGCTGTGTTTGCAGTGGCAGGGGGATGGCACAGGGTGGCTGTGCTGTGTGTTTGCAGTGGCACAGGGGTGGGTGTGCTGTGTTTGCAGTGGCACAGGGTGGCACAGGGTGGCTGTGCTGTGTGTTTGCAGTGGCACAGGGTGGCACAGGGTGGCTGTGCTGTGTGTTTGCAGACCAGATGGCTCATTAGAGTGCAGGACAGAGGAAATTGGAGACACAGCAGAGTTTTCCTTTGCCCTGTGACGAGCAGCAGCCCTGGGGCTCTGCTCCTTGCTGTCCCCACTGGATGAGCCCTTTGCATTCCTGAGGGTGCAGTTCCTCCATCCACTCCTTGTCCTGGGGGTGCAGACCTGGAGCAGAGCTGAGCTTTTCCCTCAGTGCAGCTCAGTCCTCCTGTTCCCATCCGAGCTGTGAATTCCTGTGTCAGGCTGAGAGGTCTGGAGGTGGCATTAGGGGCATTGATGGTTTTGAACTGAAGGAGGGTCATTTACATTGGATTTTGGGCAGGAATTGTTCCCTGGCAGGGTGGGCAGCCCTGGCACAGGGTGCCCGGAGCAGCTGGGGCTGCCCCTGGATCCTGGAGCATCCTGAGACAGTGGAAGGTGTCAGGAACAGGATGGACTTCAAGGTCCCTTCCAGGCCAAGCATTCCATGCTTGTGGCCCATTGCAAGGCAAAGGCAGAGCCCAGCTGTGCCGAAGGACCCAGGAGGAGCAGCTGAGGATGGAGAGCAGGGAGGAGAGCCGTGCAGCTGCAGTCCCCCGTGCGTGATGTAGGTTATTCATCCAAGAGGGGATATTGATGAAGCACCTCATGCATAATGGGAGCCTTCAAAGGAGCTGGGAGCAGCTCCATTCTCCCGCCCAGCTGTAATCAATAATTACCCTGTGATTTCCTGCTCCTGCAGACACCGCCACTGCCCAGGGCTGCTGGGAGCACGGGGATGCCGGCTCTGGGCTGGGGAACCTCCTCACTCTGTGTCCCCCCGTGGGGCTGGAGTCACCCCTGGGCTGGGGGGCTCTGGGGTGTCCCCCTGGAAGGCTCCCATGGAGCAAACCCTGCCATAACACATCCTGAGTGCCCTGCGCCCTTCCGTTACCTCGCTTTTACTCATTTTGCACCTTCTAAACTATAAAAAACTCCCAGCTTGCAGCAAATTAGGAAAGAAAAGTAAATTTTTGTCAGTGTTTTCTGATTGTGACTAAGCAAAGGCCAGAGTATTTTTTTATTCTTGTAGTGGACAGAATATTTAAATCACAAGATTGTGGGGCTGTTAATTTGTCTGCTTATGAGATGGCAAATTCAACATTATGCTTACATTTAAAAGGGATTTCGGGGGCTGTGCTGCTCACCCTAATTATGGTATCCTGAGAGTAAATTTTTCCCATATACAAGTTTATCCATGGACTTTTTCAATATATAAAAATTATTTCAATAAGAAAAGCATTTACATTACTAAAATGAATTTCAGATCTCTTTTTCCTTCCTTTAAATTACAGTAAAAATATTGCAAGAATCATTGACTTGGTTGAGATTTTGTCAAGTAAAGCTGGAAGATTTGAAGCTTCAGGCGCTAGCTTGAGGAAAACTGTCTGGAAGTTTTGTAAATACATATTTTCATGTTTCAGGCATGCACATGTTCAAGTTCAGTGTATTTAGTCAGACCTTTGTGTTCAGGTGTCATTAAGTTGAGACTTGTGATCAGATTTTGCTTCAAGGAGCAGTCCCTGGGACTTCCTTCCTTTATTTTAGAGATATTGATGTAGGTATAGCTGATATCAATAGATATAGATTAAATAGATATAAATATTGATATTAGATATAGATATAGATATTAGATACAGATATAGAGATATAGATATAGATATAGATATAGATATAGATATTTGATATAGAGATAGATATAGATATAGATATAGATAGAGATATAGATATAGATATAGATATAGATATAGACATCAATTAGATATACATTATATAGATTAGATATAGATATAGCATATATATAGATTATGCAGATATACATATAGATAGATATAGATATATATATAGATAGATAGATATAGATTAGATAAAGATATAAATATATAAGATGTAGATATATATTTATGGTTAAAGCATAACAATCCTTAATAGGAAAAGCAGCAAATGCAGCCAGCAGGGAAACCAGGAGTTCCAGTATCAGCTCTTCATGGTTCCCTTATTTCCAGTAAAAATGGAAAATACAGTTAAATGTATCCAGGGAAGTGGGTACCCACCAGGTTATTTCAACTATAGACATGGATAGGTGGGAGTTTGGGCAGGAATTGTTCCCTGGCAGGTGGGGTGGGGATGGGATGGAATTCCCAGATTTGCTGTGACTGCCCTGGATCCCTGGCAGTGCCCAGGGCCAGGCTGGACATTGGGGCTGGGAGCACATGGGACAGTGGAGGTGTCCCTGTGTGGGACTGGATGAGCTTTGAGGTCCCTTCCAACCCAACTCATGAGATTTTGCATTTATATTTGCAGTCTTGCGCTGTTCTGTTCACTTGCTGAAGAGGCAGGACTTGCCCTTTCCTAGGCAAATACAAATTGTCATTTTCACCACTGATTTTTGCAGCAATTTGTGAAATTCTCTTGATTTGGTACTAGAGGTTCAATTCATTAAGGGGAAAAAAGGTTGATAAATGTTTCCGATTTTCTCTTTCTCAACCCTGCAGCTTCATCAGACATGCAAATACATTTCTATTTAGGCTTTTAGAAAGTGTTAAATATGAAATAATCTGCTCGCAAACGTTCATACTTCACATATCTGGACATGGCAGATTCAAGTGCAGGGAGCTGACAAGCTTTCCTATTTCTGTCTGCCAACTCAAAATTCAAATTCCAGAGACTGGCATCTTCTTTTATTACCATTTCATGTGAGAGGGGTTTTGATAAGCAGAAAGTCACTGTTTTGTGAGACATTTAATGGATTTTTACAATCCAATACTTTCCTACAATTTTCTGCAAACAGAAATCAATCCTCTCCAACCTTCAAAAAATGGAAACAGCAAAACCCCAAAATAGCCCAGTTACTTTTGTACATCTAATTCTTTTTCCAGCCCAGTTGGCCCATTGCTTTCTATCAACTATATGTATTTAAAAACAAAACCAAAAAAAAAAAATCAATACAAATGCAGTCTGGACAGAAATATCTGCAAAATTCCTGACCCAATTCCTGTTGAATTCAGACCAAAATTCCCATAATTTCCAGTGGAAGCCCATGAGGGGTTTTAAATATACCTTAAATACTTTTATTGAAGTTCATAGGGTAAATTGTCTGGCCCATTTAGGACAATTCAGGCCCTCTTAGGTGCAAATTTCCTTTTTGGCAGCACTGATTGCAGATGTTGATAAGATTTTGGTGCAGCCTTTCAGGGTGTCCATCACTGCTGTGACCTTGGAAGAGTCAAAGGATGGAGAGAGCAGTGTGTCTGTCCTGTCATGGGGAAAGCAGTGAAAGGGTCATGTATTTTAAAAAATAATTTTTAATTTAGTTATTTTAAAAATTAATTTTTTTAAAAATAATTGTATTTCCAGTAGGACAATCCCTTCTTGCCGGTATTCTTAACATTATTACAGGTAAGCCATAATTAGAATGAAGGAGCATTTTATAAATAAGATGTTTTTAGATAGAAGTTGATAGAAGGGTTGAAGGTCCACAGCCGGTGCTCACCTGTGCAATGGCAATATTTTCCTTGTTCTCAGAGAATTTGAGGATATTCAATATTCAAGACTCTGAAACAGCTGCAGAGGTGTGTGAACCTTATTATTCCAAAGTTTAGGAGTATTATCAAATCTTATCAAATTATTGCGAACCTCTGTTTAGAAAGAAGGGTTTGTGTTTTGGTGATGGGATATTGGGAAGGAATTCCTGGCTGTGAGTGTGGGCAGGGCTGGGATGGGATTCCCAGAGCAGCTGGGGCTGCCCCTGGATCCCTGGCAGTGCCCAAGGCCAGGCTGGGCACTGGGGCTGGGGGCACCTGGGGCAGTGGGAGGTGTCCCTACCATGGCTGGGGTGGCACTGGGGGGGCTTTAAGGTCCCTTCCAACCCAAACCATTCCGGGATTCCATGATAAATATTTCCACAGAACGGCAGCTGGACCAAAAGCAGGGCAGCTTCGCTCCAAAATCAGCAGCTCTAAAAGCCACCTGCGTGTGAGGCTTCTTTATAAAGTGAATTTGCTCAAAATCACATCCCTTTTCTCCCCATAAAAGAAGAGGAATCAGTTGACCCCGATCTAAGAAACATTTTGACCAACCCGGTAACTTTTGACATTGCTGCTTGTAGCTGAGATTTAGATTAAAAGGTAAGAATTGAAGGTGGAAAAACCCCACCAGTGTAGGAAAATGACTTTTTTATCCAGAGTCGTGTGCTCATCTTCACCCAGAGCCCCAGACCTCAGCACCTGCTCTCATTGCAGACCTGTGAGGAATAAGTTTAATTTAATTCATTTTTCCTTTGATTTGTTGGCTGGCTTGCCACACATGCAGCCCCACATAACCTTTGCACCCCTCCTTAATAAAAACCCATGCAATCAAGATAAAAGGAAAGGATTTTATAAATACAGCTTCCCACACCCGTTTTATTAATGAACTTTCAGGCAAGTTTACTTAAAACCCCTTATCGATAGGAAATACCATCAATACTCATATGCATTTAACCTGTTTGGTCTTTCAGAGGTAATGTGCTTAATGGGACTGTTACTATGGTGAGCACCTTGTTTCTAAGTAATACTGTTAATTTTTTTTCAGGAAATGACAATGTAGTGACATTTCTGACAGCCTTTATATTAGGGGCACATAAATAAATTCATCTGAGGGAAATAATTTTATCATAAAGGTATTTTGCTGCTTCTTGACCTAAGGATGCCCCTTTCTGACCCATTTTCGAGATGTTTTGCCACATCTCCTGGCCAGTTTATTTGCTGACCATTTTATTCTGGGGGAAGCAAGGTCTCACTTAACTGGAAAAACACACTTCCCACTAGAAATTTGCATCCCGCACTCCTCTCAGAATAAAATATGCAAGAACAACATAAATGGCACACTCCTTTTTTTCCTTTCTTTCTTTTTTCCCCATGAATTGGGCCTTTGATGTTCAAGAGGAGCAAGTATTAAAGGACATCCCTAGAAGGCTGTAGAAATTGTCCCTATTTATGACAAATGTAAAATAGTACAAATCTAGCTGAATGTGATGGTGTCATTAGTTTGTGAATCGCATCCTCGAAAATAACTGTGGAGGAGCCAAATCGGTTTAAAAGAAGATAACAAAATGGTTTAAGCTACTTAGGTTGAATGCCAATTATATTTTAATATTCAACTGAGCATATTTTACTAAGAAAAAAGGCAGCGTCGACGCATGCATAACTCATTGGCAGCGTCGACCAGCTGTGCCACTCTTCTCTTCGAATCACTTTGTGCATTTTAGTAGCATGGTAATTTAGTAGAGAACTACCTGAGTGATGGCATTTTCAATGAGCAGGTAATCTACAGAGAATTTTTATATGGTTATGAGTTCTGTGCTTCAGCCTGGCAACACAAAAATACATCAAGACCAATTACGGTATCAACTTTCAGCGTGATACCCTTGCCACGCAAGTGCATGTATTTCTGCCCCAGGCATTTCAAATTGCATCTAATTTGAAATCTTTGGGGTTTTAATTAAATTTCAGAATATATGGAATTCTTCATTAGTACCTGCTCTGAATAGCAGATTATACTTCTCTCAGTCTCTCGTTAAAGAAGTAGGCTGTGGTAAATAGCATGTTCAAGAACTGATCATTTGTGGTGCCTGGATATTGGGAACAGAAATAGTGAAATGCAAAATAATATCAAAAAGATTATTAGTCCAGTGAGGGACTCTTGATTTGTATTTTAATGGAATTTTACATTTCTCTTAATGATTTGCAAATTGTCCTCTGATTATAAGATGCATTAAGCTTTTCATTTTAATGGAGAGACACAGCCATTAGCAGAAATTTTTTTCTGTCTTCTTTTTAGAGTGCTTCCCTGCAGCAGATAAATATTGAAACCATTAACACCTTTTGATGTACTTTATAGTGCTGCAGCTTGGACCAATACATGAATGAACATCACCCTTTTATATTTTAGCACTTTGCTGGAAGCTCCTGGTTGTCGTTCCGTGGGTGAACAATGACCGGAGCCCTGCGTTTCCCTGCGTTTGTTTCCTTATAATTAATGTTCCAAATGTTTCGGGGAACATCATTCATATTTAATGCCAAAAGAAGTAGTAAAGCCAACAAAAGTCGAGATCTGAAATGCAGATGGAGGGTGCTGTGACCTTAGCTCTGACCATCCTCCCAGGGAGGAGGGTTTGTTAGGGATCCGCAGTGGGCGAGAACACAACCGGCTCCTTTGTTGCAGGCTCCAGAATACACCAGCACTCTTCATTTGTCAATCTGAAAGTCAAATTTCCTCCTTGCTTTCAGCTTAACGTGAACCCTTAATGTTGTATAAACATGTTGTGCCTGTGCTGACTTCATTGGGTTTGGCAGGAGAGCACGGGATGAAGAGCAGCCTCCTTTTTGTGGCGGCTTGCGAAGCGTGAGGAGGATTTTCCTGATGCTGCAGGTTCGTGTAAAACAACAGGGCTGTTACATCAGGTAAATGTGTGATTATGAACCTTACCAACTGAGGGAAACCCCGGTAATATTCTTTAGATGCTTTGGAAAATCAAATCATTCTTTAAGAGGTGCAGGGCTGGGGCGTTTCCCCAAACCCACCTGCTTCTCCCTCCCCAAATAACCCAAATTTCTGCCTGTGCCTTCACAGACTCCTCCTCTCCTGGCAGGTTACCTGTGAGAACTTCCTCCAAGCAAGGCGCTGATTTTTAGGCCTGCCTGTTAATTGAGCAACCTCAAACCTGCGAAATCCCATCAGGGGTCACTGGGAGGACTGCTCCTGTGTTTGCTTCCAGGATGTCTGTTTAAATAATTTGGATCTCGGGAATTCCAGTTGCAGTTCATTTAAGCAGCACTGTGTGATGGCACTGGGATCAGTCTGAGGCTGAGTGGCTTCTTGGGATCACACTTCACCTCTTCCCAGTTGTTTTGTTGGCTGCTTGAATACAGACTCCTTAAAAGAAAAAAAAGAAAAAAAAGAAAAAGCAAAACCACACCTTAAACTTTGAGACTGAAGCCAGGAGATTCTGGGAATTATTTGCTGCTGCTGCAGCATTCTTGGAAGGATGTTGTGAATTAGTGTTTGGAAAGTGCTGTGTACATCTTAACTCCATCCATTAGGTATTTGTAGCTCAATAATAAATTAATACAAATTTTAAAAAATCAGTACTTTAATACTGACTTCATTTGTATGCAGTGAGGAAATAGTTCCATTTTATTGCATTTAAGCATTTTAATGAGTGTTATTTTTAACATGCACATTTACAAAGGAACTTATAGAAAGCTGAAGAATTCACTGTTCCTTTTTTAGCCCAGCGAGGATCTTACACTTTGTTCACGTAGTGCAGCACATTTGCATTGCATGTTTCATATATTAATTTTCTAGGCCAGGTTATCTTTGGCAACAGGATCTTCACAAAGCAACTGAGGGTGCAGATTTCTTGATCCAGAGCCCTTTGGGAGGGGATATTTGGGGCCGTGATGAAAAATGAAATGGTAAAAACACCTCATCAGTGTAACTCTAAGTGGAATTATAGAATAAAAGCAAATCTGTGGCAAGAAGGGAAAAATAGAGAAGAGATGCTGGGGCCTCCCCGCCTCCTCTGCCTTCCTGGAGGAGAACGTGAGGATACCTGTGCTGAGTAACCCCGTGGTGACACAGTCTGGTCAAAGGCTTGAAGAGAATTAACATTTCCTTACTCCCCAAATAACCTGGCTTGGTGTTGTCCTGTTCCCTGGGTGGATATAAAATAGGTTTGTGGTGGTACTTGGGGGATGCAAGGGATTCCTTCTGGCTGAATTAGATTGGAAGGGAATTTAAAGAACCTCCAGTTCCAAATCTGTGTAACATTCCAAATATGTAGCACATGATAATGCAGTGTGGGAGAAGAAACAGCCCTGTTCTTGTAAGGTGATAAAACAAATTCCAGTTTGACGTTTGCAACATCAGTTTTACACAAGTTGATGTCAAAATCCATGGGTTTATTCCCTTTTCTTAGAATCCCAGGATGGTTTGGGTTGAAGGGACCCCAAATCCCCCCCAGTGCCACCCCAGCCATGGCAGGGACACCTCCCACTGTCCCAGGTGCTCCCAGCCCCAGTGTCCAGCCTGGCCTTGGGCACTGCCAGGGATCCAGGGGCAGCCACAGCTGCTCTGGGAATTCCATCCCAGTCTGGAATTCCCAATCTCCCATCCAGCCCTGCCCTCTGGCACTGGGAGCCATTCCCTGTGTCCTGTCCCTCCATCCCTTGTCCCCAGTCCCTCTCCAGCCTCCTTTCCTTTTCCCTTTTTCCTTTTTCCTTTTCCCTTTTCCCTTTTCCCTTTTCCCTTTTTCCTTTTCCTTTTTCCTTTTCCTTTTTCCTTTTCCTTTCCTTTCTCATGGGAATGTGTTGGAGCCCTGCAATGGTGACCAATAATCTTGTAGGACCTATCTATAAATTTTAGAGGCCATGTCTCATACTTCCTTCATGGTAGTTCTGGATTTTGTGTCCTGAGGTGGGATTTGAGTTTCTTGTTAAGGTTTGTCACTTTATTTCTGCAAATTTGCCCAGTTTGTGCTCAGTTTTGCTGCCCAGTTTTGCACTCCCAGGTGTAGCTGATGATCCTGACCAAGACCTCAAACCAAAGATCCTGATGAGTTGGAAATTTTGGTGTTAGGGAGCTTAATTTGTAAGGATGAGTTGGAAATTGTGCTTTATGAGGGTATGTGAGCATTGAACCCTTTATCTACACCTTGTGTTGTGGATTCATTGATGCTGGAATGACACTTGCAGCATGTCCATAAATCTGGGAGGAGTTTTCTGCAGAACCTCCCTGCTGGTTCCAGTCTGGGACCAGAGGGTCCTGCCTTCCCATCAGTGTAACCAGGAAACTGCATTTATTCTGATTTATCTATTTATCAGCAAATCCTCTGATTTATTTAGGAACTCTGAGCAGGTTTGGGTGTCTCGTTAACAGGACGAGTCAGCCTGTGAGGCTGCTTTTCTGTTGACTTTCAGCAATGTACATTGAGGTAAATTCCCTTTAATTTTTGCTATTTCCTCAGGAGAAGGAGAGGGGTGAGACCTTCACAGGGCCGGCAAAAACAAGAGCTCCAATAAAGGGGGAGAAAAAGAGAGTAGTGGTGGGACCAGGAGGTGCATTCAGTGTACACCAGCAGGGATTTCTGCATTTTGGGTCAGGTGTTGGCCATTGGTGGCCTCCTGTCACACAGGGCCACGAGGGAGAGCAGTCCAAGCTCTGTCTGCAGCGTGCAGCTGATGAGGAGAATTTTGAAGCTGCCCAGGTAAAGATCTTGGTGAGTCCCAGCTCCCTGACAAAGAGAAATAGAGGCAAGTCCCTCATTTATTTCTATCTTGAATGGGGAAATAGAAATTTAATTTTCTGGCCCAGTCACTTAGAAATTGCAGCTGAGCTGGTGCGTGGTGTCTCTGGAAGGGCCATTCTGTGTCTGTTCCAGAACAGGAGGAAGGGTTGTGTAGCAGTAAATAATGATAAAATATGGCCAGTTAAGCTGAGTTTGCAGTGATAAGGCAGTGGTTGAGTTTCTCTGATCTGCAGGTCTCTTGTATTTATGTCTACAGCAGTTCCTGTGTGGATTTCAAATGTCCATAAAGTCAGTGAAAGGTTATTTTTACCTTCTTTG
>JALJVW010000241.1:1322500-1375000 GCA_024865655.1 Emberiza elegans | reverse complement strand
AAAGCACTGCCAGGGGTGCTGGGACACCCAGCAGGGACTGGGCCAGGGCTCTGCAATTCCTCCATCCACAGCTCCCAAATCCCAGCCTGGCCAGGGCTGTCCTGGCTTTCCAGGTCTGAATGTTCAGCTGGGATGGAGCTGCTGGTGCTGAGGGAGTCGTGGTTTGAGTAAAGCCTTGTTTGGGTTTGGGGTTGGAAGTTTGGGGTTGGAAGTTTGGGGTTGGAAGTTTGAGGTTGGAAGTTTGGGGTTGGAAGTTGGGATTGGAAGTCTGGGGTTGGAAGTTTGGGATTGGAAGTCTGGGGTTGGAAGTTTGGGGTTGGAAGTTTGGGGTTGGAAGTTTGGGGTTGGAAATTTGGGGTTGAAGGTTTGGGGTTGGAAGTTTGGGATTGGAAGTCTGGGGTTGGAAGTTTGGGGTTGGAAGTTTGGGTTGAAGGTTTGGGGTTGGAAGGTTGGGGCTGGAAGTTTGAGGCTGGAAGTTTGGGGTTGGAAGTTTGGGATTGGAAGTTTGGGGCTGCAAGTTTGGGGTTGGAAGTTTGGGATTGGAAGTTTGGGATTGGAAGTTTGGGGCTGGAAGTTTGGGGTTGGAAGTTTGGGGTTGGAAGTTTGGGGTTGGAAGTGGGAATCTGAGGATTCCCAAGGGCCACTGTTGACATCCAACTGCTCATTTCCATCAGCTCTAAAATTCCTCCTGCTCCTGCACGTTGTAGTGAGCTGCTCTCGAGGTATTGTGTGAAAAAATGGGTCAGAATATCAGTTACTGCTGGAGTTAAACACCCCCTGACTTCCAGGGAGTTTAACTGCAGAAATACTGCTGGATGAGCTCCAGGGAGAGTTCCTTGCTTCTAAGGATAGAATTCGGCCCCACAACCCCCTCAGAAATCTGAAGGGAGCCGTGTGTAAAACTGTGTTGAAGCAGGGATTGGGAACAGCTCCCATTAATTGGGTTTTAATGCAGCTCACACTCAGTGTGAGCCAGCCTGGATGTTCAAGGTGTTAAAAGGAAGCATTTTGGTCCATTTCTCACTGAAGTGGTGCAGACAGACCGCAAGTTTCTACATTATAGTTATATTTTTGTTTCATTTTATCACGTTTTGCAAACATGCACACACAGGCAATACATGAAATCTTAATAAAAGTGCCTGATATTTGATGGAGTCACAGCCTGGTTTGGGCTGGAAGGGACCTCAAAGCCCACCCAGTGCCACCCCTGGCCTGGGTTGACACCTTCCACTGTCCCAGGTGCTCCAAGCCCTGTCCTGCCTTTCCTTGGGCGCTGCCAGGGATCCAGGGGCGGCCTCATAACAAGAGCAAAACATTTGAATTAAACAATTATCTCTTCACGTATCACTTGCTAGGTCACTCTGGGCTAGGGTGACAGGTTTAACTTGGCTTCTATAATAAGGAAGTCTCAAAATTGTTAAAAATCTGCTCTCTTGCTTGGAGAAATGGTTTACACCATTTGTTGTCGGGAGAAGTTCTGCAGTGTGAGTGTGAACCCGCTCTTCCCAGATCCAAGAGCCAGTTTGAGTTCTGTGGCTCAGGTGGGAGCTGCTGTTTTCCACACAGATTTGGGTATTTTTCAACTGTTGTGCTTGAATGTTTGGGTTTGTTTTTTTTTTTTTTTGCTAATAGTAAAGACAGTGAGAAGCAATGAGTGAAAAAACACCAAGAAAAGTTGTCTGTGCAGTACCCCAGGCAGGCTGTGAAAAAGCTGCCGAGGAGCAGCGAGTGTTTATAACTGTTCTTTGCATTTGCAAAACTCTGGGGGAAAAACAAACAAACAGAAAGAAAAGCAGAAAAAAAAAAAACCCCAGAAAAATAAACCAACATGACAAACAAAAACTAACATTCCCAGCAATCAGGGTTGAGGGAAGGAAAAACCGGTCTGTCGTTAATTCCTCTAAATCAAAGAGATTAAAAAGGGTGGAAAATGAGGCTGTGGGATATAGAGGGACAGGAAGGGGCTGGCACTGGTCCCTCTGCTCTTCCCTCATCCATCCTGAATCCTGAGGGACCGAGCCCCTCACCAACCCCAAAAATCCTTGTTAGAGATCAGATACAAACATAAATGTATGGGTAAATAATATATAATAGATATTATTTAGTGGAAGGTGTCCCTACCCATGGCAAGGGGGTGGTATAAAGTGATTTTTAAGGTCCCTTCCGACCCAGACCATTCCATAATTCCATGATTATTAGTTAGAAGTGTATGATTTTCCTTCTTTGGACTAATTCCCACCTTCAGTTAAACTGTTAAAAGTTACGATACAGCTGGTGTTCAAGTAAAATTGATTTTCTCTCCATTATCCCCGTGGATTTCACATGTTTGTATGGAGAATTAAGGCCCAGTGGGCTGGTGGGAGGGACCTCTGAGCATTTAGGCATTAACAACAGGTTCAGGGCAATTTATCTGGAAATATCCTTCCCTGTGAGGGTGGGGAGGGGATGGTGTTGAGTTTTGTCTTCTTTGTTCTTCACTGAGGTCCCAATCCTAACCGAAGTCTTCCTCACAGAGGGTCACCACTAATGTCAATTCTTCACTTCTTTTTCTTCTGCCAGGGTTGGGATTAAATGTGTGAGAGGGTATTTCTTGTTGGGACTCAGATGTTTATTAGTTCTTATCCCTGTCACAGTCTCACAAACCCTGAGTTCTACAGCACTTCACTCTGGCACACTAAAAATGGAGCCCTGTCTCTCTCTCTCTACAAGGCTTTTGAAGGATAAACTGTCCAATTAAGAAATGGCACCTAAATTATCTTTACTTTTAACTTAATAACCAAATACCTGTGATCTGCAATGTGGACTTTTTTTTCCGATGACACGAAACCACCCAAACCCATGGAGAAGAAGGAGAAGGAGAAGGAGAAGGAGAAGGAGAAGGAGAAGGAGAAGGAGAAGGAGAAGGAGAAGGAGAAGGAGAAGGAGAAGGAGAAGGAGAAGGAGAAGGAGAAGGAGAAGGAGAAGGAGAAGGAGAAGGAAGGACCAGCCTTGGCCCTAAAACCTCCATCTTGTTTTATATACATTACTGTATTCTAAACCCTTAAACTCTTAAGTTTCCCACCCTGTGGCATTACACAGTTCTATGAACTCCACACCCACAATCCCAGTTCCATCATTCCATTTTGGAAGCCTCTCCACAGCCTCAGCTTAGTGCAGTGTTCTCTTGGGGCCAGTGCCTGGCAGCACAGAAAGTCCAAAATTCTCATTTTCCCACAGGATGGAACTCCCAGAGCGGCTGTGGCTGCCCCTGGGTCCCTGGCAGGGCCCAAGGCCAGGCTGGACATTGGGGTTGGGAGCACCTGGGATGGTGGAAGGTGTCCCCAATGGTCAGGAGCTCTCCTGGTCACTGGAGGGGGTTTTTGCTGACCCCACGTGCAGGTGGGGGCACGGGAAGGACAAAACCTCGTGGTGCTCCTGTTGATCAGCCTGCCCAGGACATGGAGTTCCCATGGAGCCAGAGAATTCCCCTGTGTTCATTTTTATGTGGGGATTTCACAGCACTTTGTGAAGATATTTAACAGCATAAAACGCTGGCACACTGAAAATTGGGCAAAGTTCATGCACCTCATCTGGGCAGGTTGTGCTCCCAGGCACTCCCACTTGCAGACAGTTCAGTGACAGGATTTGGCACTGCCTCTTGGAGCTGCTTAAACCAATTACTGCCTTTGCTCCCCGCAGGATGAAACGGAGTTTTCAGATAGGTTTCCAAAATGATGTGCATGATTGCTAAACGTTTCATTCTCCTGAACCCTCCACGAGTGTTTTCTGCGGGAGCAGAGGCATGGATTGCTCCCATGGAAGATGCCTGGTGGCTCTGGCAGGGGGATAATCTGTGCCCCTGTGTGGGAGAGGAGGATGATGTGTGTCCCTGTGCCAGCCTGCCCTTGGGAATTTGGGCATCGCTGGGGGCTCTGCAGCTGCCCCATCCTCCCCCAGCTGCTCCCCCTCCAGGTGCACTTTGCTCCGTTTTCTCCCTGAGTCCAACAGGTTCCCAAAGTTTCAGGTCCATCCCATCCCAACCTCCCTAAACTGAGGGTAAAAAAGGGATTTTCTGGTCATTTGAAAGATGCCATGGGGCAGTGACTCCCCAGGACCCCTGAGCCGGGGGGTTTAGAGCTAATCCTGCCGGATGAAACAGGTTAAGAAAATAATAAGGACCAGTTTGATTTGAAATAAACCTTTCTGAAGGCATCACAGTAAACAAAATCTGTTTGCCTGAGGAAGCCCTGGTAGCAATCAGCCAGTAACACAACTGCTTGTGCTAATGAACCCAAAGCTGTTAATGTGGTTTCTTCAGTTAAATTGATTCATGAATTTTGAAGAGAACATTATCTAATGAATTTTCTTTGAATAGAAAGCAATTAAAAGGACAAATCAGTCTGATTAACCCCAAAGTCACCCTACTGCCACAAATGGTGTACAGTTTGAAATTATATCATAAAAAACTAGAGCAGATTTGCTATCTCTTTGCCCTCTACTAATCCATGTAAATTAATGAACAACAAAGTTAATTTCTTTGATGACCCTTTTCTCGTATCACCTGGATTATGCTGATGTTTAATTTGCTTAATGTTATAATAAAGACTAAACAGATTTTTTCAATGAAGTGATTATCATTCCCTTCAGTTAAGAAGTGATTTTTATTATTTAACACACACATAACGCCGTATGGGTTTCCTTTAAGAACAAAATCACATTTCTTTACCTTCCTGCGGAAGGTAATCAATGTCTTTTTCGACAACTAAAGAAAGAAAATGTTTTTAATCAGTTTGTTTCTTTGCCAGAGTAGGAGGTTGAGGCTCTCAGCTGGGGGAAGGGGTCTCTTCTCCTTTTTTTCCCCTTTTTCAGTCACCAGCTCACTCCTCTCAGTAAGTTATCCAAAAGTGAGATCCTCAGAGCTTTTCCAAGTGCCTTGGAGGAGCAAGAGGTGTTCAACCCAGCTCAAATCCAAACAGGACTATTCCCTTTTCCTTCCTTGAAACAACCCTGGGCTGGGTGACACCCTGAGATGCCAAAGAAAGCCTCTCCTAATCCATTTGCTTATTCATTATTTCAGCAATTGGAACACTTAAAGCAATTTGCTGCCGAATTAAAATTAAAATAATGGCCAATACATTATATATTTTTTTTTTTTCCCTGCATCATTAAGGATGTGCGGGACATTCAAGGTCACAGCCAGTCCTTACGCTTGGCAGTGTGTGCAGTGCTGAGCCATAGCTCGGGGGTCCCCACTATAAAATGCAGCCAGCCAGGATAATTCAGAGTTTGCTGGCTCTAGGGCGTCCCTGGCACGTCCCAGCTGAAGTTGGGAATTAGCTGGAGATGCCAGGCCTTTGTCAGAGAGGTACAGCCACTTATTCCTTCCCTTTTAATTTGACTCTATGCTAATTTATACTCCGCCAATTTAATGGGAAAAGCCACATTGTACCAGCTAACAGGATAATTGTACTCGAAGCAAATTAAAAATATAGGAAAATCAAAGCCTTAAATCCCTTTTTTTATAGTGATCAGCTACTCCAAGCACTCTCTGCAATGTATTTAAATGCAGTCATACAGGGCACAAGAACAGGACAGTGCACGGGGCTGTGCCAGTTTAAATTACAGACCACTGAGCCTGGCTTTGCCTTGGGCTGTTTGACTGTTCCACCCTAATTTCCCCAGTCCAGCGGTGCTCTCTCCCTCTGCCTTGCAGATTCCTTCACCAGGCAGGTGCTGTGGACGCTGCTGAACGATGTCAAGTTTGGGGAGGCTGTTTCCTACAAGCAGCTGGCAGATCTCGCTGGCAACAGCCGGGCAGCGCGCGCCGTCGGGGGAGCCATGAGGAGCAACCCGGTGAGTGCAGGGCAGAGCTGCTGGGGGAGGCTGGGCTTGGAGGGCTCTGAGGGCTGGAATTGGTCCGCTCTGAAAACTGGGCTGCCGTCAGGAGTAAGGTCAGTAAGTGGTTTTAATCAGCAGTAATGCACAGCCCAGGTTAGTGCGATTTATGCCCTACCGTTCATGGGGTTGGGTTGGGTTGGGTTGGGTTGGGAGGAGGAACACTCCTGTTACTCACCAGCCCCTGCAGAGTTTGTTGTTCTCAAACTTCTTTGTGTATTTTTAAGTTGGGGAAGTCTTTTTATCTTCCATATGGGCTTAAGTTGGCAGATTATGAGTGCTTTTGGTTGTGTCAAAGCCATCCGCTCTGGCATTCATACAATTCTGAAAACAAGGCCAGGAGACCCTGGGACAGTGGAAGGTGTCCCTGCCCATGGCAGGGGTGGAATGGGATGACTTAAGGTCCCTTCCAACCCAAACCAGTCTGGGATTCTGGAGGTGAGTTGCCTGAATTTGAACCTGCTGGAGGGAGCAGCACTCCAGGTTAAGCCTGTGGATTTGGGGGGAAAATGTTTTTTTGCTAAGTGATCTGTGTCTGTTTTCCCTTTTCCTTGTCTGGGTTTAGTTTTCCAGGTGTGTTTCTGCCCCTGAGTCCCCAGGGCGGGTGTGTGAAGCTGCTGTGGTGCCCAGTGGGTGCTGTATGGGTTGGGATCAGCCCCATCCTGGCTCAGAGGGTTTGGGGGCTCAGCTGGATGTGCCTGCACTGTTTTGAGGAGCAGTTCCATCCCTAAACCCACAGAGCCACAGAACCCCAGGACAATCTGTGTTGGACGGGACCTTAGAGCCCATCCCATTCCCCAGTTCCCCACGGGCAGCACCCAGCCAGGGATTATGTGGGTTAAGCTTTGAGCCCACCCTGTTGTTTGCAGCATCCATCAGCTGTCCCTGTGAAGCAGTTCCTATGAGCAGTGTTTTGTCAATACCCCGCATTGTACTTGACAATACAAACTATTTTAATATGATGGAATGCTTTCCAATATAATCTGGTGTACATTAAGATAAGGCAATCCAATGCAAACCTACAGGAAACAGTTCTCAAAGAATAACAATCCAGTGTTGTGCAAAAGGAGATGTAATTGCCATCGCCTAGAAATGTACCCAGCTTTGCCCTCAGGCTGCAGTGGAGCAGCAGCATCCAAAGTAGCAGTAACAGCAGGTTGTGGTGTGAAAATTCCTGCTTTTTCCCCTGTGAGGAAGGATGAAAATAGTTCTGAAAATATACAGCAAAGCTCCTGCAATTTTTTTAAATGGGGTCCTAGTTATTATTGCTATTTCCCAGCCCATACCGTGGCTGCAGTGGTTTCTGTCCCCAGCAGAAAATTTTTAAGCTATGGTTATAGATAATAATGTATAGCTGTAGGGAAAAAGAGCTGTATTAATATAATACCACCTCAATATTTCATCATAGAAAGCTGATGATTAAAAAAAAAAAAAATCAGTGCTGTAATGAGAGTCCTGCCCATCGCAAACCACAATTTTGCCACTGCTCATCTCCTGGAGGTAATCTGAAATTCCATCCATATTCCACATGCAAACACACACACACACACACACACATCATCCTTTTGCACCTGAGTGTGAGCAACTGTTCACTGCTCCTGATATTTCCCCAGAAATGTCTCCTGGTCCTTCGCCTGTGAGCCATCCTGTGCAGGCTGGCTGTGTGCAATACACACGGATTTTATGCATGAGGTGAGAGATAAAGATAAAATGTGGCACTGCAAAAAAACCCCCTCACCTTTGTTATTTCTGTGTATAAAGCCGTCAACTCTTGCGAAAACAGATTTTCTGACCCAATTTGCAACTCCACATTGCAGCCTCGTAGAAACCTGATTAAAGAAAATACTGTGAGGACCAGTGGGATAAAACACGGGAGGTCAGAGACTGCTCAAGAGCTACCCAGGGTCTAAACCCTCATCCTAACCCCAAACCCATCCCTGGAAGTGCCCAAGGCTTGGATGGGGCTTGGAGCATCGTGGTGTGGTGGAGGATGGATTTGTGATGGACCTGATTGAGTGAGGGTGGCAGTACCAGGAAAAAGGGCCCTTTGAAATAACCCTGGGCTGGGCATCGCATTGTCCCTCAAACACTTGGGTAAAACCACAAACTCACCTTCCTCCAGCAGATACCAGCACGTTTCTCCCTCCTATGAGTCACAGCTTGGTCTTTAATTTGGGTAGAGTGCATTCCACAGGTTTCCCCTTACAGCTGGGATGTTTCACATAATTCCTGGGCTGACCTTCGGCTTCATGAGAAGGTGGAAGAGGTGCCAGCAGCAGCTGCTCCCTCAGCTCATGCCCAGGACAGGGTGGGGATGGCTCACCTTTCACAGGAGAGGCTTCCCAGAGTTTGCTGTGGTTCACACTGATTGCGAGGTCTGTGGTCCTCAAAGGGAACCCATAAAGTTCAATTAAAAATCTCATTAGACTGGTAGAGGAGGATCAAAAAGAAATCACAGAAGCTCATGGGAAATGGAGAATGTTGGGCTGATTAGTCCAAGGCCATCCTAAATGAGTGCTCTGTGCCTTAAATAAGACATCTTCAGAGGTCTGATCACAGCACTCAGAGCTGTCTGCACTGGGTTTGTGCCCTCTCCCACTGTGCTGGTCCTTGGGCTCACCCCAGCCAGGGGCACAGCCCGATCCTGGTACCAGTCTGTCCCAAATCGAGGATATTGCACCAATCCATCCTGAGTCATGGATATAACATTGAGCTAAATCATGGATAGTCAACCAAAATGTTTGGAGCACTGAGGGAGCAGTTGTGCGTTTGTGAGAAAATTGTGGTGGGTGGGTCTGAAACACCATGGACACATCAAAGTGCCTGTGTGTTCATCCATTGAACCAGGGAATGTCCTGGGCTGGAAGGGACCCACAGAATCATCCAGTGCAGCTCCTGTCCCTGCACAGACCCCCAGAGTCCCACCTGGGCATCCCTGGCAGTGCTGTCCCAATGCTCCTGGAGCTCTGGCAGCCTCAGGGCTGTGCCCACTCCCTGGGGAGCCTGGGCAGTGCCAGCACCCTCTGGGGATGAGCCTTTCCCTGCTGTTTTCATTCCCAAAGCCTTTGCTTCCTTTGGTGGCCAGTGATAACCCGAGACCCACGCTGGGTCCCACCACGGGATTTGTTTCTGCTGGGGAAGAGGTGGAGAAAAAGCAGGGGGTGGAACTGGGTGATCTTGGAGATCCCTGCCAGCCCGAGCCGTGTGGGGTTCTGTGACGTGAGCAAACCCGAGGCTGGTTTTTGCTGAGCGTGTCTCAGTGTGGTCCCTTGGCTGTTTCCATTCTGCCCTGGCTGAGCAAGGCACATCAGCAGCTCCCCAGCCACGCCGTGGGCGGTTTGAGGTTGTTCCCTCACCTCAGACTGAGCACTGGGAGCAACCAGAGGCCAGCATTCCCTAAAATCAGTTCAGAGTGATCCATCCTGTGGGCATGGAGTTTGTCCCCCCACCTTTTTTCCCCTAAACAAATGCATTCTGGAGGAGTTGGTTTATTCACAGATCGCCAGGAGCGTTAATGACCGGCCCAGCCTTGTTCTGCCACTCACCCGGATGGCTGTTGATAAAGATTTAGCATCATGTTCCGAGTGTCAGGGCTGTCAGTAGTGCTGAACCATTTGACCAGAAGAAAAAACGCACAGGGAGCTATTGATTACAGCTTCTCAGTGTCACTTGTTCACCAGGATTTAGGTATTGATGAGGCTGCGAGTGAAAACAAGCTCTTTCCCTTGTGGGCCTCTACCCAGAAGAACAAAAGCGAAGTTGGAGAAAATATTCAGCTGGTGCCCGAATCAGAGGGACTCCGGCATCGATCCGAGGGCTCCTTCATATTATTTTTTTGTTGGAGACAAATCTCTGGGTTTGGAAGTTTTATAGCGTTTGAGGTAGGGGCTGTGCGTGTGATGGATTCGTGGAGGAGAGGAATTAGATTTCACAGCATGAAGATTTCAGCGGTGCTGTAATATTATGAGCTGCTTGGTTATTGATAAAAATTACATTAAATGTAGCTGAGGCATTAAAGCTCCAGACTAGGGTAGTTCTCCCTCTAAAATGTCCTTAGGGCCCTAATAAATTTTAGCAGGTTTAATTATTTTAGTGGGCTGAACATTGTCACCACAATTAAGCCAAACTGAAGCAATATTCAATATTTTTAAATTACAGCGCTGGTATGGTCTTTGTACCACTTCTACATCCAGGGTTGTGGTGGGTGACGGATGGGTGCTTGTGTTGGGACAATCTCAGCGTGGAATTCTTTGTTTTGGCCGTGGAAAAAGTGGCATTAATTTCATACCTCCTCCGTTTGCTGGGTGGTGACAGCTCAGCCCCACTTCCCTGTGCTGTGGACAGGTCCAACTCCCACCCAGGGATCATCCAAGACCCCACATCTGAAAATAAAGTCCTTTTTTTTTTCTTTTTCTCTGCCAAGATTTATAGCCTTGCCACCAAAATCTGCTGCTTTGCTGTGTGTATTTTTAAAGAATTTCAAATGAACCTCAGAGATGTTTTACAGTGTATTATTATGGCTTTGTCACTCAAGCCAAGCCTCCTGCAGTAACTGCGGGGAGTGTAAAGGCAGAGAAACCCCAAACCAGAAAAACACTTGCAAAAAAAACCCCAATTTCTTTGAAGAAGTCATAAACCTCCAGTGGGATGGCTTGGCATGGAGCAAAGCTTTTATTGGTACTCACTGGAGCTGTCACAGATGGATTAATCACTTGTGGCATTGCCACCTCCAAATGAAGCAGATATTGGAAGCATTTTTTTATTTAAACCCTGATCAACAATTAGCACCTGTGTGTATTCTCATTTAATGTGGGCTGAGATCAATATTTTAAATTTCAGGCATTAAAATTAAGTAAAATGAAAGAACACCCCAAAAAAAACCCTTCTCAATTTATGGTCTGGCCAGTAGCTGTTCAGCTACTTTGGGGTTTGTGTATCCCGGGCTCAAATACACCACAGTGCTTGAACTGTGTGATTAAATGGGATTAAAATAAGTGAGGGTAAAGTGTGCAATTTGTCTGTGTGTCTACACAGAAATAAATTACAATTTTTGACTTGAGCTACCCAGGTTTGTGAGAAATGCCCTTTTGGGTGAGTGATGTTGTCCCAGCCCCACCGTTGCAATGCCATTACTATGCAGTTACCAAAACACACCCGTGATTAGAGATGATGTATTGCAGTTTTTATGGTGTGTACTTCAGCTATGATAATCACCTGTAATAAAAAATAAAAAATAAAAAAAACCCCACGTTTATGTTCTCCTCTGCATTATCAGTCCATTATGTAACTTCTGGCATTGATTTTGCAGGATCTGTGTCGTGTGGTTATAAATGATAGGGAGTAGAAGGCAGAGGGGGAAAAAAAAAGAGTTCTTAAAATTGGTTAGGTCGGAATCAAACTTCTCCTGTTGGAGGTTTTAAAAATTCACAGCCCATTTTGGATTGACTTGCTGCTAAATAATAAATAGTGCCTTGGTCTTCCTGAGGATTTCTCCAGGGTGGACATGGAGGTGCTGCAGCCCAAAGAGGATCTGCTGGGGAGCTCAGGCACTGGGATCCCTTCTCAATAATCTGTTTTTTCAGAGAAATCTTCTAGTCCTGGGACGATATGGCATCCCAGAATGGGTTGAGTGGGAAGAGACCTTAAAATTCATCCCATTCCCACCCTGCCATGGCAGGGACACCTCCCACTGCCCCAGGTGCCCCCAGCCCCAGTGTCCAGCCTGGCCTTGGGCACTGCCAGGGATCCAGGGGCAGCCCCAGCTGCTCTGGGCACCTGTGCCAGGGCTGCCCACCCTGCCAGGGAGCAATTCCATCCCAGTGTCCAATTTAAAGAGTTCTTCATGTGCATTTTGGGTCTGTGGAGCTTCGTTCCCCACCCTGGGCGCGGAGGGCTCGGTTGGTGCAGGGCAGCAGGACCAGGTGCTGCAGGGAACATTTTATACATGAGATTTACTATCTCAGGTTTATCCTTTTAAAGACTTTGCATCATTTTTATGTATTAAAATTCCTATCCATGTCTGATTTTTTCCTGAGAACTGGGGTGGTGGGTCGCCAGGAGATGGTGATGGGCTCTGTTTGTGCTGTGATGTGGGAGCTCCGTGTCCCTGCCAGCCCAGTGCACAGCTGCTGGCTTTTACGGTGCTGCATTTCCAGACTCATGGAATCCCAGCATCATTCGGGCTGGAAAACACCAGGCCCGTGGAGCCCAGCCCGTGGCAGATCCCCATAATCATCCCCATAATCACACTGAGGGCCAATCCCATTGTTCCTGGCTCCCCTCGGCCTCACCCTTTGCTCCTCCCGGGCTTTGGGGTGTTTTGCAGATCCCCATCATCATCCCGTGCCACAGGGTGATCCGCAGCAGCGGGGACAGCGGGAACTACGGCGGGGGACAGCTGCTGAAGGAGTGGCTGCTGTCCCACGAGAAGCTGCAGAAGGAGAAGCTGGCGCAGGGAGGGGGCTGCTAACCAGCCCCGGCACACAACCGCGGCTCCGCGCCTTGCAACGGGCTCTGTCTCTCTCAGAGCACCCAGCAGAATTCAGGAAAATGGTAAATATTTGAGTGACATATAAATATAATGCAACATCCAAAGTGAAATGTGTGGTGGCACCACTATATTAAAAAAGCGGGATGCGTCCTGGGGGAGGCAGCTCGGCTGCCCTTTCTTGTTTTTACATTTTACAGCAGAATGACTACAGCAATCCAGGCCTGTTGTGCATGGATTTTGTTCCCATCTCCAGCCCTGTTTTGTTCTATTTTTAATGTCCATTAAAGCAGGGATAAGGGAGTGGGAGGGACGTGGCACATGTGAGGTGGAAGCTTCCCCCTGAGGAGGCGCCTGGCTCACGGTGAGAGGCCCGGCCTGGCACGCTGGGCCCTGCCCGGCCCTGCCCGGCTCCCCCTCCCCACTGTGGGGCATAAATCGGTGTTCTACCCGAGCAGGAGTGAAAGGAGCACAGTGAGATCGGTGCAAAAGCAGGCAGCTGTTGAATTCCTTACTCCTGCCTTTGCTTTTTGGACAGGGAGATGGGAATAATTTTTTTTTTTTTTTTTTGCATAGAGCAGGGTAAGAGATGATCCTGACAAATTGTATATTTTGGATAAGCAGTTTGATTAGCCAAATTCGGCAAAATACTGAAAAGCTCATCGTAGTTGCTTCTTTATCAGCAGCACATTCCTTTATCATTTGAGTTTTCCTTCAGATTTCCATGTTTCTCTGTTTTCCAAAGCTTTATTTCCTGTAGCCTCTCCATTGGAAGGATTCAAGAGACATTAAAGTTAAATTTTGAGGTGGTTTTAGCAGGGTTCTCTGCGAGTACGAGCCACAAGAAGCTGAAATTTCCAGTATGGGAATCGTAAATTGTAACATGGAAATACTGATTTTTTTATGTGTTTTATCATATTTTCATGGATGTCTCTTTAGAAAGGCCATTGCTGCCCCCCAAAAATTATTGTGTGGCAGTGCGTTAGTTAATCCAGGATTATTGATACCTTGGAATTACTTCAATAAAAAACTGCTTTGCATGTGCAAGTGTCTTTGGGTCTGTTTATAAATAAAACACAGGGTGTGATATATGGGGAAAATAAACTATACCCCACTGTACAATATAAAGCTGTATTTTTATCAAGGGTTTCTCGTGGCGATATAAAGCACAGAAGCAAAGCTCAAGTGGTTTGTACGTGTCACCAGAACCCCGAGATAAAAATACGGCCTTATAATATGTACAGTTTGGGTGTATTTTATTATTTCTTTATATCTCTAATGCATGCTGCCACCAAAAGCAGGCGGCAGCAAATGTCAACTTTAACCTTTCCCACATTTGCATCCCTCAATGGGTTTTTATTTTCAGGCATTTGGGCTTTTTCAGGGCTGTGACTTTGTTTTTGTGGGGATGGGGATGGGGAGCGCTGGGGTTGGGGCAGGTGATGCCTTTGCCAGGGAAACAGCCAATTTTGGGAGCGAAATCCTGTTCTGGGTCAGGGATTCAGGTGGGCAGGGACAGGCAGGGATGGGGCGAGGAGGGGACGGGCAGGGACAGGCGGGGATGGAGGACAGGACAGGCAGGGGGGGGACAGGCACGGGGGCAGGACAGGGCAGGGACAAGAAGGGACAGACAGAGGAAGGGACAGGATCAGTCAGGGATGGACAGGACAGGTGGAGGTGGACAGGGTGGGCAGGGACAGTCAGGGATGGACAGGGGGACAGAGACAGGGACAGGAGGTGATGGATAAGGCAGAGATGGGCAGGAACAGGCACGGGGAGATGGGACAGGGACAAGAAGGGATGGACAGGGAAAGGGACTTGGGCAGGGTCAGGGATGGAGACGGACAGGTGGAGGTGTACAGGGACAGGGAAGGATGGACAGGGGGACAAGGACAGCGAGGAACAGGGCTAGGGACAGGGACATGGAGACGTGGATGGATAGGGACAAGAACAGGGATGGAGACAGGGAGGGATGGACAGGGGGACAAGGACAGGAACAGGAACAGGGCTAAGGACAGGGACAGGGACAGGGAGGGATGGATAGGGGACAAGGACAGGGACAGTCAGGGACAGAGCTAAGGATAGGGTCAGGGACAGGAACAGGGTTAGGGACAGTCAGGGACAGTCGGGGACAGGGACATGGAGATGGGGACAGACACAGACAGGGACAGGGACAGTCAGGGGCAGGGCTAAGGACAAGGACAGGGTCAGGGACAGGGTCAGGAACAGGGCTAAGGACAGGGACAGTCGGGGACAGAGCTAAGGATAGGGTCAGGGACAGGGACAGGCGGGGACAGGGACATGGAGATGGGGACAGACACGGGCAAGGACAGGGGCAGTCAGAGACAGGGACGGGGGCAGGGACAGGGACAGGGCTAAGGACAAGGACAGGGACAGGAACAGGGACGGACAGAGACAGGGACAGGGACAGTCAGGGGCAGGGCTAAGGACAAGGACACGGACAGGGACAGGGACGGACAGGGACAGGGACATGGAGATGGGGACAGACACGGACACGGACAGGGGCAGTCAGAGACAGGGACGGGGACAGGGACAGGGACAGGGACAGGGACAGTCAGGGGCAGGGCTAAGGACAAGGACACGGACAGGGACATTCGGGGACAGGGCTAAGGACAAGGACAGGGACATTCGGGGACAGGGCTAAGGACAAGGACAAGGATAGGGACAGTGAGGGACAGGGCTAAGGACAAGGACAGGGACAAGGGGACATTCGGGGACAGGGCTAAGGACAGGGACAGGCGGTGCAGTTCGGGCGCTGCCCGACAGAGGGCGCGCGGCGCAGGGCTGGGGGCGCGGCCGGGCCGGGTCCCCCCAGGTTCGGGGGGTCTGGGGGGGCTTTGAACAGAAATAACCCTGGGCACCCCAAAATGCATCTGCCTTTAGTGAAATACATGTATCTGTGTGTGTACAGAGACATTAATAGGCATACATACATTCATATATACATACATTCATATATACATATATAGGACAAATTATAGAGATAGATAAATCGTATATATATATATATAAATATTTTGTATATAAAAAAGTAGTAATAAAATAAAATAGAATAAAGCAGCACCAAGGAGGTGCAGGGATTTGGGATCGGGTTGGGTTTGGGTCCCTCTGCCCCCACAGATGCCCGGGGTGCCCATCCTGTGGATGGGGTTGCTGACAGTGTCTGGAGCTGATGAAACAGCCCACACCCTCTGTATGTGACAAACCAGCCCCTGCCCCCTGGCAGGCACCAGCGTTGTGCATTTTTTCCTGGGAATTGGCTTTCCCTGCCCTGCCAGTGCCCCCATCCAGCCTGGCCACGCTCTTGGCACATCCTGGCCTGCAGCATCCCAGACCAGCCCCTCCCAGGGCCAGGGATAATGAAAGAGTCAAAAATAATATTTGTTTTGGCAGAATTACATTGAGAATGAAATAGATGCCCTTGACCAGGGAAGAAACTGAATTTTGCAGCAGGTTCTTATTTTTTTTTCCCCTTACAAACAAGCTCTGCAGCCAGTCCAAGGCAAGTGGGAATATTTTTGAAGGACTCTCTTGTATTTCCTGCATTGGATTTGCAGCAGAACTGCAGCCACACTGGTTGTACTGTTCGATGAAAAATGCAGATTCCACCCCATGTATCAATCCCAAATGGAAAAGGGCCCCAGGCCTCGGGATTGTTACAGATCACTTCCATGCACGCCGGGTTTGCGGCGTAATGAGCTCAGACTGGAGGCATCTCAAACAGAAAAACGATTCATTGGCGTGGTGGGGACCTTTCTCGAGATGTGCCCGAATTTCCTGGCCTTTGGAATTAGAGGAATTAGTCATCTGATTGGGGCGAGCGAGATCTGGCCCTTCAGAGTTTCCATTTCACTTTTTTTAAGCAGTTCTCAAGCATCAGAAACTTTGAAGTGATAATTGATATTTTCTTTATCAGTGGAATTGCTGTTGTTGGTAGGACACTTCAGTTTCCAAATTATGTTAAGTTAGAAATTAGTGGTGATTTTAAACTATTGTTTCTTTTTACATCTATTGCTATTACTATTATTTTTATTATTATCATCATTGCTATTATGATCTTTAAGATCCCTTTCACCTCCAACCATTCTATGCCACTATGATTATTTCTGCAGCAAAAATCACAGATTGCCGCTTTTAATCATTTTTCCTTCTACTTTAAATTTATATTATCTATAAATATTGTGTTGCACCCTGCTCCGAGAGACTTGGCATTAACATGGTTATTTATTGGGAAAGGTGGTGTTGCAAAGCTGCTTCCTTAAAGAAAACGCAAAAATGATTAAACCTTTAGAAAATTCCTTAAAAATTTCCAGCACAACATCCCAAGGGGAATCCTGGAAGATTTAGGGACTATTTCAAGAACGATTTCCCAACGAGAGCCTTACAGGAACGCGAAACCCCTTGAAGAATCGCACTCGCAGGTGTGACGGTGTTCGGTGAGGTCCCCCCGGAGAAGGGCAGCGGGGCCGTGGTGCCGAGCCCTGCGCTCCGCCGGGAAACCAAAGGGAAATGTGCCCTGCTGCCCACCCGAGCGGCTTCGGGCTGCGCTGCTCGGCCTTCCAGCAGCGCCGGCAGGGCCAGAGGCACAAACACCGGCACGGCTCTGGGCCGGGCAGCGGGGACATCGCTCCGCGGCTCACGCTCCTTCTTTATTCCTCCTTCTGATCGGCTTTTTCTCTTTTTTACCCTTTTTAAACTTTTTTTCCTCTTTACTCTTTTTTTTTCCTCTTTTTACTTTTTTTCTCTTATTTTTTCTCTTCTCTTTTTTCTTCTCTTTTTTTCTCTTTTTCCTTTTTTTATCTATTCCTTTTTTTTTTCTCTTTCTTTTTCTTTTTACTTTTTTCTTTTTCTCTTTTTACTTTTTTCTCTTAATTTTTCTCTTCTCTTTTTTCTTCTCGTTTTTCTCTTTTTCCTTTTTCTCTTTTCTTTTTTCATTTTTCTCTGTTTCTTTTTCTTTTTTACTTTTTTTTTTTTTTTCTTTTTTTACTTTTTTCTACTATTTTTCTCTTCTCTTTTTTTTTTTCTTTTCTCTTTTCCCTTTTGTTCTCTTTTCTTTTTTCTTTTTTCTTTTTCTCTTTTTACTTTTTTCTCTTATTTTTTCTCTTCTCTTTTTCTTCTCTTTTTTCTTTTTCCTTTTTTTTCTTTTTTTTCTTTTTTCTTCTCTTTTTTCTCTTTTCTTTTTCCTTTTTTCTCTCTTTCTTTTCCTTTCCCTTTTTTTCTTTTTTTTCTCTTTTCCCTTTTTCTCTTTTTACTTTTCTCTCCTTAGTTTTTTCCTCTTTTTTATTTTCTTCTCTTTCTTTGCTGTTTTTTCTTTTTTCTCTTTTTCTTCTCTTTTTTCCTTTTTTTTTCTTTTTTATTTTCTTCTCTTTTTTGCTATTTTTCTTTCTCTTTTTTCCAATTTTTTCTCTTTTCTTTTTTTCTCCTTTTACTTTTCTCTCTTTACTTTTTCTCTCTTCTTTCTTTTCTTCTCTTTCTCTCTTTCTTCCTATTTTTTTTCTTTTTTACTTATCTTTCTCTTTTTTTTTCTTTTTTTTCCCCCTCTTTTTTCCCCCAGAAGCCATGTCCTCACAAAACCTTTTCTCCCTCCCTCTCCTCAAACCTCGCCTCTCCACGTGCTTGCTTTCTCCCACCCCCATTTTCCCCATGAATCCTCTCCTTTCCCCTCCCTTCCAAACCCCTTTTCCTCTCCCCATTATCCCAGGCCCGAGCATCCTTGACCCCATCGCTGCAGGCTGGAGGCTGAGGGAGGGAAAACGCCACATTTTGGTCCTTCCCCAGCGGGGTGATGCAGAGATGGGGAGCCAGGCTGCTCTTCAGCCTGATGCCGAGCATCCCGGCCCGTGTCTGGGAATTTGGGGCCGGAGGGGGTGCCCAGCCCGGCCGGAGCCAGAACCGGGAATTTGGGGCCGGAGGGGGTGCCCAGCCCGGCCGGAGCCGGGAATTTGGGGCCGGAGGCGGTGCCCAGCCCGGCCGGAGCCGGGGGTCTGCGCTCCATCACTCGCGGCCGGGATGCAGGAGCTGGACCAGGAGGTGCAAATTGACGTGAGCGGGATGCTGGCAGCACCCCGGGCTGATGAAAGGACATTGTTAAGGAGCCCGTAACGTTTCTCATTAATGGGGCTGCCGCGGGCGGGTGAAGTTTTGAGCTGAAAAAAGCCAGAAGACAAAAAAAAAAAAAAAAATCCACCTGGGCAGTAATTAAGATCGATCCCGTGCGCGGAGTTATCAATTTTTAAAACCTCTTTAAGTGCCTTATTTAGTTATTTTAAACAGGGCTTTTTATTTGTTGCCGTGAGTTTTCCTGGAGGAGATGGGAGCGTGGGGAGCTCCTCCTGGGCTCCTCTCCCTGATCAATCATCCAGCCTGGGGGAAAGAGGGTGCTGCTCCATGCCTGTGGGGCTGCGAGGTGCCAGGGCTGCCCATCCAGTGCCGGGGGTGTTGTTTGGGGTGGAATCGCTTTGCTTTTTGCTGAAGTTCTGGCTGCACAGGGCAGCAGGGCAGATGGAAGAGGAGCTCCTGCTCGCGGGAGGAACGGGGAGGAAGATGAGGGCCCAGCCCGGTGTGGGGGCTCAAGCCAGCTTAGGCACCAGCCGAGGTCAGAGCGGCTGGGGGAGGTTGTGTTTAATTAAAATAACCCTCAGCATGACCCCGAGTGCAGAGCTGCTGGGAGCTGGTGGAGGAAACAGCTGCAGCCCTTTTATCTGAGCGCAGCCTGGGCGCAATGATGTCATTTTCATTTCCGATGGGCACCGGGATGACCTCATTCCACATGGAATCTTGTCTCTCACTTCAGAGTAGGGCACTTCGGCCGATCCGGAGCCCGGCTCCGCTCAGCCCCTCCCAGCCCTGCTCACGTCCAAGGCTGGAGCACCACGGCAGGAGAGGAACCCCAAGGGGGGTTTGGATCCAGGTTTGAGTTAAAGCTTTAAAACTCTGGACAGCAAAAGGAAAACCCATTGTGTTTCCATTGGTGCAGACTGGGAGGTTTTGGAAAATTGGTTTTGTTGACTGCCCAGAGCAGCTGGGGCTGCCCCTGGATCCCTGGCAGTGCCCAAGGCCAGGCTGGACACTGGGGCTGGGGGCACCTGGGACAGTGGGAGGTGTCCCTGCCATGGCTGGGGCTGGCACTGGGGGGGGTTTGGGGTCCCTGCCAACCCAACCCATTCCACGATTCTGTCATCCTACAACTTTGTTCTCATGGCTGAGCCTTTCCAAGAGGTTCAGTATTGATTATGACCCATGATGTTTAGAAAGCTTGAGCCTCTAATGTGGTCCTTATTTCTGCTTTCATTAATCAAACACATTTTATGTGCTTTTGATACCAATCAAAAATGGTTTCGATCAGCATGGTAAGTGCAGGTTGAATTTTGGGGGGCAGTGGGCACACAGCAGCTTTTCAGTAGTTAAATGACAAAATAACATGTGGGAGGAAATTATTTCTTCATAGTGCCCAGAAAAAAAAAATCCTTTGTCCTGTCTGAACAAAATGCTCACACAACCATTTTAATTTTTACTTAGAGAAAACTTTCCCACGAGGGACCTGGGTTGGCACCTCAGCCAAAGTGCAGGCGGCCTGGAGCCGTGTGGGCAGAGCCCTCCGGAGGTTCAGGGCTGTGCAGGAATTCAGGGAGCGCTGCAGCGTGAGCTGCTGCACCAAAGCATCATTTACAGACGCAGCCAGCGCCACGTGATGGCAAACTTGGTGTTCCCCAGCTGGAATGGGGATGATGCCTCAGTAATCAGCGGGGATGGCTGGAGAGCAGCTCCTGTGCCCCCTTCGGCTCCTGGTGCCCCCTGCCCCGAGGAGCAGGAGGAGGAGCAGAGGGAGATAACCCCAAGGGCCGGAGCTGTAATTCACAGGGAGCCAGCAGAGCTCATGTCCAGCCTCACCCTGGGCAGCCAGGGACACCAGCACAGGCACCTGGTGCTGCCAAAGGGTCAGGGCTGTGCAGAGGACACGCAGAAAATGCCTTTTGTTTTATCTGGAACCTGCAGAAGCTTGGCCTTAATGCAGGGCTGAGCCATTGTGGCTTTCAGTGCTCTTGAAAGGCTTTCTCAAATGTAGCCTTTGTCACAAAAATAAATTTTAAAATATGTAATAATGAGTGTCTGCCTGTATAATAATATATAATGTATAAATTAATTTGTAGGGAGTGTGGTGGGGACCCCTCTTTGACCAAACATCCAACCAAGGCTGGAATCCCACCACTGGAAGTGCTTGTTTGGGCTGGGTTTTTTCAAACCTTTATCTGAATATTGTCATCCTAAGCACCCACTCAGTGGATCAGAAGATTGGCCACCACTGGTGAATGGAGATCCAGCCTCTTCAGGAGCTCCATGCCTGCAGTGTGGAGCAGCATCAGGAGAAGTGGGTTAGGAGAGAGGCTCTCAGTCTCTGCCTATCCAAATGTCCTATTTTTCTTAGGACATACAATTCCTGATCTCAGGGCTGCTGTGCTTTCTTACTTTCTGTGTAAAAAGTGAGGAGGATGAACCGCAGACATTCCCAGTGGTTGTGACAGATGGGTGGCAGAAGGGATGGGATTTCATCACAGAATAGTGGGGAAATAGAAAACTATCCTGATTTTTGTGTATGAAATAGATATGAGAGATAGATAGATAGATAGATTGATTGATTGATTGATTGATTGATTGATTTGTATCTGTATTATCTACACAGATATTATGAGGTGAGTGTCCAGTCTCATGTCCCAGGCTGAGAAAAACCCCAAACAGAGAATTAACTCTGCGGAAAGTTCTGTTTAAGTGGGGCCAAAATCAACCTAGAAAATAATAGCAAAAACTGAAAGGAAACTGATTTATTGTCCATGCAAGTCTTCATTTTGCAGCCTTTAAACTGCATTTTGCAGCAGATTGTTGTGCAAATACAATGGAGTGCAGAAGAGGATGGGACTGGAACGAGGTTTGGATGTCCGCGTGTCTTAACTCGGAGATCACATCTGTCTGCACAGGAGTATCAGGCTGGAAACTCCAGGCGTGTCTGCTCACTCCCACAGCTGTTTACAGCCTGTTTATCCCCTAAAATGAGCAGCCTAAGCCCAGCCTGGGTTGCTGGGGAAGGGGCTGCTTTGAGGAGGAGCAGGCTGTTAATTGAGCAGCTCCCCGCGCCCGGCTCGGCAATCAGTCTTCCCTTCCGTCGCTCCCGATGACCAGCAGCCTGCCTCCAACCTTCTGGCTGTCAGGAAAATTGTGACAAGGCAAATGTCAGATCATGTGGAGCCTTCGGAATGTTTTTGACCCCTTCAATCTGTTTTCCAGCCTGGGTATGGCGAAGAAGCTGTGTTGGACTAATTGGTTGTCTCTCTTCTCCAGGCAGCGGATAAAGTCCAGGTACATAATCTGATTCTTTTGGATGAGCAGCATCCTGTCTTTCACAGCTTTATGTCATGTCAACCACTGCGGGATTGCTCTGGAAAAGTCCTTTTTTGCCAAAGCTGGAGCAGAAGATGCAGAGATCCTACAGCCTCTCATCTGCCGGGGTTGAGCAGCGCCCAGCGGAGGCTGCAGCCTCTCTGTGACTGTTACCAAACAAAATCTGATTCATCTTCACTGAAACACAAAATATTGCAGCTGCCAGGAGGAAGTGATAGCTTGGAAATGCTGCACTTCCATTGTTTTTTTTGTTTTAACCAATACTCTGTGCTTTCAGGTAGAATATTCTGTGTTTGAAATGACCTACATAACCATTGAGCTTGATTTCACTAAGCTGCCCTGCTGTCTGCTCAGTAACCTTCATCCTGGACAGTGTTTTTAGGGCTTTTGAGTTGTTTCTTTTCAGTAGCAGTAAAACAATAAGAGAATAGCAGGCTGAATTTGGTGATCTGGGGAGGAACAAAAATACAGAGATAAGAGGGAGCAGTGTTGTATGAAACTGGCTGGAAACTTCAGAGCCAAATTGTCCCCAGACATCAGAAAATGGTATGTTGTAGTTAATAGAATTATAGAATCATGGAATTGTTTGGGTTGAAAGGGACTCTGAAGCTATGGAAGCCCACCCAGTGCCACCCCAGCCATGGCAGGGACACCTCCCACTGTCCCAGGTGCTCCCAGCCCCAGTGTCCAGCCTGGCCCTGGGCACTGCCAGGGATCCAGGGGCAGCCCCAGCTGCTCTGGGCACCTGTGCCAGGGCTGCCCACCCTGCCAGGGAACAATTCCCAATTCCCAAACTCCCATCTGACCATACAGTTCATGGTATCGAACCTAAACCTCCTCTCAGTTTAAAGCCATTCCCCCTTGTCCTGTCACTCCAGGCTCCTGCAAATCCTCTCTCTCCATCTTTCTTGTAGGTCCTGGAAGGCTGCAATTAGGGTACCCCAAAGCCTTTTAAGGAGGGAGAAGTATATCTGCATTTCCCTTTTACCTGAGAACACCCCCAAAACTCCTCCAGCCCTCCTGCACAAGCACAGCAGAACTTTCCAGAGCACACAGCCCCGATTACCCCAACGCCGCGTTTTTGTTGGAGCATTAAAATTCAAGGCCTAAACACACAGTTGGCAATCGGAGCTCAGAACATGCACGTTGCAAATGTGGATATATCTCGCCGAGTACACAGCCCATAAAATATGTAGTCTAAGATCACTCATTTATTTAAAGATGCTTTTTACCTCAGATGGAAAATGACACAAATCTAAATATTACAATGCCGAGTAATGTGTAACTGTCTGTGTGTTATAGCCTTAACACCACACTTTTGATGCAGAAGAGATATAGCAGCTGCACTTTAATTTCAAGCAAATTGATCCCAGATGTAAATGTTGTTTTGTTGCATGGAAGATAGTGCACAGGTAAAGCAAATATCATTGGTTTATAGTCCAACAGAGTGTTGCAACAGGATCCAGGCTCCCCTGCCCAGGCACACATAAAAGTCAGGAGGCTGTGGAGGAGACACTGGAAAGACACAGCTTTGCTTTCTACCCTTTAAAATCCAACCACCTGTGATCTAAGGAGCTGTTTGGAAGCCAGGAAAGCGTCGTGTTTTGTCAATTGTCCTGCAGGCAAAAATCTAAATTTGGCTTGTTTTCCATCTCTTTTGCTGCGTGTTTTGTAGAGGAGGTTTTCTCCCGACGTATTTGTGTTTGGCATGAAAGAATAAGAAAAACCCCTGGATTTACTGACTCAGGAAACCTCTCCTTTAAAGGAAAAATAATAGAGGTAATTGAGCTTCACTTTGCCTGCAGACACCCCAATGTCTGTGGCACTGTGGGCAATGTATAAACAGCAAAATCATTTCTTTATTGTCTCCTGCCTATGGAGGATGGCAAGGCCCAGATATCTTGCTGTCACAGCTCTGCTTATGAACAACAGACCTTCTTTATTTTTTCTAAACTAGAGAATCCTGCTCATCCAAGGAGGAGAAATCTGCATTTGGAGAGACAACTTAGAGGGCATGGAGTGCCTGGACACAGGGTGGGCAGGCCCTGGCACAGGGTGCCCAGAGCAGCTGTGGCTGCCCCATCCAGGATTTTATGTTTCTTTTCACTTCTGGTGCTTCCACAAAGGCTGAAATTTAGTAAAATCATGGGAATACTGTGTTTGGATCCTTATAAATCCTTCTAAACTGATGTTAAGTGATTGAAGTTAAACTTTTGTGAGTTCCTGCTTGCCAGCCGTGCTGATTTAACTCCATTTCCTCCTGAATCACTGGAGACAGAGCAGTGCCCAAGGTGTGCAGTGAACGTGTGGCCTTTCAAACACCACAACATCTGGATAAATGTGTACATAGCATACACGAAGGTGGTGCTGAAGGACAGGCACTTCTGCACAGTATTTTTTTCCCCTTACAGTGCCAGGAATTGACTGGGCCTGTCACAGAGGCTCAGTGTATGTGTACAACCTCATTGTAGCAACTCCTGCAAGTATTTAGCAGTAAGACATATTGACCATATTCAGAAGTCCTTACTCAGACAAAACCCAGGGGTCAGTGTGAGTCTCGATTAATCAATTTTTTCAGGAACAACTCACTCTTTCGGGGAGGTTTTGAAGCACATCCCTTTGCCAGAATAAAAAAAAAAAAAAATCAGGATTAAAATCTGGCCAGGACAGGGGAAGACACAGGGTTCTTTGCTGGGATTGCAGGTGCTGCAGGGGAGGAAATGTGGATTTTTTGGTGGCAGGAGGAGGCTGGGATGTGAGGGAAGGTGGCAGTGAGCACTCAGCCTGACAGAGCTGCTGTATAATAGCAGGGCACTCACCTCAAATCACAGGTTGTGAAAACTGACATTTCCATTCAAATTACTCCAATAGCCAACTGCTCCCCGGTGCAACTCCTTCTGTAAGTGACACGGTGACAGTGATCCAGGAATTTAACTTGCTGTTGTCTCGTTCCAAGTGGGATCATGAAGTTGGTGACATGCATTAGGAGGATGGCTCCTGGTGGCAGCCGGTGCCATTAATCACGGGGCGAGGCAGGGCCCGGGCAGCGGTGTCAGCTCAGGGTGCCTGTCCCTGCTGGGAGCTGCCTCTCCCTGCCCCTCATCTCCTCCTCTCCCGACGCCTGAGCCAGCAGCTCCCGCTCCACTGAAGTTTTCCTGGCACCTCCTGCTTCCTTGTGGGTTTTTTCAAGTCTCTCTCTTTAATTATGATGGGCAGATCATCTGTTCTTGACACATGAGTAGCTGATGGCCGCATTGCTGTGCTCTCTCCTCTCCTCAGGGATGCCTCTTGGATTCCTTTTCTCTTTTCCTCAACTTGGCTTTCATTGCAAGCTGCCTTTTAAATTTCTGTCTAACCTTTTCAGCAGGAAGCCTTTTCTGTTGATGAAATAAGCCAGCAGATTCTGTGATTTGAGGTGTTTGCCACACACAGGCTGAAACTGTGGACAGGTTTCGCCCAACTTTACTTTTGTGTCGCATCATCACAAAACCCCTTTTGTTCTTTGTGCTCTGCCCAGCTATCACCACACTGCTTTTGGCTCCATCCTTTGGTGCTGGAGCCAAAGCATTTGGCAGTGGATTGCCTGTCTGTGCCTTAGGTATTCCTAATCTTCCCCAAACCGCTGCCACTGATGGGCGGGGAAGCAGAATTTGAGGTGGATTCCCTGCGCCCCGTGGTGGCACCGCTCAGAAGAGGATCCCAGGGCCCTTCCAGCCCCACAGGGCTGGGACAGGTCAGGGCAGGGTTGGGCTCAGGCTCTGGGCCCCCTTGTTCTGCCCTGCAGGATGTGGATGCTGCAGGCTTTGGGGATTCCAGCCAGCAATGGCAGAAGCCCCAGTCACAGATCTGAACCTCCCCGAGCCCAAAAACCACCCACATCTGGATCTCGGCCTGGACATCTTCCCTCAAAACTCGTGTTTGGAACTTGAGAGCCAGCAAATACATGGAACGGTTATTAAGGATAATGTAATTATAAACTGATGTTGATCTGCACTTCTTTAATAAAAAATAGGCTTCGTTATGGTTGTCACAGTCAGAAGAATAATTAATGCCAACTTTTCATAGGGAATCATCACCTCCTTGGACAGGGAGTGACTGCAACAATATTTTGGAGCAGAGCCTTCAGAAGAAGACAAACTCCAGTGTGTGCAGAGTGTCTGTGAGTCACAGCCCTCCCTGCCTGACAACAGAAAATAAACCAAATATATCAACTGTTGATTCAACACCGAGCGCCAAACGTGAGGGAAGACATCCTGCTAAATTAGGATTATTCCATCATTTTCAAATTAAATTTTCATGGAAATATTGCCTCTCTAATTCCCTGCAAAATGATGTGGAACCAACAGACTCAGGGTCGGTTATTTGGGTATTTGGGATCCTGGAATGTCACGCTACTCAAAGGTTACGCTTTGATCTTGCTTAGAAGCTCAACAAATGACAGAAAGGTCTGGATCGAAAGAAACCTTTCAATATCACCCAGTGCCATGGCAGGGACACCTTCCTCTGTCCCAGGGTGCTCCAAGCCCCATGGTCCCACCTGGCCTTGGGCAGTGCCAGGGATGGAACAGCCACAACTTCACCCTCATTGACAGAGCACTGTTGGGTTTATTTCGTTTTTGAAGACAAATCCCTCTACTGAGACAAGGTTTGGCCAAAAACATGGAATAATTTGCAGGCTGAGCTGCCCCATCTCCAGCTTCCCTGGACATGCTCCAGCCCCTCAAGGTCCCTCCTGTCCTGAGGGGCCCTGAGCTGGACACAGGACTCGAGGTGGGCACCACTCTGCGTGACCAGGGAGTTCCTGAGTGTCCCAAGGCCCTGCTACAGAGCAGAAATGCTGAAAAGCATAAGAACCTCCCCAAAATCACTGAACAAGCAGATGCTCAAAGCTGCCGAAGAATGGAAAACTACTGGAGCACAGGAAATAAATTTCAAATTTGGGGGTGCTGCAGCATTTGCAATTTCCATTATGGAGACCATTTCTGTTACAGGCTTTGGACGAGGAATAAATTAAACCCAACCAGTTTAGTGAATATCCAGCTGCCTTCTGAGGTTTCAGAAAACACCGCTTCCCTCATTGTGGGAGGAAACAAATCCCCCGTGGTCTGGCCAAAGGCAGAGCAAGAGCCCCGGGTTTGGGGCGAAGGAGATATTCCATAAAAATCGTGGCTTTCATGAAGATGAAGCACAGCAGAAGTCGCACAAAAGTGCTTTGATACGCTGCTGAATGGAGGATTAACTGCACAATGCTGTGAATTCACTGTGTCTCCTGTTTGTTTGCTGTTTGTTCGTGGTGCCAGCAATAAAAATAATGTTTGGCTGCTAAAAGTGCTAGAAAAGGGCTTTTTGGTGCCCAGAATATGTTTGCCAGCAGGTGAGTGGGGTGGGGAGGGAGAAAGAAGAAAGCTTAGTTTCATTTATTTTCAAGGGTGGGAATTTAATGCTGGGAACCCAGTTCATATTGCATTTCTTATCAAAAGCCTTATCTCTGTAACTGAGCTTGCACAAACTCCATGGAAAAAAAAAACACAAAAAAAAACCCCAAACAAACAAAAAATCCCAAAAAAACCCCAAACCAACAAAAAATAAAAGCAAAACCACCAAACACAGCTCGTGCAGCCTGGCAGGGTGGGTTATTTATAGCAGATCTCTGCCTTTTGTCAGCCTGGTGGGCTGTGGATGTCGCTCCCAAATAAACCCCGTTCCGTGCAGCAGGGGAGGAAGAGCCCTGTGGCTTGGAGAGCATGGGTGGGAGCTCATGTCCACGAGACAGAGAGGGCTGTGGCACAGAGCACTGCTGGGCAAAAGCCACCCCAATCTAATCATCAGCTCTGGTCGTCAGCGAGAGCTGTGGGAGAAGACGTTGTATAAAGCAGACACATCCAGGAAATAATGCCTGCCCAGTGCAGCCAGATGGAGTGGGGATATCCTGACAAAGCATTTGTTTTAATAAATGTTCAATTAAAATTATTTCTGTAGTGCAAGCATGGTCCAGAAGTAGTATGGGAATTAATAAGGTTGCTGTCAGAAATAAACATTAGGGGAGTTGTGTGCTAGTTAAAAATGGCAGTTATAAAAAAATAAATCTTAACGTTTCTATAGGGTTGTTTTGTGCATGTGCAAACCATCTTGGTCCATGTTATACTTTCAAATGATGATTTTCTGGTTTCTACCCTGGTATAATTCCATTTATGTGGGAATCTGTGGGTACATGGATCCTACACTGTGTGGCCAGGGCTCTTCACACAGGCAAAATCGTGCAGGGGTTGAGCAGACTCTGAGCACCGGGAGATTTGTATTAGTTGCAGCCTCATCTCCATCCTTTTATTTGTTTATTTATCAAAATAAATAAGCAAATGTGCCTTAGGTTGAATTTTTCTAATTGTATAATCAAAGCCTCTGTGTGCAAGGGGAACCCACCTGGAAATACCCAGAAATTGGAGGTGGCCACGGCAGGGATGGGTCTGACACTGATGAACAGGAGTCTGAAGATTCCAGAGCTGAGAAGGTTTTGTTTAGTTTTCATTTTTAAATTATTTAAAGTTTAAATTAAACATTAATTTATCATGTTTATATTATACTGTGCTGTATTGTGTTGTATTATATTATATTATAATGTGTAATTATTAAATAATGTGATATATTGTATATCATAATATGCTGATATTATATAATAACTAATCATATAAATAAAAAATTAAAATTTAAAAAGAAGCATTTTAATTTTGAAAGAAGACACTTGGTATTTTTCTGGAAAAATCCCACAATACGTAGTTTGGAATTATTTTTAGAGGTGCTTCATTTAGTCCAGCAATGAGACCTGAGTGGTTATCTGATTTTTCTCTTATTTTGGGCTTTATTTGTGCCCCTGGCCCAGCTCCAATGCCCTGTTGGTGGCAGCACCTGGGTGTCCCTTCCTGTCTGGGATGGCACACGTGGATGTGGACCCACTGTGGTAAGAGAAAATTAGATTTAAGCTGTAGCAATCAATAAATCTTAAAACAGCCGAGCATTTCTAGAAAAAAGTCTTTGCACAAGTGTCCCTGACCCAGCAAGAAAAATCTTTTTTGCGGTGTCTAAAACTCCTGGAAGTGTTTTTTCCTGCCACATCTGGTGCTTCAAAGCCTCGGTGGCTGCTCAAGGTGTGCCCTCCCTGCGCTCACCCGGAGGGGTCAGGTGGCACGAAGGGACAGAACTCAGGGCTGCCCCTGCCCACCAGGGTGTGCCCATGGAAAGGGCTGTGGGGCATCCTGGGCACCCCCCAGAGCCCCTGGCACCGCTGTCCCTTCCAGGCCGGGCTGGGAGCACCTGGGACAGTGGGAGGTGTCCCTGCCATGGCTGGGGTGGCACTGGGGGGGATTTTGCCAACCCAGCCCATCCTGGGATCTGCCAAGGTGGGTGATGCCCAGCCCCCTCAGGGGGTTTGCCAAATCCCAAAGCTCCCACAGCCGCGGTGCCCAGTGGGACCCAGATCCCTGTTGGCCCTTCTGAGGAGCACCAGCCCAGGCTGCAAATATTCAATGTGCCAACACTCAAGGAGCTGGACTTGGCTAGTTCTTGTGGGCCCCTTCCAGCTCAGCGTATTCTGTGATCTGACAATATTGAAAATCCGGCTGCCAGTGTACCTGGGGAATGAAAACAAGGGGAAGGGAAACACTGGAATAAATTAAATAAGAAATCTATTCAGTGAAAAAAAAAACATAATATGGGTTTTGCAGTACCTGAAAGCAGAGAAGCTAAAGACTGTTCATGAATGTGCTTCCAGGTGTGAGTAGCTACACATTGGAGCAGTCCTTGGGAGTGCACAGTGCTCACTGGTGAAAAGCAATGTTATGTCTTCCCAAGCTTTGACTGTAGTCATTAAATTTATTTGTGACAATATTATTTGTTTATTCCCAATAATAAATATTGCAAATAATACCATTCCTTTACATTTTCTAAACACTCTTGGTAATAAAAGATGGATTAATTTAAATATTATATGAAGCACAAATGCAGGCATTATACAGATGTGAGTTAAAAGACTGAAACAGCATTTTAATTTTCAGGCCACTATTAATGCTCCTGGCTCCATTGCCATTTTGGACATTGCTGTGTGTCTTCTAAATTTTCTCATTATTAAAATCCTCGCATTTAAATCCTCACACCAAGTATTAGAAGTATTTTGCTGTTTCCTGGCTCCAGGCGCCGACTATGCCCCTTTAAAGCCGGCTCATCCCCCCCAGTCACTGCAAAAGGGGAAACAAATAAATAAGTAAAGAGGCCGATAGGTAAATAAATAAATAAATAGATCTGGTAATTTAGTACTAGAAAGTTAATTCAGGGGACCTCTAACCTTTAAACCACCACGTGACTATTGATTTTCAATATCAGGCTGGCCCGTGCCACCCTGAGCGTGTAGAGCAGCAGATTCCAAACAGTTTTTTCCTTATCAGTCCAGTCCCCGAGTACTTGTGCATTAAGACAACAAATACCGGTGGCTCCCAGCCTGTCACATGGCGGCCCTGCAGACGTGCTGGGCCTCTAATGAACTTGGGCTCCTGGCAAACAGATCATGGCCAGGGGGCTCCAGCAGCGCCTTCGCGGCTCCCCGGGGCTGCGCCATGGCCGGGATGGAGGTGGCCAACAGTGGGGGGATGCACCGCGAGGTGGCCTCCAAAACCCCACTGACCCCAAACCGTTCCTGTTCCCGTTCAATCCCATCCCCTGTGTCTGTGGGGCTGCTGAAGCTGCTCCTCCCCACCCAAGGCGCGGATGAAGGCGGAAGGAGCGGCGCTGCTCTGAACCCCACGCCTGGATTAGTCGGTAATTCCAGGACATGCTGCTGCAAGCACCTTCCTCCCTCTGCAAGCACCAATTAGTGCAATCAGGGCCCGGGCTGGTGTGCCACCATCCACGCGCGGCATTCCCAGCCCCGATGAAGATGTGTGCTTCCACCCTCGCACCTAAAAAAAAGACTTTCTCCTCCCCTCCTCGGCCTCCAGCTTTATTGATTATTGGAAATGTTACATCCCGGGAGGAAAATGTCATTGCTTTAAATACCAGCATTAACAGTTGGGAAAAGTTCTTTTTCACCCAGGCGTGCGTGATGAAGAAAAATTAAACGATGGGAAGGATGGTGAAATACATGGAATTTTAAAGGAAAAAAGAGTGGTTTGTGTGTTGATTCAACTGAGCAGGAGCTTCCCCCCACTTAAGTAAGCGAGCACATCTCATACTGGACTTTTTTACTGGAACAGTGAAATATATAATGAAATCCAACAAGGAAACTGGAAAAACAGCCAAATTGGTGCAGCAAAGTGGTTAATAGGATCATTAGCCTCCTCGCTGTATTTTTTTGGACATTGTGTGCCTGTACCGTAGTCCTCGAGAGCAGATTGCAGGAACAGGCTGACAGTTACCCGCTAACTCAGCAGTGCTGGGTGCAAACTGCCATCTTCCTGTGGATTTACAGCTGCCACTTCTGCTACTTCAATTAGTTCTATAGCACACAGATGTTGCTTAAATGTTGCTGCTAATGATACTGCAATAAGCGTAAGATTCATGCCATATTTTGAGGCACGTAAATTTCTCAAGTGGCACAATTAAAGTGGAAATATTAGGTGGGGAGAACTTGGCAGTCTCTCCAACTTGGAAAGCGCACCCGCTATGCAATAATGGGTCAAAAATTCATTCAAGTTTTACTGCTGTTCAGAGTTTTAAAAGACTTTTCACAGTTGAATGCAAAGTAGTAAAAAGCAGAGTATTAGGAAATGAGAATGCTGTTGTGTTATTCAGACATGACTTTTTAATTTCAAATTGGAATCACGTGCCCGCCGCGGCCGCGAGGACCGCGCGCTGCCCGGCCGCAGCACTGCGGTGCAGGAGGAATAAATCAAAAGTTTTCTTTAATACTGATTTAATTGAAGGCTCGGCGTGGTGGTTGTGTTAGCGGGGGGAGGGAGAAGAAAAAAAAAAAAAAGAAGAAAGGAGAAAAAATGGTTTCCTGAATCACACACAGAGACAGCATCAATCATTTCCGAAGCCAGATGTAGCCTCCAAACTGCAGCCTGACAACACATCTCCTGTTTGTGCAGCCACCAGGCAATTATTCTTTCCATTATATCTCCCAATGACAGATCTCCAAACCCAGGGCTGTAAAAATTAGAGTTTGGGCTTACACAGTTGTGTCGGGTCTTAAAAAAAAAAATAAGAAAACTTATCATGGCTGCAGTGTTTATGAGCTTGTCAAAGTACATGTACATAATTTTCATCAGAATTTCTTTTACCTCATTTCCAGTCCTTCAGGATTAGATTTATCAGCAGCTCCGCGCCGGCGTCCGAGCGGCTTTTCCACCTGCGAGCAGGATCCGGCTGCGGGGAGCCTGTTGGGGTGGCTCTGGTTGAGAAATGTGAAAGCTTTTCTTCCTCCTCATCTTTTCTGCCTCTTCATCCCCACCATTTATTTCATCATTTTCTTCATCTTCGTTTTTTTTTCGTGATTTGTTTTATTTTAGTAATTTTGTCATTTTTTCATCATAGTCCTCATCTTTTTTTCCATATTTTCATCACCACCATTTGTTTAATTTTCTTCACCATTGTTTACATTTTCTTAATTTTCATCATATTTTTCTTCGTCTTCACTATTTATTTCATCATTCTCTCAATGATTTCATTCATCCCTTTCTTAATTTTCATCATTTTCTTCATCCTCATCTTTTTCTTTACCATTTCTTTCATCTTCCCTCAAATATTTTTCTTGCTCAAATATTTTGGTAGTGTACTGCCTTGGATCTCCATCAAATTTAGGTGTAATTTTTAGAAACACTGCGGCCTCCTTGGTACATTCATCACTGTGAATTTGTCATAAGGAAGAAGCACCAGTGGCAGGCAGTGCTAAACTGGGCAGCAAACCCAGAGCTGGAAATCCACACATTATTTCCATTTAATGTTTAATTTATTTGAACTGGGAAGACATTATCAGGCTAGCACTGATTTTGAAAACTCAGTGTGGGTAGTATGTTAAGGATGAGGTTAAATCTTAGAAGAAGCCATCATTAGTAAATTAAAGCTGATGAACATCAGCACCTCATATCTAAATTACTGATTTTCTACCCCATTTCCATTTCTCTGCGTGGCACCATCCCACTCCTGCTTTGGATTATATCATAATATTTAATTTCTTCCCAATATCCCATCTAACCCTGCCCTCTGGCAGTGGAAAGCCATTCCCCCTTGTCCTGGCACTACAGGCCCTTGTCCAACATCCCTCTCCAGCTCTCTTCCATTTTTTTTCTCTTTGTGAACACAACTCTGAAAATCAAAACATCTTTCCATGATTTCCCGTATAAAAAACATCCAGCATTGATAAATGAACATACTTTGAGCTCTTCTCTGCAGTAGCAACTGAATTTTTTTACAAATTAAAGCTCAGATGGAGAACAAAACCAAGCACAACTTCTAATATTGGTTTTCAGGAGAAAAGCTGCAGAGGTCTCTGATTTGTGCTGGTGAAGGTGGAGTCAGGATGTGATGATTTTATGGAATTTACAGAAGCAATGTCCTGTCCTTACATCATTTCTTTTCTGTGATTCATCACAGGTTTTTGTCTTCCAGTATATGAGTGGTCACCTGTGATTTGTCCCCCAGAGGAGTAAAAATGGAACAGAAAAAGGCAGCTGGGCTCCAAATATCACACCCAAATTATGCATCCAAGTTGATGAAAGAATGTTGCTGTGGGATTGTGTACTGATTTACTCACCACACGATTTAGGGGGGAAAACCAAATTAAATCTTTATAATTACCTCAGCAGCCACCAGCACGGGTTGTGTTTGTGCTGCCGGATGGACAGACTGGGCCAGGGTGTCGCTGGTGCAAATGCCATGGAGGGACCAGCAGGGACGTGGCAAAGTGGCCCTTGAACTTCCCAGCTCTCAGGATTTGCTGGAAAGGCTTTTCTTTGCATTGGCAAAGACTTCCTAACTCCATCCCACTCTGACTTTGGCACTTTGTTTCTCATCTCCAGTAGCCTCTGTAATCTATTATGGTATATAGGCCAGTCTGATCCCCCCTCGCTCCAGCCTATGTCCTCTTTCTATTTAGGAATTAATTATGATGCTATCTCATATAACTCATTAGTATCAATTAATTCTTCCCCTTTCATGATTTTATATAGCTAAATTAGATTGCCTCTCAGGAACTTCATAATCACTACTGGACTCATTTAGATATATCTTTTTTTTCCCCTTCTCCACCCAGTTTCACTTGGACATGGGGTTGCGATGGTAGAAATGCCCCATCCCATCCCATCCAGGGGGACAGCGCCCCTGTACCCCATCTGCACCACCTCTGGCCTCACCTCGCCCATAATTCTGAATTCTGGCAGGCTTTTTTTATTACTATCTATTCATTTGGGGTCCACACAAGATGTTGTTAGTGGTTTATCAGGCTGAATAGGAAATATTTCATCATTTGGCCAAACCACTGTGAATTCTCTTGCCCTTAAACTCGCCACAGGGACAGGCAGGCAGTGGAGGGAAATGCTCGTTTTTCTCGTTCATCCTGGCAGGGTGTTAAGTTCGAAATCTCAGCTTTGCTGGAATTCGCATGTCCATATTTAACTGCTTCACTGCTTGCTGGCACATCGGATCCAGTCAGGGAAAAAGAAGCAGGAATATGATTGAATATATCTGGCACGACCTGATATTCCCACTCATTTTGAATCTGATCCAGCAGCAGCCAAGGCAATTAAATAACAAGTTTTTCTCTGGCGAAATGAGTTGCAAAATGCCCCCAGCTGCATGATGTAGGAAATACACCTTGATTTTACTAATTGCTGTGCCTGTACCTCGCTGGGGCGGATCCAAGGCAGCTTCCCAGGTTGCACATCATGTATTCCAAGGAGCTGGGCCTGGCTGGGATGGGTTATCCCCCTCCGTGAGCCCGGGATGAGGCGCTGAGTGAGGGCTGAGGGGAGGGGTGGTGAAAGGTGGGTGGATTCGCTTTGCTGGAAACATCAAACACCCAACATCATCTGCCATCCCTGGGCAGCACCACGCTCCAGGTGCTCCCGAGGCTGGCTGGGAGAGAGCTCGGGCTCAGCCTCTCACTGAACAAAGGCCAGCCTGGGGTAGGTGCAGCTCAGCTTTAGCGAGGCAGCAAAACGCAGCCCAAAGAGAAGAATTTCAGGAGATCAGCTGGTGTGGTGTCACAGCTTTGCCCCCAGGGGCTGGAACTGAACTGTCCCAGCAGCGTCACCAAGCACCTGGGATCTCCCATATCACACGACCTCCAAGGAGTTGGAACTTTCTAAAAAATCTAATGATGTGAAAGACAAAAATGTTAGATCTAAATTATTGCAGGCTGCAGCGCACACAGGTGTGTGATGGGCTTGGAGCAGCCTGGCCAAGTGCAAGGTGTTAGAACTGGATGAGCTTTAAGATCCCTTCCAACGCAAACCATTCCATGATTCTGTGGTACTGAACCTCCTGTACATCACCCAGTGCTGGGAAAACACGCCCCAAAGATGCTCCCCCAGCTCAGGGCAGAACTGGGATCAGCGCTGCTCCCCACAGCAGCTTCGGGAGAGCCCAGACGGGCTGCTGGGAATGCCTGCACCGAGCCCAGATTCCACCGGCTCCGTATTCACTGCCAGCTCCAACAGCAGCGCTGGGCACAGGAGGGCTCTGCTGGGACACCGCGACACGCCCGGAGGTTTGGATCAGGAGCCTGAGGAGTGGAATTGCCAAATCTCAATTCAGGAGGCTGTGGGCCAAGGGAAGGGAAAAAAGGGTGGGTTTCTGTAAAAGAAAAGGCCAAAGGCAGAGGCTCACAGGGTAACTTTATTTAGGGACACATTCAGATATGAACCTTTGCTCCTCTGACATCTGGCTGCTCACCACCCTGCCCCAAACACCCACTTCAGGGGGATGGCAAGGGCAAAAACAAAGAATGAAAAAAGAAAGAGGGATAAAAAAGAACCCAAAACTTTACTAGAAGGACAATTTTTTTTTTGAGAAAACCACAAGTCTGTTTCCTTCAAAATGTATAGAAAATTCAATCTTATCTCCATTCAAGATGTTTTTCAAATACTGTTCTCACTGAAAATGAGGGAAAATGCACTGTCTGATCTATCTTTTATTAATTTTTCTCTGAGAATGTCAGTTCATTCTCCTAAGGGGAGATTATTCCCATTATCAACAAATTTAACTGGTTTTGTTCAAATCTAAGAGCGTTACTGAATTTGCACTTCCTTTGACTGATCACGGAGCTCTCCCTATTATTTAATTTATTTACATTCATGTATGCAATTATATTTCGTAATCTGATTATGTGGTTTATATCTTTGTAGGGATGAGAATGCAGAATGTTGCATTTCTTTTTTATTATATGAGTTGTCAAGTTCTTTTTGGATGGAAATGAGAATTCGGTACCACTGTGGTGAGAACAGCATTAATTCCATCAGTTAACCAGACCTACCAAAATAGTGCTGGCTGCAAAATCAAGGAGCATATTCTGCACCTGAATGATAAATTTCATTAATTAATTTGACTGATAAAGTTAATATGCAAAGGAGATATTATTGTCTATAGTAAAAAAAATAAATTAATAGGTGGTTTCTGATCATCACATCCTTAAGATACTAAAACCCAGCAGATCTTATCCTTTGGAATTTTTTTTTCATAGATAGGGAGAGGAATACACGTTTTCTGCTCTTCCAACTCCCAATCATGTTTTCAGTTCTGAGTTTGTCATTGAGCTGAACCAGATGAATACATTGAAATGAAGAGGAGAAAACCAACCCTACTCTGCCATTGCTGAAATTGCTGTCACCAAGTTTGTCACTGCAAAAACTCTGACTGCAGGTGCTGAGCTGGGTCCTGCCAGCTGGGTCATCTGAACCACCTTGAGATGACCTCACAAAGTGTCATCTGCCTAAAACCCTTTTGCATTTAATCTGAATTATTTAACCAAGTTATTTTCCTTGGGCTCCTTCCATGGCAGCCTCTGCACTGCCATAGGTTCTTTTATAATACTTGGGGGCTGCACCTGGCCAGCATGAGCAGAGCTTTGCTTCTGGTAGCTGCTTTCCAGGCTAATTTTAAAAAGGAAACCCAAATTTAAAATTATTTATTGCAGATTTCTGGTGTACATCACTAACGTAAATATGGCTCAACTGTATTTATTCATTTCTGTATTTCTGTGGTTTTTTATGTATTTATTATTTTTGAGCCATTCCAGTTATTTGGTCATGGGCTTTTACAACCATCAACAGCAGAGCATTTTCAAAATCTTTATGTGCAATACCCTGAATAGGCAGTTCCAGGACACAATTTTTTGTTGGAAGGGCTGCTCTCAGTCTCTGTGTCCCCTGTGCTCTGTCACTGCTCGAGGCTCAGCTGCTGAAGGATCCTGATGAATCCCTGATTGGGGATATACAGCTCTGGAAAAGGACTGAGGTGGGCAAGGATGGCTTGGCTTGGACTTCTGTAAAACCAGTTAATGCTGGTTTAGAGCTTTGAAAGGTCTCTGAGAATCTTTCCAATTTAAAAAAATGCAATTTATGTTTATATTTTGCTAAGTACTGATATCCTTGGGCGCCTGCAGCTTGGGCTTTAACAGCTCCAGGGATTTGTTTAGATGTGTGAGGTCCATGGTCCTCACCCATGGGCTTGGCACCCTTGGTGCCTCAGAGCCTCTGGCTGGTCCCTACACACTGCTTGGCCCCTGTAAATTCTTCAGGAAGGGCTTAAGGGATGAAATAAGCTAGGAAATAGTTGAGGATAAATCTGGGAAGTCCTTGCAGAGATCCTTGGGACACTACAGCAATTTTTAGATTCATGACCTACTCTAAGATGAGACACACAGATAAAGAACAAAGGTGAAGAAGCACCATGGACTGAACTGGTCTGCCCAAACACACTTGTGAAATGGTTATTAGAGATTCCATTATTATTATTATTATTATTTATACTCATTACAGTTTCTTTTATGTCTGTGAACACAATAGCCTGGACCTAGAGCTGTCCTAAGGAGGAAAAGGGTCACTGGCACAGGTGCCCAGAGCAGCTGGGGCTGCCCCTGGATCCCTGGCAGTGCCCAAGGCCAGGCTGGACACTGGGGCTGGGAGCACCTGGGACAGTGGGAGGTGTCCCTGCCATGGCTGGGGTGGCACTGGGGGGATTTGGGGTCCTTTCCAACCCAAACAATTCAAGAGACACCCCAAGAACTCAATCCCACAACAGAATTCCATGCCACAAGAAAAGAGATCATTAAAAACAACTTTATTTGGTTTCATTGTACAATTTTTTCACATCTTCCTCCTTTCTTCTCTCCATCTTCCCTTGGTATTTCCATCCCATGTTTCCTCGTAGATACAGGGCAACTCTTGCTGTTGGCTGTGTTACCCACACCAATTCCAGCCTCAGTTTCCTTTTTTTTTCACTTGATATTTCTAGTTTAGATTTTATACAGTAGGAAATCTATGGCTTTTGTCTGGTTGAAGCAAAGCAGCTTTCAGATAATTTCCTTGCACCCTTCACCACCCCTGTTCAGTACTTGCTTTTACTACAAAGTCATTTCTCAAGCAGATTCATTTATTTAAAGATAAATGCAAACAAAGAGTCACATAACTAAAATCCTCTAAAAGTTTGTGGGCACCAAAAATGTACAATTTTGTGACTAATTGACTGCACCTTTCAATTCATTAGGTCCTTTCAGTAATAGCACAAAGCCAACAAAGAGAAAACAAAACCATTAAGTGCAACTGTTGCTTTATTTAAATGTTTAAGAAATAAAATATTTAAGAAATAAAATAGAGCCACAACTGTATCACCTCTGTCACTGCCATGTTCCAGCTGGCCAAAGCGCTCCAGTGAGTCACCCCTGAAGCAGGGTCCCAGACCAGGAGGTCTCAGCTTAATCAGTTAATTTTGACCTGAGCATTGAGAAATTATATTTGATATTTCATCTAACAATGAAATTTAGCATTGCACTGGAGAAAGAGAAACGGCTTGGGTTTCATGGTTTGATTTCTACAACTTTAAGTTCTAGGACAGTTCATTTAGTTACAACTTCAGTGTTTTATGAAGTATCTGGGTAAAGATAGAGTTTTGAAGAATACCAGCCACTTTTTAAAACTTTTTACGACTTGTGGGACTTCAGGAGCATTCCTCCTTTGTACGCTTTAGTTTAGAGGTTGTTTGCATGCCCTGACTCCAGACTGGATGCTTTCTCTTCCTTTCTGTGTAAAACTTAGGGCACCACATTGAACAACGACAAGTGGCCAAAAAGGAAGGGGAGGAAAAAAAAAAAAAATCAATTTGTAATCTGATTTGAGGGTTTTGATTTCCTCTGATGAGTTTCAATTTCATTAAAAGCAACCTTATTCGCACATAAAAGAGCTCCTTGAAGGGTAAAGCGGGGAATTGTCTCAGGGAGGATAAAGAAGCGGCGCTCCTTTGTGCGGTTGATCCAGGGCATTAATTTGGGGCGCGGGTGCGCGGGCGGGCGGGCGCGCGGTTATCGGCGCCGCGATCTGCGCGCGGGGGAGGCCTCGCAAGGGCTCACATTCAAACATCACCGCGGGCCCTATCGACACCTGCGTTATCAACAGCCCTTATTATCTGCTTAGCGGCGGGTCGCAGCCCGCCGGTGACATAATAAGCTACAAATCACTGGTGGGGCCTTTCTGCATTCTCCTAATTGTGTGTATTCTCTGGGAAAAAATTATCGCCGGGCCTCTTGTCTTGATGAGAAATTGACATTTTCTGGCGGAGCCTGGCGAGGACTATGCGGGGAGATAAGACTTATAGTTGTTTTAAAGGAGTGCAGCCATTCTTTCAGAGCCCTCTTTATTGCTCTAGTTGACCCACTTGATGAGTATGGATTTCATGAGGTCTTTTTCAGCATTTGAACTATAAAAGGTTCAGAATGACACCACCCCTTATAGACAAAAGATAACCTTGCCCTTTGAATATATTGATTCTTTATTAACTAGGCTGTTTAATGCAATGAAATGAGGCATTAGATTGAAGCCTATTTCAAGTGCTTTGAATAATCTTTAAAAGCTTGAAAGACTTTTAAAAGCTGCTCTGCAATAATTGGCATGTACTTTTAGAGACTCTTATTCCTTCGTTTTGATTAAGGAATTTTTATCATCTTCCTGTGTCTAAACTCACTGTGGGCTGACACAACATATTTCCTCAGCAGGGCTCTTACCCAGATGTGTCGTAGGTGGTGGATTGCTCTAGGAATTGTCATATGTGGGTTTTCTCCTTTTGTATTTTCCTTGCATTGAAAGTTAGAGGAACCATTTAGATGCTCATTATTCAAACCTTTGAAATAAAACTAAAAGGAAAAGTGCCAGTAGGCATTGTGCAGACTTTCATCCCTAAAAACCAGCTTATTTTTTAGCGGGATGCATCTGATTATGCCGCCTTTTAAACACGATACACAGACACACACTCAGAGTGGAACAGTTTTCAATGCATAATAATAATAATAAATAATGAAAATAATAATAACCCAAAGTGTTCTGCAGCTTTAACACCTCTTTTTTTTATCAAATCAGTTTTCATCTGACATGAAAACTATGGAAATGCTGGAGAAGAAAGGAAGCATGGTTAAAAATCCTGGTTTTCCTGTAGGTTGTGACTGCAGTGACTGAGTTTTACCTCCTGCCCTCTCCATCCCTGAACCACAGGCAGCCAAGGAGGGGCTGGGACACGCAGTGTGTCCTTTGGCACCGGATCCACACACACCACTCCATCCCTTCACTTTGGAGCTCCGAGTTTCTCAGTGCCCTCTCAAAGTTGTCAGCAGCCCTCTGATTAATGACCGGATCAAACTCCAGAACAAACTCCCCATTTCACCACCACAGGCACTTAAATTCCTCTGCCAGACCCATATTCCTGCGGAAATGCCCTTTTTTTGGTGGTGCCGGTCGCACACAAGGATACAGGAGCACATTTGGTGTCTGGGGTGGGGAACTCAGACCTGTAGATCAGGCAAAGCTTTGCAGCTCTCTCCAGCTCTGAGGCCGCATGTGCCCACCTCATTATAAATATATTTTTGCACCCATTATAAGTGCATTGCACATATTATGGCCCAGAGGATGAAATATTTGTGCTCAGTATTATAATTAGCAAAGGAATTTGCTTCCTTCTCAGCAGTAAAGAGACGAGCACGTCGACCTTCAGTGTCAAACCACCACATGGAAAATTTGGGTTGTGCTTTGTTTAAAATAACTTTTCCTGTTTACAGACTTTTACAATATGATATTAAAATAGTAAAAGGAAAAAAAAAATCTATTGTTACCTTTGCTTTACAAAAAGCCTGTCTGAAGTGCGCCGTTTTGGTTAAATAAGAAAAAGATATATTCTGCTGCCTTTCTTCACAAAAAGTGAGCAGTTTTGGACAAATATTCACGGAGGCTGAGCAACAAGTGATTGCCACTGCAGAGCAGAGATCTCCTTCCTCATCCTCCTCCCAGGGAACTGGAAAGACCACATCAAGGGTTTGGGCTTTTTCATAACAAAGGAATAAAAATTCTGGTATTTAGAAATGAAACCCCCAGTGTTGCATTATTTCATTTAGTGTTTAGTCACTTTTTTTTAATAATAAAACCAGATAAAATTACTAAAAATGAAATTCACAGACAAGAAATACTTTAATTAAATATTGTGTAAAATGAACATTTTTTTATACAGTTAAATATATGAAAAAATGTACAGATAAAACAATCTTATTGTAGGGTCTTTAACAGTAAAATCTACCATTTAGTGAAGCTTTCCGTCTGGAGACAATGAAGCAATGAGTGCATTGACTAATTAATCTAAAACACAAACAGATTGCATTTATGAAGGAACTTGCAGACTTTCTTAACATGTACACGTGACCTCTTTTTTTTTTTTTTTTAGAGCAAAACCTCACTTAGACAAAATATAACGGAGGCGATTCAGTTCCAAAGTGACTTCTCAGGCTTTCCCACCTAGCCAAGCCTTGGCCGTGCTCACAGAGCTGTGCTACGCTGAACCCTTCTTCTAAACCTTCCAGAAAAGCTTGACTAAAATGTGCATTTTTTTTTTTTTGCCCAAAAAGAAAAAAAAAAAATACAAAAATAATAATAATTAAAAAAAATTAATAATCGTTAACAAAATGATCCCTCTTTTTTTTGGTTAAAAGGTGAATTCTGCTGCAGTTTGCAACGTGTTTTGCAGTGCTGCGCTGGCAAAGGATTTAGTGCAAAGTAAAAATAAAAACAACTCCACGTTTCTCTGGCTGGATTTGGCACTGAGAGCCACGGAATACAACGGAGGTTCATTCCAGTTTAAAAAGTACCGTCGGCTACGGGTTGATTACAAAAAGTTCCCTAAAAAAAACCCCAAGAAACCTAAATAAACAACGCCCAGACATTAAAAATTCGGTGTGATCCTGATTTCCTGTGAAACCTTCCCTGGTTTTGGGCAGAGCAGGGTTTGGGAGAATGCAGAGTGCAGCAGAAAATCGACACATAAAGGAGTGGCAGAATTGTACACTGGGATTGTGCTTTTTTTTTTCCCCCCTTATTTTTTACACCAGAAATCATCCAAATGAAGTCGTGATTTACAATTGCGGTGTAAGCCTGTGATAAAACAGCACAAAAGTTCTTCAAAGAAGTTCACTTTTAAGGCATCAGAGAAGTTCATGTGGCAAACATTTTAATTAAAACATCAGAAGTGAATTTATTTTTAAACTTTAGGCCTCTGAATTTTTCCAGTAAACACAGTTCAGCTATGTGGCAAAGTCATGGGTGGCAGCTAAAAATGACTTTTTACAATCTTGAAAAAAAATTAAAAATAAAATTAAAAAATAAAGAAAACAAACAAAACAAAAAAGAAAATAAAAAATGCAACCACAAAATAGATTCATCTTTTCTGTGGCTGTATCACATGCACATATTCTACTAGTATTCATTACAGCCATGTGGCACAATTTTGATTTGACTATACAACAAACGACTTTTTCTTTCAAAATTATTTGTTCTGATAACTTAAAAATAATACAAAAATAAACAATGAATTTGAATTTTTGAAAAAAAAATTTAAAAAAAGAAAGGATGGAAAGGCTAAACAATAGCAACCTTATGAAGTACAAATGAAATGCACAGACACTGATTTATTTAAAAGAAAAACATGAAGGCAACAGTTCTTGGCTTAATGCTATTTTCAGCATCACGATACCAGGCCAGGACAAAAACCAATACATACAAGAACATAAAAAAATGATGAAAAGCAATATACAAAATTTCAAAGATAAATACAATATTTATAGTTGATATGTTACAAAATAAATTCCCTTAGTGACTGCAAGTGTTTATGTGAAAGAAAGTGTTGCAATGGATAAGACTATTTTATTCCTTATAGTGGTCATAAGGAATAAAATCTGCTTTTTTTTGTCTAAATATTTAAGTGGATCTGAAAAAAATTCAAGACAAGTGTATAAATATTTAGCTACAACTTTGGCAAAATCACAAAAGTCTACAATTTTATAACCACATACAAAACACATTAGGGAAGAAGGATCTAGAAGTCAAAAGGACAAATTTCTGGTACAAGAAACATAGACTTCACAGTAGCCTAAAATGCAATAGTATACAGTGCTAGCAAAAGTTGAAAAAATGTTGCAGATCACACTTGCTTAACAGGAAGCTCTAGCAGTGGAAGTATATTTTTTTCATTTTTTTAAACCAACAGACAGTAGCAATTTCTTTTTTTTTTTTTCTCTGTCAGTGTGCTTGTTGAAGGCAAGAGAATTCAATATCAAAGTTACAATTTCTAACTACAATAAGTTACAAAGTTCCATTTCATTAAGATGAAGTTAAGCAACGATAAACCCCCCCACGCCCGCCCCCGCGCCCCGGTTTTTTGTGTGGTTTTTTTTTTTCCTAATCATATATTCATCCTTTTTTTTTTTTTTATTCTTTTTTTTTTCCAGTTTGATGGCTCATAACCTCCTTGGCCCCCCTTTTTTGTTTCCACCACAAAAAAATATTTCACATTATAGAGATACACAACCATTGTGAATCTAGTTATGAGTACAGAAAAATGTTCGGAGGCATTTTTCATCAGTGTTTCATGATAATCAAAATGGTGCATCCACAAAGTTTCTCCCAACACATAGCAAGTACTAGACATAGCCAAGACGTAATCAGAAACTTTATACAAAATAGGCGTCGCTTTTTCCTTATTCTCCAGGACTGAGAAATGTGAAAATATGAGAAAAATTCAGTCAATAAAATGGAATTGTTCATGAAGAAGTAGGTTGTTTTGCATGTAGATTCTTAATAGTTTAAATAAAATCTTTAAACAAAGTCTTTTTTTTTTTTTTTTTTTTGTGGGGTTTTTTTTTGTGGGTTTTTTTTATTTTTTTCCTGTAGCATTTTCGATTTTGTTGCTGATTCTGCGTGAAGATACTGCTTCCATCAGCATGTCTTAATATACTAAACTTGTCCCCTAAGCCCATCCTCTGCAGCTTGGTGCTACGGTAGGTAAACAAAAGTGACTTTACATTGGCGGCACTACAAGCCCGGACATGGCTAAAAGAAAAAAGAGAAGAAAAGGAGCTGTTATTGGCACGCTGGGCTCAGAGGCACCACGGGGCAGGGAGGGAGGGTGCAGAGCAGAGCCCGGCTCCTCCACGGCATCCCCAGAGCAAGGACCACGCACATCCTCCCAGCAAATCGCGCCCCACGCAGCCTCTCCTGGAGAAGGGAGCTCTGAGGGCGGAACAGCCCCGCTTCCCCAGGCTCAGCTTCTCTCCAGGCTCCTCACAACTCCTCTGGCTGCATCCCCATCCCTTGGGGACATCCCCACCAATCACCTCTTCATGCCCCGGGCAGAAAACCTCATTTTCCGCCATTCTGCTTCATGATAAAAGCAGGACTGAGCAAGGCAAGGACTGTCCAAAACCAAAACCAAGAGCTTTAAACCCTCTCCCAACCCTAGAGCTCAAACACCATAAAAAGACTTGATATTAATACCCCTGACCAGCCATATCCTGGGGTTTCTTAACAGATAAAGACTGAGATGCCAACAACCACTGTTTTTTCCTAGTTAACTCTTTGGTAGAAGCACGGTTTAGACAGTCTTTAATTTTAGTGTTGTTTAATTTTTGCCGTAATGATATTTCTCATTAATTTATGTACAACAGATATTAATAAATTTGTTCGTGTAGCGATGTGAACTTCAATTTCTCAGTTCATTAATTTCAACAATATTAATTTATTTCAGATTCGCCGTTGCAGCTTTACGGTTTGGAAGAGCTGGGTCTGTATACGTAACACCACCACAACCAGCATTGCTCCAACAGCCCAGGGCAGCCCCTGGTCCTGCCAGAGCTTTCTGTGGATTTGGATGGAGTTAAACCTGCCTAAAACACAGCTTAGGTGATGTTCGTGAAACAGGATAAAGTCTTCCAACTCTGCCGTTTTTCTCCCCAATTAAATGTGTCAAAAATGTCAAAATCAAAACTGAAGTTATAATTTTGCAGCATTCTTCATAATGAATGTTTTAAACCTAACCAGCAACTTAAGTTACAAAACCTAACTGGAGAACAGTGGTTATATTGGCAGAGAGCCCTTCTACACAAAATATTCAGTTTCCTTATCGTGTTTTCAGAGAATCACAAAATCATTTAGGATGGAAAAGGTCTCCAAGATCACCAAGTCCAGCCTGTGCCCCGTCCCCACCTCGTCCCCAGCTCACAGCACTGAGTGCCACCTCCAGCAATTCTTTGGACTCCTGCAGGGATGGGGACTCCAAACCTCCCTGGGCAGCCCCTGCCAAGGCCTGACCACCCTCAAAAAACCCTTAAAAACAACGCTTCACTGAATCTCCTCTGTTCCACCCCTCATCAGCGCCCAGGCCAGATGACGACTTCACCCTGAGTTTGGACTTGCCAAACCCCTGCTCTCAGTTTGGCTTCTCCTGTGGGATCCAGCAGCAAATCTGTCACCGTGCCAGTCTGGTTCTCTGGGGTGCACCCGGCCTGGGGGTGCAGGAGATCAGTTTAAGGAACAGCTGCCATGGAGTCACAGAATCATTAAGGCTGGAAAAGACCTTTAAGGTCAAGTCCAATATCAACCAGCACTGTTGTGGTTCACCACTAAACCATGTGCTCCAGTGCCTCGTGCTGCAATTCAGCCATCAGCTGCTCCACCCCTGGCAGTGCCCCAGGCCAGGCTGGACAGGGCTTGGAGCAGTTTAGGACAGTGGAAGGTGTCCCTGCCCATGGCAGAAGGTGGGACAGGATGGGCTTTAAGGTCCCTTCCAATCCAAACCACAACATGATACTGCTGTGTGAAAATTTAGGCTATCTGCTGCCATATTTTTCTGGAGGAAAGAAAAAAATATCTCAGTTCTGTAATTTAACCACTTTTGTGGAACTCTCTTTGTGGCAAAGTCTGAGAGGAGCTGCAAGGTTGGTGCTCCAGATGTACATTTCACAATTTATTTTAGTAGCAATCTTTGACAATTGTGAATTTCCGCGCTGAGCTTCCTGCTGTGCAAATTGATACCAAACGCCTTCTTAAAGAAAAATGAGCTGGTGAGTTTTTTAATAATAATTTTAATACTTTCATCTGGAGGAAGACCAGAAAATTAAGCAGGATGCAATTTTAAAAGAATATAGAGAACCTTTTGCTGTGCATTATAGCCCTATAACCAGAGAGCAATATCTTTCACAATCTATAGAAAGCAAATTACAATTGAAAACCAAATTTTGAACACATATTGTGCTTCCAACTCCACAGCCAGCCAGTAGTCTCTCACTAAAAATTTTCTTTTCTACCTTTAATGTTCATTGTTTTAAACAGGAAAAGACTCTCTGCCCTAAGGAACACACATGACAGGATTCTGCTCTTAAAAAATTTGTGTGAGTACTTGACTTTCTGATCATAGACTATGGAGGTCACACAGAGTCAACAAGATTGTGGCTTTTTGGATACGGCCCAAAAGCCCTTTTCTGTGGGCTTACTCACAGGAGTGAGTCAGGCCCTGGGACAGCAGGGAGAGAGCTCTCCTCCAAGGGCTGCAGCTCCTGAGTGCTGGCCCTGCTTAGGCTGACCACGGCCATGCAGCTGGCATGGGGGCAGCAAAGGGGAGGAGTAAACACCAGCCCTGGCTGGCCTTGCCCCCAGCCTGGCCTCTCTGAGATCTCCCAGATTGCCTTTTTCACTCCTGACCTCGGTCTTCATCGTTGAATCACCAAATCCCAGAATGCTTGGGGCTGGAAGGGACCTTAGGCACCATCTCATTCCAACCCCTGCCATGAGCAGGGACACCTTCCCCTGGAAGATGTTTTGGATCTCTTTACCAAAAAAGTGTCACCTACAGACATCTCCACACTCCCTCTTGGGCAGCAGGTCCTACAGCACAGAGAGGGCTTTGGGGTTGTGCTTGCAGGCAGCAAGATCTTGCTGCTGCTGTGGTGGGCTCGGGTGGTCCCGATGCTCAGGGTTACATCAGCACAAGCCAGAAATCAGAGCAGCTCAACTTCTGTTTAACTCTTTGTTAGGGGACAGAACAACCCCCGTGAGGTGCAGCCGGAACTGCTCAGTTCTGCTGCTCTCACCGACTTAGATGAACCACAAGCAGCATTTTTCCCACACTGGGGTACCCTACAGTGGTTTACCCACCAGGGAGGGGTCAATTAACCCCCAAATCCCTGCAGGAGGATCACCCTTGTCTGAATTCTTATCCATTCCATAAACTGCAGGATTTGCCTCTTATGCAGCACCAGTGACCATGAGCTCTTACTGCCCTCTTGGCTTGCCTGAATGTGGCCATTCCTAACAGTGACATCTCCTCAGCTGTGGCCCATCTCCTTCCCACCCTGCCCTAAAATGAGGCTCTCTACTTGAAGATCACCAAAAAAAAACTTCAGCTGCGTGGGACTGCAGCTCTCAAATTCCATATTTTAACTTAATGTAGAAAATGTGCTGATCAGAAAGCTCTCAAGGTGATTGTACGGAGTCCAGAAAGCAACTAATTAAACTTTAAATAGAGTTCCCTGACAACAAATGACTGAGAAAATAGGAAGGAAGAAGCAGAAACTCCCTAATGAACTCTATGTATCAAATGCAGGGTAGGTAAGTACCCACACAGCAGTGTTGGTGGTTTTTCTTGGTGATGTCTCGTGAAGGAAGGCGCTGACAAACTCACCCCTGCCCTGCCCCTCAGCCCTGGCTGCAGCTCAGACCAAGGCACAGATGTGAGGGTGAATGGGTACATCTGAGGGCTTTTGTGAGCTCAGTCTGAGCTGACTCAAAGCTTTGGATGGAAGAAGGGATGGTGCCTCTGCTGGGGTGGTGAAGGAGCTCACACAGGGCTCCTGGCTGGGGAGGTGAGGTGGTGCTGAGGCCCTGGCACAGGGAAAGCCGTGGCTGCCCCATCCCTGGCAGTGCCCAAGGCCAGGCCGGACTGGCCGCGGAGCAGCCTGGGACAGTGGAAGGTGTCCCTGCCCAAAGTTGGAGCTCGATGGTCTTCAAGGTGCCGTCCAACCCAAACCATTTCAGGATTCTGTGATTCCATGTCAGTTCCCTAACTCCCACAGTACTGAGCATCACCTTGGGGTGCTGCCTACTTTGCATAAATTATGCAAATTTTTTTGCCACAACCCTGGAAGTCGTTGCTCTAACTACCAGGCCAGGAGGACATTCTGCCTGTTTCTGTGGATCATTCTGCTCAACACAAAATGACTCAGGTTCAGCTGACAGAGAAAAATTGGCAATTTTTATTTAATTAATTATTTATTTATCTATTTATTATCTATTTAATTTCAACACTTGGTTTTCAGTTCAGCTGCTGATCCAAAATCCAAAAGGACAATCCCAAAAGGATGCCGCATGGATTGCAGCATCCAAAAGTCAGGGGTTGAAGACATGGTTAGGTCTTCACTGGACTCTCTGGGAATGGAAAAAGCTTAGTGCAAAGCAAGGTTGGGCTCAGCTTAAGAGCTGAATTCATGACCTATTTAACAAATCAGTATTGGCTGATTCCAAGTCATCTTCTGAGCTTTACACAAAAAGCATTTTGTACCTGAGGATGGAGATGTGCAATTACTGGGGGCCTGGGGAGGTGCTAAGGCACATCGGGTGCTCAGTGCAGGCATTCAGCCCTCCCAGTTCTCCTTAAAACCCCACTTTGAGGTAACCTAAAACCTTAAATGTATGACAGGAAGACCCTTACTCACATACTGAAATGGCAAAAATCTGGATCATTTTAATTTAGATCTTCAAATAATTGTGTTTATCAGAGTAAATCAAAATCAATTAGTTGATCTTCCTGCCTCACATCTAAGCCATATGTTACCACATTTATATTATTTTTTATTTTATTTTTGTCTATTTTTTATCATTTATTTTACTATGTAATTTTTCCTTTTTTTTTCATTATTTTATTTCACTATTTACTTTTCATACCAGTGTCTTCTTACAAAAAGAGGAAAGTAGGACACTGGATTATTTTACGAATGGATTATCTTTTCTAAGAATATGGATATAGTTTTCCATTTACAGTTGTAACACAGTGAAGCTTACACTAAAGAAATACACAAAAAACTATTACTTTAATTATCCTTTCCTTTAGTATCATGCTACAGTGAGTTCGTGCATCTGGATTCTCAGCTCTTTGTTGACCTGAGTGCATAACAAGGTCTCAGATGGGTTTTTTGGGACAAGAATTTAAGAGCAAGCTGCAGGAAGATTCATTTTGAGATGGTGGAGTGGATTTGGGGTGGACAGGCAGGCAGCTCTGTGGGATTGCGATGATATCTCTCCAAAGTGCCTTCAGCACCCCACAAAATGCTGGTGTCCAGAACTGGTTTGGCAAATTAAAATCCCCCTCATGTGTTTGCCTGTGAGTGCTGGTTGGATTAGGGGTGTCATGGTGATATAAAGGATAAATAATCCTGTGCTGCTGCTGCTGCTGCTGCTGAACTGAGGGAGTCAAGAGGAGTGACGACCTCGGGATGAGACTGTCCTCAACCCTTCCTGGTTTGAATGGGATCTGAAGTGCCTCAATTCACTGCACTGTGCACTGAGGCTCCACCAGAGGCGAACAAACCTTCCCAGTTATTCTAATGCACCTACATGCGTGTCAAAATACCCCCTAAAAGTGGGAAAATAGGCCACGAGTCTTCCCTTTTAGGGTGACTTCTTTGTTTGTGTTTTTGTTCTCACATTGTGCCATAATTCCTCCTGTCCCACACCCTGCAGGTGACCTCAGACATTCTACTGATTTATCAGTAGTTTCTTGCATTACCCACATGAAATCACATGGATTATATATATATAAAAAAAAAAAAGGACAAAATATTAAAATTGCCTGTCCTAATTAAAATATTTAGTTCATTTAGGGATGTAACCACTCTAACACCACAGTAAGAGCTGGGACCACCAGAGCATGCAAACCACTGCATACAGGGCTGCCTAATCCAGGAAAGCTCAGTCCACCAAGTAAGGGCTTAACCTGACTTACATTAACTTGACATATTTAAAATCACTACTGCACCCTATACAAAGTGAGGAAATCACACCGTGTCCTGCCAGAACACTGCTGGGTTTAAACATCCACAGAAATGTGTTCAGAAAACATAAAAACACCAGGAGTACACAAACCCTCCAAGAGGCATTCCAGGATACAGTCTTCCCCTAAAATTTAAGGCACGGACTCCTAAGGGAAAATGCCAGAAAAACAACTAGTGTTTGCTCTAATGCAAGCATCAAAAATGAACTAAAAACCTGAACATCTCAGCAGACCATTCACGCTACCCTATTTCTCCCCCTGCTTTTCGCATCACTACAGGAGTACTGAAAAATCCAGCCAGGTACCTTTCTCCCCGAGAAATAAAAGCACCAAAAAAAAAAAAAAAAAAAAAAAAAAAAAAAAAAAAAAGCAGCAGAGAGAAAATTGAGAGAGATCGGGCTCACCTTGAAGTCCATTTCCATTTGCACTGGTGCAAGATGGTGGAGGAGAGGCTTGGGGCCTGACAACAGGAGCGAAGGCGCTCTTTTGTTTCACTGCAGAGATGACATTGGCAGGTGAGAATGAGAAAATGCCGTGTGTACTGCTACAGTTTGAAGGGAGGGTGACCGAAGAGGCTGCCATGGTAGGGCTTGACGGCACTACTGCAATAAAGCAAAAATAATCAGGACTCAGATTGAGGTTTTCACGGCAAACACGGAAAAAGAGAGTGATAGGGCCTTGCCTCTTAAAATATATATAGAGATATATATATATATAAAAAAATATATATAAAAAAATAAAAATGAAATGCCTTGGCTTGGCCACTCTCTGGATAACAGGCAAACTCTTTTGTGTTGGACTTTTGTTACAAATTGCGCAGTCCAATTTTTATTTTGGTTTTTTTTTGTTTTGTTTTGTTTTGTTAGTTCTTTTTTTTTTTCTCTATCTGAGATTGTATTCTGGCACAAACAGATCAATTTATTATTTTCATTTTTACGTCCAGCCTCCAGAGTCACCCCTCCTTTTATCCAGTAGCTGACAATAGAGGAAATCAAAACAATGCAAGGAGTTGATTTTGTAGTAAATATGAATCTATATGATGATGTGTTACCAAAAATAGACACTTACTGCCATAAGGAGAGTTAGCTGAGGAGCCATTAAGAAATCCAGGGGAACCTGGTACACCTAGATTGGGCATGCCGGCATTGCCATATCCATTCATGCTATTGCTGACTGTGTTGTAATTGGACTGCTGAGGAGTACTGCTGGGAACATATCCTCGCGGGGAAACACTGCTTGTGTTGCGACTGTAACCTACTGTGTTAGAAACCCCCCCACCCCAAAAAAATAATGTTATTTTATAAGATAGACTTAGGGCTGGGGGGTTTCCTCATGCAGCATATATTACACAGTTTTAATTGATTGCACAGCTTTGCTCTGAGTTGTCTCTCACTGCCCTATCAACTCTTGCAGCTTGAGATAACCTTATCACGCCAACCCTACTTAAATCATCCGCGAGCACTCTATGTTGTCTCTCCTCTTAGCACAGACAGCCAACAAAAGCTCTCTTCGATCCAGCTGTGTCAGGTGCCTTCACGTTTGTCTTTAGGAGCAATTATCAACAGGCTCGAGTCCCGCTTTGTACCAACACACTGCGTGAACTTTCAGCCTCTCCGCACCTTCAAATGCCAGAGCTGACAAGAAAAACTTTTTTGTTGCAGTGATTTACTTTAAAAGGCTGTTTTGGGGTCTTCATTTTGTGATTGATATTTTTTATGCTAACAGCAAGCTTTCGTAAGGTGTAGCCATCAGTGAAAACTAATTCAAGAGCAAGTACAGAATTTTATAAGGCTTATTAGCTTGGAAACGCATTAAAAGACAATCTTTTTAGAAGAGGAAACATAGCGGAATCAGGATTTTAAACAACAATTTGTTCCTATCTGAGCAATCAATTTAATAATTACGTTGCAAGCAAAAAAAAAAAAGCGTTTGAACATATCTAATAATCCTGTTTCCCTCCTTTCATTAGTATCAAAATTAATTTTAAATGCAATATGCTACATGCATTTTCAATTACAACAGGTAAATTAAATCAACTATTACTTTTATTAGTAACATATATGTCACACATGCCTACAAACAAAGTATTTTAAAATCACAGACATCAAATTAGATTTATCTGTGTAAATATTCCAAAACCAGGTGGAGGTACCGAGACATAATTATTTTATAAACCAACC
>JALJVW010000241.1:1305000-1310000 GCA_024865655.1 Emberiza elegans | reverse complement strand
AATCATGCATTTGTCATAATGCAGTAATTTTCTAGCTACAAACAGATCCTCGTAATGAGGCAGTTTTTCACATTAGCAGCATAACTACATAATAAGAACATCTGCAGTTCCTTTTCTGAGGGACAAGAGAGAGCTTCAATTAAGCCATGGGGATTGTTAAATAAGATATAGTATATTTTACTAACAGGGACACCCGCACCCTGCTTTAGCAGACTGCAAGGCTTCAACGTGCCTGAATGAACACAGGTTGTAATGTGTAAAAATTAAATAAAGTAAAATTAAATTGCTCAATACAGAGACATTCCTCTAGAGGGTGTTAGTGATTTCAGTGACAAAGTGCTATTTGCTGACAAGTAGTTTACACATTAACCAGCTGAATCCAAGGGGGAAAAATGCCAATAGCAATTATATCACCTTGAGGTTATTAAATGTCCTACTGATAAGTAACTAGGTGAACTTGACCAGGTGATAAAGACTGCTGTGAGCAAATGATTGTGCAGTGAAGAATGTCTCTTAGTCCTGCTGTTTCTCCAGATAGCTTTTCTTTCAAAAATGACTGTATAAAAAGTTGCATTAAAAATGTGTGGCCACCGAAGACAAAATTGATATTTAACTCCCTGCTGAATACTTCACCCCTATCAGAGCACCTTTATCATTTCACCTCAAAACATTATACAAAGTCTGCAAATGCCTGTTTTTTCTCCTTTTTTTAGGCTTTAAAATGATGCTAAGTTCACCACTTTATCATCAACTGTCTCTACCAAGTGCATTTCATCTATAAGAAATTCAGATGCTCGGGAAATTAAAATTTCAAAGATCTGCTGCAAAAAAAAATCAATGGGTAAAGATCAATGCTCATAGAAATTTCATGAACTTTGAACTGATATGGGCATGATGATGAGAAGTGGTTGGAATTTCAGGTTGCTGATTGTTCCTCACCCAGATGAAAAGCAGCCTACGGGGCTGAGAGGAGGTATATACATCGGAGATGGGTTTTCGCTTTAATATTTTGTCAGACCAAAAAAAAATTAATTTTTAGTCTATTTTGGTAACAATCACAAATAAGGAAAAAATCAGCCTTTCCGATGCGACTTGTAATACCACCACTTCTTAAGAGCACCTAATGCTTTGCACATTAACACTGCAAAGAAATGAAATCGGTTCCCTTTGCAGCCGATTGCAGGTGCAAATTAATATTGTAAAATGAAGATCAATACATGGACAGGGCAAAATCAATAGTGGCTAAATTATTGCTGCATTTTCCTCCTCATTCAAGATGAGTTGTGTTTTCCTCTCAAAGTCAATACTTTGCAGCTTTTCTCATTAATTTCTCAATAAATTTGGCAATGAATTTCAATCACAGAACTCGGCAGGGTGAGCCAAGCATTGTGGAATGCATAGGAAATACAAAGGCATGGAGGGGTTGAGCACATCATTCATCAGAAGGCACTCTTGCTTGTTGAAGCAGGACTAATATCCCTGGACTTACTAAGGACAACCTATTTACTGTAAAAAAAAGAAAGAAAGAAAAAAATTTAAAGGCATTTAAGTTCTCCTCATTCCACAAAGAAACTAAAAATAGATTTTTCATTAAAAAACCAAAATGACGCCTTTGTCTTTATCTCCCCGATTTCTCGTAATTGCTTCACTTTCCCTCAGATGGCAGGAAGGGAAACAATGGCACTCACTCGCTTGTTTCAATTACAGGCCTAAAATTCACAGGTCAGCTCATAATTACGCTCGATCCGATAATGATATAGAATTTTCCTTAAAATGCTCATGCTAACGTGGGGAAAACTGCTTCCATGCTGTTTGTTTGTTTACCTATTTGCTTGTTTATTTTTCTTCCTTGCTGAAAAGCAAAGCCCACCCCAGGTGTTGACATCAACAATGCTGGCTGTGTGTGGGAGTGAATGGAGGGACTGTCCTGCCCTTCGATAGATATAACTGCTTTTTATTCCCTTGATTTTGTCCGGCCTCTGTTTATAGGTAGCCCCAAAAAGGCATCGAGGAGAAGCTGGCAGGGAATACTGGGATGCAGTGCTGCTCACAAAGGAGGAGACAAGGACATGTAGTAATTGAATGAAGGAGAATGGCTTCAGATTGAGAGGGATTTGGTTGAGATGGGATACTGGGACAAATGGTTCCCTGGCAGGGTGGGCAGCCCTGGCACAGGTGCCCAGAGCAGCCGGGGCTGCCCCTGGATCCCTGGAGTGTCCAAAGCCAGGCTGGACACTGGGGCTGGGAGCACCTGGGACAGTGGGAGGTGTCCCTGCCATGGCAGGGGATGGGACTTTAAAGATCCCTTCTGGCCCAAACCAGTCTGTGACAGGAGTTAACCAAGAAATATTAAAGGATTGTTTTGAAGGCTAATTTGTGTCTTTGACATCTTTGAAGACGAATGTCAAATCACTCAGTTCAGGAATCATCCATCCCTCTCAGGGTCTGTTGTGGAGTAGGTCAGAATATCCCCAGCAGAACAGACTTAGCACTCAAAAGTGTAAGGGGATAAAAATTAGGGAAAACACTCCCTGGCCTGTTCCAGTCACCCACCAAACCAACCAGTGCCTTTCCTCCTCCAGGAGGGATGGAAGGAGCACAGCATGAGGGGAGGGAGAAAACAAGGGTGAGGGGCCAGAGAGCTGTCAAAAAAACAACAAGCATCTTCCCAAATGTAGCAAAGGTTTAAATCTACTCTGTGACTAATAATCTGTCCCCTGATTTTCAAGACCCTGATGCCAACACTCGTGGGGTCTCAGCAGGGCTGGTGCACCCTCACTGCACGAGAGATACCAGGAGGCTGCTGGGAAACATCTCATGGGAAGACCATGGTGGTCTTCTACCCTCAGATAATCCTCAGGGATTCTCAGCCCAGCCCCTGCAGGCTGTCCCACCACAGGACCTGGGCTCTTGGCACACCTTTGGTGGTGGCACTCGGTGACAAGTGGAGCACTAATACCTCATGACCCTCGATTCCTCAAGGGCATTTCCACTTCGACTGAGAACGATTGTGTTCCCGGCTCTGATGTTTGCCAAAAAAGTCATTACCATCATAATAGCTGCAGATTTACTTTCAATGAGTGAATGAATGGATGAGATGGAGAAGGAGCAGGAGAGGGAGAGAGCTGGGGAGAATGAATGTAAAGCACTTTACATGCCACACAACCCTCTGAAAATGAGTGAAGCAGGCAGTACAGAGGGAACGGGACCTCGTACACCCTCTGCTTGTGTGTGCTCTCCTCTCCACATCCAGGGCCACTGGATGAGCACCTGGATAGAAGGACAGTGTCTGGTCCCAGAGAGCCACACGATGGTTGGATTTATGGGAGGGGACAGCCTCACCCGGGTCATGGACATGGACATCGCCCCGGTGTTCTCCATTGTGCAGACATCATTCTACTGCTGCTGTGGGTATTTAGAGCCAGTGATGGTGGATATATTTAAATATTTAAAGACTTAGAAGGTGAAGTCTGAAGTAGGGAATGGAAAGCACTTGGAGTTAACCCACTTGGGTTGTTGGTCAATGGAGTTATTGTATTAGACCACACCACACATTTCAGTGTGAGAAGAGTTTGCAGGGTCAAATACCCACAAATTTGTCATCATTTAAAGTTACAGAACGAGCATGAGAAATTGGGGATCACATCAGTAAAAAACAGCAGCAAGGAGAATGACGTGGGGGGTGTTGGTTGATGAGAAATTCTAGGTGACACAGCAATGTGCCCAGAAGAAATTTTCTACAGGGAGGGTGGGCAGCCCTGGCACAGGTGCCCAGAGCAGCTGGGGCTGCCCCTGGATCCCTGGCAGTGCCCAAGGCCAGGCTGGACACTGGGGCTGGGGGCACCTGGGGCAGTGGGAGGTGTCCCTGCCATGGCTGGGGTGGCACTGGGGGGAATTTGGGGTCCCTTCCACCCAAACCATTCCAGGAACATTGCAAGGGAGGGACTTGGCACTATTTCCATGAAGGAGAAGGAAATCTGTGTGATATCAAATCATAAATGCTCTCATCATGCCAAGGAAGTCCCATAGCCCAACACATATGGAACTACAAGAAAACATGTCATTTTATGAAAACAACATATGACTAAAATACCAAAATATTGTACTCCAGAAATAAGGCATATTCCTGATTTAGGAAAGTGTGTTACCATGTGCTACTACATCAAAGCAGCCAAATGTACATTTCAACTGCTCAATACTCCAAGGTACTTTACTAATTAAGATATATTTTACTGGAATAAACTGAGCTTTCATCTATTTTTGCATTTGGGGTATTATTTGGGAGTTTATTCCTTTGCTAGACCACACAGCTGAATAAATATCTCCTCCTTACAGAGAGGTCTGTGTGGATCCATCCCCATCCACTTGTTTCCACACACATTTTAGAGAATTATGCTGGAATTCTGCTACAAGAGCCTGAGAGAGCAGAAATTCTTCCTGAAATTCTGCTGTGCCACGGAGCTGGATTACACAATCCTTGTGCAGTACAAGAATTTCAGGTCCTCTGAATGCGAGAGCAACGAAATATAAGAATTTCAGGTACTCTGGAAACGATGCTTGATGGCAGCAAATGGCAAATGTGATCATTTGCCTGTCATCACTGGCTGAGCTCTTCAGGGGTATTTATCCATCTCAGAACCATATGAAATCTGTGATGCCTCAGCAAACATCTGTAAGAGCTGGAATTCTGCACAACTTCTCCCCATTTATATTCGGCAGCGATCACCCAGCATAAGAATATAATACTGTCATATTTTAATATAATATTTAGACAAATAGGACTTATAATCAGATCCTTAAGATCATCTAACAGAGCTCCTACAACTGTATTCCTCTGTTGTATAATAATTTAAACAAAAATAGATCTTACTCAAAGTTGTGAAATCTCTGTATTACTTGTGGATATTGGAAAAATACCTCAAATAACTCACAGAATGCATAGAGTCTATAAAAAGCTTTATTAAATGCTTAAGCACAGTGGATGTTGCCACTTCAAAAAA
>JALJVW010000241.1:1297500-1300000 GCA_024865655.1 Emberiza elegans | reverse complement strand
GGAAAGGCCTTGCCTTTGCCTGCTGGGAGCTGGCGTGCTCCTGCTTCCGCGCCGGGCTAATGGGGGCTTTGGAGAAAAATCTGGAACTTTCGCATCTCCCTGCCCGGATGGTTTAATGTCTCCACTTGTGCACTCACAAAGGCTTTGTGTACCACACTACACTCTTGTTTCATTATTCCGCAGCCTTGTTGCCCTATGGTCTACCTCCTGCTGGGAAGGTTAAATGTTAGAGTGCCAAGCCAGGCTGCAAGCATGGTGGGACACTGATGGGAAACAGATGCCCTGGGGACCCGGCCCCTCCCTCCGCCAGGCTGCAGCATTTTCATTTTCTGAAATACAGCAAGGCTTGGCTTCCCTCTCCATGGCAGCTGTAATTTCCAAAGACTATCTCAGCCACCCTATCACTCTGGGATAAAGCAAAGCAGAAGTTTCTCGGTCAGGCAGGCTCTGGCTTTCTCTCTTTATTTCCTTATTGCTGGGATGTTGGCTTTTGTTTCCCTCCAAAGGTGTTCTAAATATCTATTCCTGTTAAAGTGATGTTAGTTACATAACTTTATTACAATTTCATTCCAGTGGGAGAAGCTCCTGACATTCTCATGATCTTTTTGAACATCTCTACTTGGCGATAAAAACAAAAGACAACCCCAGGAAGAAAAAAATGAATGGTTTGTTCTTCCAATTCCATAAACATATTAGAAAGAGTTCCACTTCCACATTAGAAAGAACCTCAAAACAGCAAAATTAGCCACATTTGCAAAATCTGCACCCCAGAAATCAGTGAAAGACATTACTCTACAGCAAGTTAGAATTCCAGGCTCTGCCCCGAGAGCCAGACCGTCATCTGGTTCAAATCTGCGGCGCTTCCCTGCGCGCCGTGGAACTGCACCAGCTCCCAACAGCTCAAATATCTGGAACTTGGGCTGAGGCTCTTAATTCATTCATTTTTTATTTTGTTGGACACTTCTGTTAGCTTGTCATACTCAGCTGTAGCTTTACATAAACTCTACGTGTATACATACATATATATACATGTGTGTATCTATGCGTCTGTATATATATATATATATATATATATATATATAAAACATTGTTCATAAGAGCATTTCTAAGCCCGCAACAGTGACAGCCTCACCTGTGCTCACCACCATTCACCTTTGCAGCAAAACAACTCTGCCTTTTGGGATTAATCCTCTGCCTCAAAAGCACCACAGTCACCACCATCCCATTTGGAAGCTCTGGTGAAACCCAGTCCTAAAGATCAATAAATGCAAATATTCTCTCCTTCACCAGCCAGAAGTGAGGAACCCAGGTCTGGATGCCAGCTCAGGTTTTGGGGTTTTTTTGGGAATAGAGAGAATACAGGAATCTCAGGTGCTACCATCACTTAAAAGTTTGTTTCAACAATAGACATCAGGCAGACACAAAAGCATATCCAGAATGCATTAACAGTTGCAAAAGTCCTCCCTTAAAACTACCCAGGAACACACTTTTCCCATTAGATCTAAATTAATAGATAGAAACAGTTGCAGTCTAGTGGGAAAATATTCATCAAAATGCACATCATCTGCACATCATCTGCAATCTGCATTATCTACCCAATAAGCAGCGAGGGCTCTCCCCGAATCCCTGCAGTCTGTCAAGTAAACAGTTAAGGCTCTTTGTTTTCAAAAGAGAGATTGATTCATCAGATCAAATTTATTACCTAGAATCCTCGTCCAAAAGTACAGTAAATTAAATCGCTATTTCTCCCTTTTCCCTCCCTGCACCTCAGTAAAATTCATTAGAAAATGCCAGAAAAACTCTAATACACATTTCAGATAAAAAGCCAGCAATACTTCATCCCAAAATAAGAATTTTCATATTAAAACCACTGCAAAACCACAAAGTTCCGACTTTTTCTTGTGCCATTGTAAATTAAAATCAAATGTATTTAAAAGAATTGGCATAAATAAATCATTCCCAGGCTTGTGAGTTTGTATCCCAAGTTTTAGGTCTGAGGGAACCTTTAGAGACAGATTGTGAATAGGGTTGGATAAAGTCATTTGGATCCAACAACAGCTCCTTGAACCGATGCCTAAAACTTCAACTGAACCTTCAGGGAAGTTCAAGAAGTTTGGATAGATGGCCTGAAAAATATTTTGCATCACTGAGCACTTCTTAACTCCTTTTTCTGGCTGGAGGAGAGTAGGAAATACCATTGTTAATCTATTTCTGGCCAACATGAAAACAGGAAGTAACGGACATCTTGTGAGGGAGCTGGATCCCATGGGACATGGGGACATTTTTGAGACCCAAGAGGTTGGATGGGCACCAGAGCTCCTGGGTGCCCATATGAACAGGTCTTGTGAGGTCCAGCTACCACCATCTACATTTCCTGCAAAGCACATCCTACTTTTAACAGCATTTTTCATTCCTGTGTATCAGGAGCTGTCATCCCAAGAGCAGAATGGAAACCACACACTTACCAGTGTAGACGAATCGGCCGGGAGCACCTTTGCAG
>JALJVW010000241.1:1282500-1292500 GCA_024865655.1 Emberiza elegans | reverse complement strand
GCCATTCCCTCTTCCATTCAAGGGCCTCAGGATTCTCTGCCGCCCTGTTCCCGCAGCGTTTATTTACTCTGAGTTGTTCCGTTACCATCATTGTTATTAAAAGTAGGACTTTAAGGAGCAGCCGTTCAGATTTTCACATTCATTTGCAACGGTGCAGCTTACTCGACTGAGCATTTATGGGATGTTAGGCAAAGAGGATTTGGCACTGTGTTTTTTAACATTTAAAGAAAGCAAATCAATTACCGTATCGCCAAGAAAAGGAGCTGTTGGTAAGTGACATTTATGTAGATTTTCTGTACCATGGAAAAGTGGCCTTTATTTTTCTAAGCGATATTTGCTGCTCAGAGTCAAATTCTTTTCATGCAGCTTACAAAAATAAATACTCGTATTTTGCTAAGATCATAATAGCTCATTAGAAGAGGCTGAATTTGGACCTAGACTAAAACCTAACACCACAGGGCTGAGCATGCTTACTTGAACCTATAATGTTGCTAGTTCTGGCTCTCTGGGGAAGGAGAGGACGAGGGGAGAGGATTCAGCCTTCTTAATTGTGAACCTCATTAGTGACGGTTGCTAGGCAAAACACACACCTACTTTCCGCGCATATGAAAGAGATAAACAATACGTCATAGACCATAATGACTCTGGTGCTCAGGGCAACCTTTAATTATTATATTTTTGGTCTCTTATACCTTAGTTATTAATGCAGAAAAACAAATTAGGGTTGTGTGTGTGTGCGGACCGCGGCAGATTTGTAAATGGCTTTCCATTTTTTGATGTCTAGATCGCGTTTCCTTCTGATAGTTGGTGTTCGCCTCATTCATTCCCCTCCCTGCCCATTGGTAAATACTATTTGAAACGTAAAATGACAGTGATTGTATTAGCAGCTTAGTATTGTTATCACTTTAATTAATTTTATTAGTGTAAAAAGCCATGATCCTGTCAGTGTGTTAGTAGCAACTCACAAGAGGAGTCCCATGGAAGCTGGTGTGCATGACCCAGCACATCAGGTCATAGCAGGTTTGAGAGGCTAACTCTTCCAGAACTCAACATGCATTAAAATTAAATGTATTTCAATGTGCATTTAAATTTTGGGTGACACTAAAGTCTCCAGGAAGTTGGACTGGAGATCCTTCTAACTGAAAATATAATATTCTATTCTATTCTATTCTATTCTATTCTATTCTATTCTATTCTATTCTATTCTATTCCATCCTATCCTATCCCATCCCATCCCATCCCATCCCATCCTATCCTATCCTATCCCATCCCATCCCATCCCATCCTATCCCATCCTATCCATCCCATCCCATCCCATCCCATCCCATCCCATCCTATCCATCCTATCCTATCCCATCCCATCCTATCCCATCCTATCCCATCCCATCCCATCCCATCCCTATCCTACCCTACCCTACCCTATCCTATCCTATCCTATCCTATCCTATCAATTTTATTAAACAAAGGTTCCCTCAGAGCTGGATTGCATCCCTACACTGGTATATTTTACAGTCCAAATGAAGTGATATTTAAATCCAAATGACTATTTTGGACTTTGAAGGACAATAAATACATGTGTGCACGTGTCCAGGCGCAGCTGCAATTGTGTGTGAGTGATTCAGGGGTTGATGGGTTCCAAAAAGATAGGATTTCACAATTCTGGATTTTCAGAGACACTTTCCATTCTCCTCCTCATCTCAGCCTATCTTCTTTTAGCAGTTCAGGCAAGAAGTCAATCACATTGAGTCAGGCTGAAGAAAAACATTTTATGCTGTTTTTCTCATCCAAACCCCCTCCTGCCGTAATCTGCAGTAAGGCCCAGGCACAGGAAATTGACCTCACAGTAAATTCTTTACGGATTCGGTCATGTTTTTACCATCCACTTAAACTTGCATACATAACCTGAGTCTGTACCTCTGGATCAAGGAATATGACAAGCCAAAATAAAATCAAGTCAAATTAAAGAGCAAGAAAAAGCTGCAAGCAAAACAAGACTGAAATAAAAAAATAAAAAAGAGAAGAAATAAAATAGGAAAAGATGAAAAATTGGTTGTGACTGCAAAACTGTAAGTATTAAATAAAGAAAGAAGTCAGAAGCTGATTCAGAAGCGTCCGTGTTGTAGTTGACAAGGGCTGAGAAATACTAATGGACTTTTTTTAATGGGTGCTTTGATGGATGAGAGCAGAAATGATGTAAAAGTAAATGTAGTGGTGTCTCAACATAAAGTATGGTGAAAATAAAAAATAAAAAAGGGAAATAAAAAAATAATAAAATAAAAAAAGCATTGCAAATAAAAAAAAAAGGACATGTAAATGTGTGCCTACCATTTTCCAGATAAGAAGGGGCCGTACCTTCTGAGGGGTCAAGGCGGCGAGCCCGCCTCCCGTGTTTGGAATTGTTGTGTACAAACATGTTGTCTGAGACAGCCAGCACGTGGCCATCCACATTGACTGTTGTTGATACAACAACCTGGAAGAGAAAACAAAACCCCACATTTCAAAAATCCTGCAGATTTTCCCCGAATCGGGTCTCGTAAGACAAAACAGCATCCTGTTACTTTTCTGTTTCTATTTAAACCAAGTGAATGACATCTCTGAATACATCTTTGTTTACGTGGCGACCACTGGTGATTTTTAACTCACAATTGTTTCTCTTCAGAACCTGCTACACTAATTAGAGTTTAATCTCCTATTATGCTAACAAATGAATTCAATTCAGGGAAATATTCTTCTAGCCATTAGTTTCAGAAACACCCCTCTAGCCACTCATTTTAAAAGCTGCTGTTTTGATTGATCTGTTGATATATTGATTAGATAGTTTATCTAATTAAAATTTGTTCACTTGAGACTGTCTTCAAATGAAGGGTTGTGAGGATTCCAAATAAAAAAAGCTTAATAAATCAAGAGCCGTCGTAACTCCCCATTTTTTCTTCAGTAAATGATCTCCAGGTCAGTTTTACAATTACATTTAATGTCTGATAATGAACTTTTTTGCATCTGAAAAGGCCGAGTTGAATATGAATAGTGAAAGTGTTTTCAATCCATGAAAAGTATCCCTTCTCAAGTTCATTTGGATGGTGATTGACCCTGGTATGTCAATGGAATTTCCTCCTTTATTTTTGAGTGAAAGGCTCCTATTCTTGTGTCCAGGTTCAGAGTCCGGCCATAGAAGAGATGATGGATAGGGCCTCCTTTGGCTTCCAGCTGCTTCTCAGTCGAAAATGGCAAAGGAACATATGCAAAAGGCACAACCTTCCCGACGCCAACACCTCCACAATGGAGCCGTGGGACTCCTTCCGGAAGCGCCAGCCCTGGAGGAAACCGCGAGCTGCACGGGGTATCGTGTGGAGCGCGGCTTTGTAGGTGCATCGCTGCTATCCCAGACTGACATTTACATCTTATTTAAATACTCCAGCGTGGGCCCTTCGCTGTGGTTCCCGGTTGTCTAAAGGAAGCGGCCGCTGCAGATTTTCCTTCGGGGTGAGTAGAGTCCATAAAGTCTCTGCCTAAGTCAGACCTTATCAACACAGCTGGTGAGGGCAGACCAAGGCAGGACAAATCTTAGTGTTCACCTTCCTTTGATCTAAATTTTGGTTATAACAAAGATGATTGCAGGGTTCTCCCACCAGCTTCTAAACCAAAACACTTAACAAACACAAATGGAAGGGGAGCAGAGAGCCTCCTCCGCACAGAGCTGGTCCAAGGCATCAGAAGAAAATTCTTGTCTGCTTCTATGTTTTGGATCACCTCTGATCCTGTTTCTTATTCACAAGCCATAATTAGCTCTCAGCTATCACAGCACCTTTTCTGTGTATCCTGCCTCCTTGGAGACAGCCATCTGCGGTACCCTTTAGAACAGCCCCAGGGCAGTTCTCTGCCAGGCTGTTCTGCTTCCCCAGCTCTCTCCTCCCAGAAGTGGACACCTTCCCTCTTGTCAACATCCACTTTGGAGAGTGCTGAGGTTGCACGCTCAGCTCGGCCGCAGAGCTGCTGCCAGGCCACTGGGCTATCCTCTTTCACTCTTAACGAGATTCCCAGACTTCCAGAAATATTGCAAAACATGCAAGCGTGATTTCCAGCCAGGATTTCTGGGTTTGGTTCCTAGAACACGGTGTATTAAAGAGACAGAGCAAGGTGTATATGAAAATGACAACTATTTTTGTTCTGTCATGTCTATATAGGTCAGCCACCAAGGGAAAATACTGTAGTTCAGCAAAAGAAAGTCGACGTGCTACGCTTTGTTATATCGCCTCACTCCTGCAGTGCACCTCCACAAAGGTGCTGAGGCAGGGAAACCAGGTAAAAATACTGTTCAAGATCTGACATCCTGTTAAGTCCAGTTAAACCTTCTGAGAGGCAGGGAGATTAGCTAAAGAGACCCAGGAAAGTCTTTCTAGTGCCTACTGGCTCCATTGTCGACCACAAGATCACTCGTGACTGATGCTTCATTTAGTCATCAGTGAGACAAAGAGGACATTTCCACTCATTCCAGGTTTGACCTTCTGTTCTGTTCAGATGGATCAATACCACCGATGCCACGTGAAGCTGAGATGCATGAAAAATGGAAGCCTGGCTCGATTGTTTTGAAGGAATATTTTTTTTTTTCCAGCTACAGATCTTTTCTGTTGGCTGGCTCAAGGGTGCTGGCTTCCCTGGTTGGTTGGCTGTGCATGAAAACAGATGTCACATGTTTTGCTATCAAGTTTAACCACAAGTAATTCTTCTCCAAACTGAGAAAGTCCTGAACATCTCAATACTACTTTATTGCTGGAATCAAATATGAATCATTGTGAAATATTTTGGAAAAAAACAAAAAAAGAGGCAGTCATTTCCTAACGAGCCTTTCGAATGACCCCAGATACAGAGGAAATAATTTGTCCATCCCGTCAGCTGCCTCTCTGTAGTGCTATGATTCACCACAGGATATCTCAAAAGCTGTAAGGAGAAAGTGAAGTATTAAACATTGAAACAAAAGTCTGTGGGTTGGGCCACCCTGCTGGATCTACAAATTGTGAACCAGAGCAGTGTGAGTTTCAAACTTCCCTGTGCTCCAAAGTTGCGTTCTTAAAGTAAGATCAAACTACTCAGTCTACGTAAAACCTCTGCAGGTCTGAGCACACTACAACACAAAGTGATAGCAGGAAGGAAAATTAGGGAAATAATTCCTAAGGGAAGATCCGCTTGCTCCAACATTGATCCATTACAGCCCCCTGCAGAACTTCAGAACCAGCACTTAAATTAACGGGAGCAATGTAAAATACTGACAGCATTTTTTTAAGCACTGGAACAGCACTGATTGGAAGCACTGACTGTGTTCTTTCATAAGTTCAAGATGAAGATGTGATCAAGTCTTGTATACATCATTTATGCATTTAGAGGGATCTGTACCTGGAATCTTCGCATGTCTCGTGGGTTGCCTGCATTCTTCAAACAGTTCTGATTGCACTTGAGGAAAAACTTTAGAAAGAATCTATAAAAATACAAAATTGAAATCTATTAGATTCATCAAAATGTAAATCCAATTTTTTAGAAGTTTAATAAAATCTAATCATAAATAGTTATACCCAAAAGGATACTCATAGTGAAATATTACTTTCCCATTCATTAATGAACTTATTTTAAAGCATAAGATCCCTGTCCTAAACAGAACATTATTGCCAAGGAAAGGCAAATTTATATTTTTAATTTTTCAACAACTACAAATGTATTGACTCCAGGCCATATCCTTAGCTCGGTGTGGGAAAGTTGATTTCAATGACTCATTGACTTCAAAGGCAATGACTTACACCAGATGAGAATTTGTCTCTATTTTTTTAATACTTTTCATTTTTTCACAACTTATATTAGCAGTAATGACCTCTACGTCGAAAAATTCCAAAGGTAATGATCAATCTTCTGAAAAACACTTGGCTTTGCCTCCGGTTTGGAAACTCGAGCTATTCAAAGGGACTCGATCCAACTCCTGCTGACTCCAGGGAGATCCAGGCAGGATCTGCCCACCGGCAAGGCCCCGGCTCCCTCATTGTTTTTGAAAGGGAAGGAACATGGCAAATTAGGCCCTGTCTTACGACCTCTTCAACCTTTGCCAGCCTTCAGCTGTGAGGAGCCGCTCTACCCAGGGATCGAAATCCAGCTTATTTCTGCCGAGCGGCAACCAGCAATTATTTAGGACTAACCCTTATCATCCAGGCATCTCCCCATAAACCGTTTTTGCTGCAACGCTGCCTCAGGGGAGCACAGCAAGCACTTAGAGGGAAGGGGGAAGCTTGGGAAGATGGAAACTCCTTTCTGCCGCCCTCCTGCGCTGCAGGAATGAGCTGATCTGGGGAGTCTTCACCCTGCAGGTGAGGCAAACCGCGGGATCCTCAGGAGGACATTCGCAGCCTGACATCATCTTTTTTACTTATGCACTCATGTTTTCATCTTTCATAATAAAACTATGTCTTAATTAGGTTTTCTGGCTAATGACTGACCACTAATGGCAAGCAAAGTTCAGGATTTTCTGCTCAGCCAGAGTTCCTCAGGTGCTCCAGTCCAGCAGCTCGTGCTGCCCAACTTTGCACATGCTGGACAGTGAGGTCAGCCAGACCTTCCACCTTCAGAATATGAACAATTTTGATTTATTCATTCATGTCAGTCTTCATAAGTGACTGGGACTGTTCTTGCTGGACACATCTCACAGAAGTTTCCATGTGCCAAGAGCATTCCTGGCAGGAGGCAGGACAGGAACATCTTTCCTCCTTTAGCACCCAACAAGGCCCAGCCATGGCCAGCAGAAAGAACAACAGTGGCTGCACCACATCCTGAGAAGCTTTGAGGGTCATACAGGAGCATTATGGGAGCATCCCCTAAACAAAACCTTTTAATCCCAGCTCTTCCTCCTCCATTAAACCTTGAGCAGCACCCTGATGTTACCCCAGGACACGAATGCTGAAGGAGCAACCTCTCACATCAGAGAGGCAAGCAGGGAAACAACCAGGTTTACTGAAACTGCATAAATAAATTGATGCTGACAGTTCAGCTGAATGCACACTTCTTTAAAACTTCCTATCCCAAAACCTGTAAAGGGGTTTCAGCTGTCGAGCTGAAAAAGATCTGGATCTCTGTGGTGGATGACATGATCTCCTAGCTTGGATGCTCAGGTTTCCTGAATGCTGTTGCAGGGGTATTATCAGCAACTCCATGAAACTGCCTCTATGTAAGCCATAAATGCCCTCTAATTTTATCTGCCATGTTTTGGAGGTTTTTTTTGTGTTTTGGATTAGTTTTTTGTTGTTGTTATTTGAGATACTTATTCTCTCCAGATCATTTGATTATGGGCCAGGTTCCCTGCCCATTGCAGGAGGGTTGGAGCTGGATGATCTTTGAGGTCCCTTCCAAGACGAACCATTCCACAATTGTATTATTCCAAAGGTAGCATCCTTTCTGTCAGACCTCTGTTTGGTTTTGCACAGCTCCCACCACCCGGACTGTGAGTCTGTGCAAGGCCCAGCTGATGCCCAGGCCCACACAGAACCACCCAGTTCTGGGGAGACAGGAGCTGGGACCAGCCTCCAGCTTTATGGCTCCTTAGTGCCACATCCAGGCTGAAGAGCAGTATCTTATCTTCTTCTTTTTTATTTTTCTTTTTTTTTTTTTCCTGATCTCAAATGGGTGTTGTGAGGCTTATTGAGCTAATGTTTGTAAATTGCTCGGAAATTCTCCAATGAATTGTGCACTAGGAATGCTAAGTATTGCTCCTCGTGGATTGTTTTTAGCGTGAAGCATTCATGATGAATTGTTTCTATACAGAGAGCTCACATCCTGTCAAAGAAAAAGGGCCATTAAGCACCCTTTCACTAAACATCAACTGGAACCTGTATTTGTTCCATTATTTGGTGAAAAGGACCCACTCTTGGTGAAATTAGACATCATCAAGTTTATTAGGACGGCTCTGAGCACCGGGCTAAATATTGATGCCAGGCTGTGGTGAACACAAGCAGCACTCTCATTTCAGCTCCACTACATTCCTTGATGCTGAGATATTTTATTTCGCTCTTTACTCTGTGCTTTCAGAGCCCACAGAGCACAGGTGGCACCAGGACAAGCTTTTCAGGGGAAGACAACATAAGCTAAAAACCACATTTCCAGGCAGGGTGTTCCTCCGTGCCAGGAGGAGATGATTGACTTGGTGGCTGCTCTCAGCTGACCCCCAAGGACTGTGGGCAATGCAAACCCATCCCTCCCACCCCAACCACGAGGTCTCTGTGGCAGAGCAAGAAGCAAGGACCTGGAGCAGAGCTCTGCTTGGTCTCATCTCAAACTTTGAGACAAGAATGAGAATTCAAGCCTTTCTAGGTTTGGCTCTCCCAGTTATGTTTTGTATTAGAAGCAGAAATTTTAGCCTTCTTTAATAAATACAGCCTTGCAAAACAACCTTCCCAAGCAGGCTAAGCTGCTCCTAAAATACCGATAGGGAGAAAAATGCACTCTTTGCCATGTCCCCTTGCTCTGATTTTTTCCCACTGCTAGAATGGGGCCTGCTACCCTCTTAATTAAAATGTATTACCTTCCACAAGACTCCACTATTTTAAGCTAAAATTTACATCTTTTATTAACTCACCTCACCTATACACTTAGCTCTGATGCCTCTCGCCGCCCATCTGCCATCCACATACAGTGAGTCACTTGATATTCCACCCACCAATTTTTCCTAACAACCACTGTGCAATTAAACTCAACACGTTCTGTTGCGAGGTAAATTAGGCACACCTGCGGCCAGCCTGCATTTGAACCGCATCAGAAAAGGACCTAACAAGGTGAGAGCAGTACCACAAAGTTATAGGCCTGTCAAGCAATTAGGTTTTCACTTCTGGGACATCCGCACAGTGCAATTATGCTACACATTACAACCTGGCTAATCTTCTGAACAAATGTCATGTCTCGGAGAAGCGAGGAAAAGCAGTTCATCTGCAAATGTGGCTGCTCTTAAGCCTCCACCTTATGCACATAACAACCTACAGGAGACTTTTTTTTTGTGAAATGAAAGATGGGTTTTTTCCATAGAAGATTTTTTAAACCCTGCAAGTGCTTTTTCATCCTGTTCACCTCTTCTTAACCTCTGTGAGAGGAGGTGTTGTAGCAAATAGACCAGAAAGACTTTTGTACTTAAATTTCAACACTAAGCAAGAAAATCCTCCGTGCTAGAGGCACGAGCAGTGGCTTCAGTTTGGTCCAATTCAAATACTGCTTGGCTAAAGGAATATTTGTGGCAGAAAACCACCTATTACACCCCAGAAACACCATTAATAAAATGTATTTCCACCAGACCACAAACCGAAGCGTCACTCATGGAAATAAACCTCAGCAGGAAGTAAACGCTTCATTCTTTTTATTTCAGATATGGAGTCTGAGTGTCCTGGTGACAACACCCTGAGCCAAACTCTGCACTGGAGTGAGGTGACAGCATAAGGAAGTCAGTGGAACAGTGCAGGGACAGGCAGCTTCCACCCCTTTATACAGTAGGATCTTCCCAACATCCAACTCAAACCAGGCAGAGGAACACAAAACCTTGCCAGCCCCGCAGACAGCGTTTTGTTTTACTCCAATAATTCTGTTTCGCTTTTATCTGTACTTCAGGTACACAGTTTTGTTGTTCAATTAAGCCTGCAGACGAGATCTTGCTGTACTACAAAATACAGAATTGTTAAGATATGACAGGTCTGCTCTACTTTCATGAGTAAAAAAGATGGGATTCGGATCATTATCCGTGATTTTGAAGTTCTTTGGAGGAGAAGCTGTCCACAGGGGCACAGTGCTGTTAGGGGGTGGAGGAGGGAGAGAGCAGGAGAAGAGGAGACATTTGAAGTCAAATGGTAATTCTCATCCTTTACTCGATTACCCTTTAATTGGCTTTTTCCTTAGAAATATCTGACAACCACTTTGCATATCTCTTTTCCAGAGCCTAGTAAACAAAGGATTTGATACTCTTGTTATGAAAGGAAAAATCTTTCCTCTGTCA
>JALJVW010000241.1:1272500-1275000 GCA_024865655.1 Emberiza elegans | reverse complement strand
ACTGATACCTTGGCTTTTGTGGGAGAGAAGCAGGTCGGGGCTGCCCCAGCAGCACCAGACAAGCAGCTCTCTGTGCGGGGCCGTGGGGAGGGCTCCCACCTCGGTGGGAACACGGCCCCCCGCGCCCCTGCGCTTTAAATTCAACTCCGATGCATTGTTTATGAAAACAAGGCTATTAGGTATATTAATAATTTGATAAATAGGGATTTGCCTTTAATTATTCATGAAGAACATTTGGCACCACTAAAATTATATTCGCAGAACAGGTTTATAAACCAGCTAATTATAAATTAAGTATGCAAGAGAAAATTGCTAACCTTGAAATTAAAATATTTTATGATTCCGCAATTACAAATAGGTAGAGAATTATCAAAACCCCGGTGTGAGAGTGGAGAGCGGCATAAATACACAGATGGCACAAGGTCTGCTGCTGAAGTGACAGCGCAGAGAATGTGGAAAGAAAAGTGTTTTTCCAGCAGCCCAGCAGCTGATGGATGCTGCAGCCCGCTGACACCAGCACTTGGGCTCGTCTTGCTACAGCACAACTTCCAGAGAGGGCGAGTGACAAATCAGCCTGGACACGGGCGAGTCACATTGGTGTCCTCAAAGCCCAGCCCAGGCTAACGCCACAGAGCGACACCACAGCTCCAGGTTTAGTCACAGCTCACACACAGGAATCCACAATGGGCAGCTGAGCTGGGTTTGGGCCTGTTTCAGGCACCGTTTGTCAGACTGGGGTTTAATTGGGCTTGATGAGCTCCAAGGAGTTTTCCAAGCCCAAGGAGTGGATGGAGGAGAGCGGAGGGGGCGGAGGAGCAGCAGCTCCACGGCCGGCCGCCAGAGGGAGCACGAGGGGCCGGAGCACCCCAGGGACTGACACCCCCCGGTACCAGCTGGGTATTGATACCCTTGATACTGAGTATTGACACCCTGGTACTGGGTATTGACACCCCCTGGTACCAACACCCCCAGTACCAAATTGGGTATTGATACCCCTGGTACTGGGTATTGACACCCTGGTACTGGGTATTGATACCCCTGGTACTGGGTACTGACACCCTGGTACCAAACTGGGTATTGATACCCTTGGTACTGGGTACTGACACCCCTGGTACCAGCTGGGTATTGATACCCTTGGTACTGGGTACTGACACCCTGGTACTGGGTATTGATACCCCTGGTACTGGGTATCGACATCCCTGGTACCAAACTGGGTATTGATACCCTGATACTGGGTACTGACACCCCGTGGTACTGGGTATTGATACCCCTGGTACTGGGTATTGACACCCCCTGGCACCAAACTGGGTATTGATACCCTGATACTGGGTACTGACACCCCCTGGTACCAGCTGGGTATTGATACCCATGGTACTGGGTGCTGACACCCCCTGATACCAAACTGGGTATTGATACCCTTGGTAGTGACACCCCCCGGTACCAAACTGGGTATTGATACCCTTGGTACTGGGTACTGACACCCCCTGGTACCAAACTGGGTACTGATACCCTGGTATGGACACTCCTGGTACCAAAACTGGGTATTGATACCCCAGTATTGATACCCTGCCATTTAAATCCCCTAGGGACTAACAGCTTTGCCACTGACGCCTCCTGGTACCAGAACTGGGTACTGCTGTTCCAGTACTGATACCCCACTATTGATACCCAGGGTACTAAAAACTGCTGGTACCAAAACTGGGTACTGATACCTCAGTATTGATATCCCTGGTACTGACAGCTTTGGCACTGACATCCATTGGTACCAAACCTGGCTACCGGTACCCAGGTACTGATGCCCCAGCATCGATACCCTGGGTACTGGTGCCCCAGGAATTGATACCCCAGGTACCGATACCCTGTGCACTGAGACACTGAGGTACCAAACCCCTGAGTATTGATTCCCCAGGTACTGACACTCCTGAGGACTAAAACACCCCTGAGTATTGATACCCCAGGGGCTGACACTCCTGGGTACTGATATCCTGGGTACCCTGTGCTCTGGGTACCAACTGCCCTGGGTTCCAAAACCCCTGGGTACCCACACCCAGGGCTGCAGATGCCCCCACATACTGAAGTCCCAGAGCCCCAAAACCCCTGGTACCCCAGGTACTAGCACCCCTGGCTGTTGACACCCCAGGTACCCTTGCCCCCAGATACCAACACCAGCTGGTACCAACATCCCTGGGTACCAAGGCCCCAGGAATCTGAACCCCCAGGTACCAATGCCTCCATGGAGCCCCACCCCAGGTATCAACGCCCCCAGGTGCTGACACCTCTGGATATCGACACCCTTGGGTACAGACACCCCCAAGGACCAACAACACCCCACTACTTATCCTCACATCTGGTTTCCCCAGTCTGGTTAAAACTCAGCTGAAGGCAAAGAACAGATTTCCAATTGTGCCACAAAACTGATGCTGAAATGACAATTTTGGCAAATTTGCTAATACAGGGATGCTCTAGGGATTTTAAAGTGATTAATTCTGCCTGGACTCAA
>JALJVW010000241.1:1247500-1260000 GCA_024865655.1 Emberiza elegans | reverse complement strand
GCCATTTTGGCACAACCGTTTGGCATCATCCTGTTGCTTTGCCACATCTACCAGTTCCACCGAGCAACAGCAACCCGCCCATGTGTCCTATAAAAGCAGCAAGGCTGTCCTCAAAAGCTGTGATTTTCCCTTCATGGTGCATATGGTGTTTTCTTGGTTTCAATGATATGGTTTAATTTGAGGCCCGGGGGCTTGGGCAGGGCAAATTAAAGAGCAGACGAAGCGTAAGCTGTAAAAAAGGGTCTCGTTCCTGTCACTTGCCCTCATAAATACAAGTTGGTTTGCCTTAGATCTGGTAGTTACAGTGTGGAATAAAAATCAAAAGAGAGTAAAGGTCTTCTCCATGTGCATATCTGAATTTAATTTTTAATTGTTATTTATATTTTAAAAAAAAGTATAAAATACCTCATGGTAGTGATAAATAAAATCATAAAATGGCTTGGGTTGGAAGTGGGCTTTGAAGATCATCTTGTTCCAACCCCCAAAGTGAGCTTTGTAAGCAGTTCAGGGCTGTCCTGCTCCTCTATGAAGTGCAGCAGGGTCCCGGCAGCCCAGTGTGAGGTGGTGTCCACAGATGCAGTTGTTGCAGTGGCAGTCTTCAAGCAAGCATGACAGGGTCAGGGTTCATCACTCACTCTGCTGGAACAACCCCAGCAGTTTGCTCTCCTCCATGAAATCCAGTCAGGGAAATCTTCATCTGGAATATCTCAGTCAGCGCTGGGCTGTGCTGAGATGCTCGGGAGCATCGTGGCCACCAGCCTCAGGTGTTGCATTCTCGGCCTTCACCTGGATGATGGCCTGGGTTGTTCTCGGCGTGGAGATTCTGTCTCCTCTCAAGTAACTTCTCCAGGATCCAAGCATTCTCAGCCTTCACCTGGATGTTGGCCTGGGTTGTTCTCGGCGTGGAGGTTCTGTCTCCTCTCAAGTAACTTCTCCAGGATCCAAGCATTCTCGGCCTTCACCTGGATGATGGCCTGGATTGTTCTCAGCGTGGAGGTTCCGTCTCCTCTCAAGTAACTTCTCCAGGATCCAAGCATTCTCGGCCTTCACCTGGATGTTGGCCTGGGTTGTTCTCAGCGTGGAGGTTCTGTCTCCTCTCAAGTAACTTCTCCAGGATCCAAGCATTCTCAGCCTTCACCTGGATGATGGCCCAGGTTGTTCTCGGCGTGGAGGTTCCGTCTCCTCTCTAGTAACTTCTCCAGGATCCAAGCATTCTCGGCCTTCACCTGGATGTTGGCCCAGGTTGTTCTCAGCGTGGAGGTTCTGTCTCCTCTCTAGTAACTTCTCCAGGATCCAAGCATTCTCGGCCTTCACCTGGATGTTGGCCTGGGTTGTTCTCGGCGTGGAGGTTCCGTCTCCTCTCAAGTAACTTCTCCAGGATCCCAGAGCGGATGAGCGCAACCTCACAGCCACACAGAGGAGAGCTCCACGTCCTCCCAGCCTGGAGCATCCGCCCTGGTGTGGTGCCCGAGCTGCTGGTGGGAGCCCCGTGGAAAAGGCGACGGTGGTGGGAGCAGCTGAGCTCCACATGCATGGGAAAAACGGAAGAGCCGCGCACGTTTTGAGGAGGAACATCTGGGCTACTGTCAGCATCTTACACGCGTTTACTTAATTGCAATCTTGAATGAAATTGTCCGTCATAAAAGATGCCTCGAGAATTTCGATTTCAGCCATTCTATCGGCAGCGTCTGCTCCTGTCGTTTGTCTTAATTTTATTTCACGACCACTAACTGTAGGCACTACTTCAGAAATATTTTGAATTTAGTTTTAATTGTGCAGCTTTCAACTCACGCAACATTTCTCTTTGTGTTGAAAGCATCACGGTGATTTATCCTCATTATTGTGTAAATAGGTTTCGGCAGTTCTCAGTAAATAAAACAAAGAGTGACAGGAGGAGAAGGGGGAATTTGCTTTCCTACCAATTAGAGTAGCCTTAGGCAGTACTTTTAAGAGGAGATAAATCCTGCAAATCACTAAAATGATCCTGTCACATGCACCAAATATTAAAATCACACAGCGGCGCACTTCATACAGTTTGCTTTGGTTTAATGAGTTGGGGTGGGCTTCGTCATGAGGTTTGCATCTCGCAGTTGGGGACCCTTGATTGACAGTGAAGATCATGCCCAACTGCAGCTTCCTAACCAGTAGGGCCAGATGGAAAATCACAATTCATGTTTAATATGCAGTTTTTCAGCTAACGAAAATTCCCAAATTGTCTCCTCACCTCCTACCTGAAATTTTTTTCCCATAATAAATGCAAAATATGCTTCATATTAGCCAAGAGTGCTTTTTTCCCCCTTCCAGCAAGTTATGAAAAAAATCCTGTATAAATGATCCCTATTAAGTGAACAACCTGTTAACTTCTTCAATTATGTAAGTTATTAAAAGATAAGTTTGTGAAACATCTGTTGTCACGCTCAGACACTTTTCAAAGTGAGTAAGTGGCCTGTCAGTGGGCAAAGAGAGAATCACAGAAGAAGACATTTGAACAGCACTAAAGAACTAAAGAAATGCTTTGTTCTATGAAATGTGTGCTCCTGTTCCACGGCGGGGAGGTGCTGTATGGCAGAGAACACAACCTGGTAACGTTTGCAAGGGCGTTTTTAGCCACTGGAACAAAACATGATGATATAGCATAATGTATGTAATAAACAGATGGTTGGTATCATGCTTTTAATGATAAACAAGACATAGCAGACGTATTGCATGGTGCCATAGCGGCCCTTATAACTCACAGCCTCGCTGTTAGAGCTCAGAGTGCCCTATTTTCAATTATCATCTCCCCCTCCACCCTTCTCCTGCAGTCAAGTTTTACACTCTGACATTTATACTTAGTATATTGAGCAATGATTGCTACCTTGTTCCAGCATTTTTTGTGCAGTGCTTTATGAGAGTGGAACTAAATGTATGACAGGAACCCCAGTAACCTGAGACCCTGGGTCAGTAATGTATTAAAACAAAACAAGACACACATGGCTTTGGCACAGCAAGAAATCATGCAGGAATGGGGGCTGAGACAGGCTGAGATAAAGAAGGCCCTACCTAACAGCTGCAATTATAGCCTTCGTTATATGAGTCAATCCATTACTGCATATAGCCTTGACAAATTACCATAAATGCCACGCCAGAACAACAGCCAAGTAATTTAGCTTCATCCTGGACACTTTGAAAGTTGGTACATCTAAATATTGCAGCGAGGCCTAATTAATTAATCAGTCTTGTTGGTGGTGTAATGATTATCTTTTTTTTTTCTTTAATTTAAAAACTCCCTCCAACTAAACAACTGGCAAATTATGATTATAGTGGTTGGAGGATAAAATCATTGATCTGTGCTCTCATTCAAAATGGAATTGCACGTCAATTTGTAAACGTCCCAAAATAAATACAAGTTTTCCATTGCTCCTTCCAATAACATATATGTGCAAATTAAAGACTTTACACTAAAGAAATTCTCGTTGTCAACTGCCCACAAGGTAACAAATGCCTGCAGAAGCTCCACGGAGTATTGATTTATAAGTATTAAATGATATTATTCTATTTTATCACTTTCTCATATGTAGAAGAGCTGTCCTGCTCCGTGTCCAGGATGGAGAATGATGATTAACATTACCTCACACATTTATATTCCCTGAAAAATATGGAGCACCATGACTTCCACAGGGCACATCTTCCTAACCTTGCAATTTATTAAGTCAATGTCTCACCAACCTCCTCACAGACACTTTGCCCATCACATTTAAGCATTTCAGAATTAACAGCGCTGCCCTTCCAGGAGGTGAAATCAGCTCTGTGTCACTGGGTTTCAGCTGGGGTGAAGCACAGAGAGACTGAAACCAGCCCTGCTGGGCTGGGCGTCCTTCTGACCACCCCACTGGGATTGGGACTGACCCCCACCATTCTGGGATATGGGACTGACTCCCATCCTAGTGGGATTGGGACTGACCCCCACCTTAGTGGGATTGGCACTGACCCCCACCCTGATGGGATTGGACTGACCCCCACCCTGATGGGATTGGGACTGACCCCACTCTGATGGGACTGGGACTGACCCCCAACTCACTGGGATTGGCACTGACCCCCACCCTGCTGGGATTGGGACTGACCCCACCCCACTGAGATACAGGACTGACCCCCAACTCACTGGGATTGCCACTGACCCCCACCCCGCTGGGATTGGGACTGACCCCACCCTGATGGGACTGGGACTGACCCCCACCCTACTGAGATACAGGACTGACCCCCACCCCGGCATGGACCCCTCTGCACCCCTCCACCAACAGCTCAGTTTATCCCTGCATGACCCCCTGCACTCCATCTGAACATCCTTAAAGTCTTTTCTGGTTTTATTCTGTATTTTCCGCGTTTTGCCCCGTGCCCCCTCCCAGCTGCCCTGCACGAGCAGAGGTGTTTGATAGCACGGGCCTGCCCGCAGCAGACTCCAGGTGAGCGCTCAGCACTCCCACAATTAGAACCCAGGTGGCTCCTGCACATGGAGCTAGGCAGGGAAGGATTCTGCCACGCTGGAAAACTGGCTGTGACACGTCCAGGGTGACACAGAAAATATGTGACAGGAATAGACAGAGAAATTCTGTTTGAGACTAATCAGCAGGACCCAACTGGGGGCTGACTCCTTCCTTCCCTCCCTCAGACAGTAAATATTCCCTAACTTGAGCAGTACATTAGCAGAAGGAGGTGCAGGTAAGTCTTCTTCACTAAACAGTCCCAAAGAACAATCCCTTGAAAGGCTCCTGGACACCAGGAATCATCACCCAGATAAAGACTTCTCAGATCTTGTGTCCGTAAAGGCGATAAAATTCAGGTTACAACAGACAAACATTAAGGCTGAAACAGTCTGTGTTTGACTTCCCACCTCATGTTCCTTAACATATTTCACAGAGACACAGATTATTCCGAGCTGGAAGGGACCCACAAGGATCATCGAGCCCAGCTCTTAAGCAAATGGCCCATACAGAGATTGAACTCACAACCTCTCCAGGTGATTTCCTACTCTTGCACGGGGAGATGGAGATGCTGTTGGCTGCAAGCACGCAGCCTCCCCTCTGGGCCATGGGGGGAAGCAGGGATGCCCACCCCAGGGCTCTGAGGGTCTCCAGCCCAGCTGCAACTGGGGGCTGGGAGGCTCCAGCCCTCTGCCAGCTCTGAGCCAGGGAACTTTGGTGCTCCGAGCTCAGCACTTCTCACATGACAACTTAGTCTAATTGAGTGGGACAAATTATCTTACAATGGACTCTGAGCAACAGCAGCAGGACTAAATCTATACTCCAGCTAACTCTGAACACATAATTTAGCCATAAGAGACTCGCAGCGTCAGGGCTTTCCACAACTCTCTGCTAAAAGCCAAAGAAAATTAAATATCAAGAAATTGTGATTTCGGTTCCAGCAAGCAGCACGGTGTGTCCCTAATACGTGAGCTCTGAGTTAGAAAAGCAGTTTTGATCCTTCCCTGCCTGTTGTGCTTCTCTCTCTCATTGCCTGTGACTCCTTGCTCTGTGATTCCATGCTCCACGCTGCTGGTGGTGGGAGAGCAGGGCAGGAGGGAGATTGCCTGGCTCCCAGCAGGACAGCTCTGAAGAGAAGGCACTGCCCTGCCCTCCAGCCCTCCAGCCAGTACCTGCAGTCAGCAACAGCCACCAGGAAAATAAAATAAAAAAATCCCATTCTAGCATTTAAATTCATTATTGGCTTTTCTCCCGCCATGAATTGCCCAGAGTATAAAACATCCACTTTTGTTATTTGATGCTAATCCTGTTGGTAGAGCTCCAGTTCCAGAGGATATTTAGCCTGACTGATTTAGTCCTCTCCACCTTTGACTATCCCTATCCTTTGTAAGAACACAATCTTTTTGATGTTAAGGTTGAGAAATTTAAATGAATTGAAAACACAAGTACTGACTTTGCTGATTCATAATCTTTAATGAAATGAGGTGCTGGGTACTGATAAAAGGAGATGCTGGGGGAGAGCTGGACAGTTATCGTTTGCCATCCCCTAGGGCACTTTACTGCAGGTTTTTGGGATTTTGTGGCTGTGTAAATTTCGAAGCAACAGAAGTAACACAAATTTGTGAGAACTCTTTAGAAGAAGCCAACTCAGAGCACATGAAAGAAATTGGTGTTGGTCCTTCCATCCACAGAGCTACCTGGAGTTTTTGCATGTCCAGCTCCTTATACCCTGACCACAGACATTACAGCAGGTCAAATAAATGAGAAAATAATTGAATTATTATTGTGCGTGCTGCTCACACCATCGTTGGGAGTCATTAAAGAAAACCAGAGTGCATCCAGTGCCTCAAAGCAAAGCTCCACAGGGGAAGCTCTGCTTCAAGAGGAGTCGCTCACTGTGACGTTGGCATCAATTCCTTATGTGTATTTATTGAAATGCATTGAAAACACCATCATCAACACAAACCTTGTTCTCTCAGAGAGCATCACTGACCACCACAGATAACCTTGCACTGAAGTTGGCTGGCCCACCAAACCACCCACCAAGCCACCCACCAGTCTCATTTTATCTGTATTTTTGGAATGGGTTGTTCCCGTCTTGTTCCAGAGCGCCTGCTAACCCAGGGCACAGACCCATCTGAGATCCCAGAGCTGTGTGTGTGCTGGGAGAATTCCTGCAGGAGGCCTTGGGACGGTGGGAAAGGGGAGCTGCAAGTCCTGCCCAGCTGGATGGAGCCAGATTTCACCGACTGCCCACTCCTGCTCGCTGCCTGCCTGTTCCCTTCCTGAGGAGCAGCTCAGCCCCGGCGATGCGGGTTTAATGGCTGGCCTACTTCCTCAGCAGAGCCGGGCTGGAGCACAGCTCTGCCTGCTCCTCCTCAGCCCCGCCTCATCCACCTCCTCATCCTCCATGGCCATCCCAGCTCTCCACAGCTCTGCCCCCGCACCAAAGGAACCTGTCCGTGGCTCACCTGGGCCGCAAACGAGCTGCGATGCAAAGCAGAGCCCCAGCTATTCCTGCTCCTGGGCTTTGCAGGGCCATTTCTTTATTAATTTAATACCTCTGCGCTCAGCTGTGGTGCGGAATTCAGGATTGATTCCTACACTGATTTCCACAATATGATTTACATAGGAGCTGAGTGTAAATTTAAAATAATTTGGACTGAATGATCCTTACTAGAATGGATGGCCTGAAGAAAAGGATGGAAAATAAAAGCAGCTTTAGTCAGAATCTAAGCAATTTGCTGCCAAATACAAGCAGCATTTCCCCAGATTATAATTTACACTGTATTAACTGTCAAGAGTACTTTTGAGAAATATAGATAACAATTCAGATGCAATCGATAGGGAGTGACAGTTGATTTTAAAGCTTAATGCAAGACAAGAAAGAAATGACTGGGGTATCAGCTCTGGAAGAATAAATTTGTTTTGTATTTGATTTTTGTGTTAAATTTATTACTGCCAAGAACAGCTCTCTTTCAATAATATTAAGAACAAGATTGTGAAATTGCAACATGTTTGTCTCCCACAGTTTTCACAGCATATCCAATATAAAATGATGCCCCTTCTCAGTACTATAAATAGATCAAATTAAACTGCTATATATATTCCTTTTCTGGCTCCACTGGTTAAGTAAAGTGCAAAAAACCTCTGCACTCCCCTAACTTTCCATAATTATCATTTGGGTGCACAATAATTCACGGGGTTTATCAGAAAGCCCGGAAGCACCCTTATGGAGTATCCAGCACCGTTACCATCTCGCTGATCTTTATTCCCATATTATTTAGGCAGGCACACACACACACACACTCACTCACTCTGCATTTTTCCCAGAGCAATGTCAAAGCATTACCAACAAAAAACTTCCAGCCCAAGCTGGGGCTGTGTGATTGAGCAGGGTTGATATATCCTTGTCATAGTCAATAGAGGCTTTTTTCAATTCTGTCAAAACGTCCAGTGTATATAATCTCAGGTTTTGATGCTGCTCCTCAGCAATACCACCAGAAACTTCCTTGACAAATACCAGGGAAAAAAAAAAAAAAAAAAAAAAAAAGATTTCCCTTCCAGCCCAACTCTATTACAGCGCTTATTCCATCACTACAGCTGGGGTTGCCTCTGAGCAGCCCCGCACGCTCCAGAACCCACCAGCGTGGCCAGAAATGAAATGATGAAACTTGCCGCAGTTCAAACTTATCCATACTTCTCACTTATGACATGATTGATTTTCCTTCAGAGTGCTCAAATATGGGATTGTCTTCCTCCCTTTTTTTCGCTGTGGCAACAGCTAATGCACACAGCCCTGCTCTGCCTGGGAATGGCAAGAAGTTGACGTGTAGAAAAACAGCTGAAATGAATACGGATGAAATTTGAAAGTGCAATTTTCCATCTGTCAATCAGCCCCTCAAGGTAGACCCCAGCCACCAAGCGGGGAGGCTCCAGGCGAGGTCACCCCTGCCTCCTGCCTTCCATCCGATGGGGCACCCGGCCTCATTAATCAAGATTCCTTTTAGGTCCTGCTCAAAGTTTGGGTTGGGGATGCCGCCGCTCGGGGTGGCTCGAGGAATATTTTATCGCCTTTTGGCGGTGTGCTATCGGTAATTTATATTCTGAATTAAAATAAATAGTCTCCTTTTAAATAGAATTTGATTAGATGACTACAAAATCTATTTCTCTTGTTATGGTACATAGCAGATCATTTCCTAGAGCCTGCCTCAGAAGAAAATGTGTGGTATTTCTGGCATTAATAATGTATGGTCACCAAAACCCATTCTGGCCATAGCTTCGAGATGCTTCAAAATACAGCCAATTAAGGTTTATTTAATTATTAAGGTTGAATAAATAACAGCGAAACATGTTAAAAATCTTTCAGTTTCAGTCAATCATAATAAAAAATTAATGAGACTGGATAGAGAGCCATAAAAACTGATAGACTGCAATCGTGAATTATAAATTGGTATTGATTTTTTCCTTTGCAATAACACTCTCAGGTAATCGTATGTTGCCACATGTAAAGTGCACTTTCCTGGTTGAGACTAATATTAACTATCAAATATATATGAGATGGAGGCATTTATGACACTTCAGATTTCACAAACAAAAAGAAAAAAAACACAATTTGTGGAATAATAGCGGCGCTGAACATAGAATCCTAGGGAGTTTATGGGAGCAGAAAGGGATCCCACTGTGCCGCGAATTCATAAGACACAGTTACCTTATTCTTCTCCTGCCATTCCTCCTCTGATATGTTACCTTGTTAGTATCACTAAGAAAAGCATAAATATCTTTTATTATTTGTGAGGCTCATCCTGTCTTGCTTAATAGACAGGCCACATGGAGTTAAAGCCGTATTATATGGCCTGGTGCCGGAGTGATCATTCAAAAAACCAAAGCACATCTTTTATACTGCCTGCCTTTATTAATTCTAAGCCCCCAAGAAATAGTGAGGGGATTTCCAGCCTTCTGTTTATCGAAGTAACATGGAAACAAATAAGACATTTCCCTAGGCTAGCTGGGATAAAGTGGACAATTACTATTGGCATTCCACATGTAAATATTTAACACTTCGCAGCTAGTTTGCGCGTAAATGCCCATTAGATGCTGCTACAAGCCCGGACACGGCGTCCCCGCAGAGCCACCCGGGGTTGTGGGAGGGGGGGACGCGCAAATCCCCGCCGGTGACAGCGGCGGCCGACGCGGAGATGCTGCCCCCGGTGTCACCGCCGCCGCTGGCGGGGACAGCCAGCAGAGCCGCTCTATCAGGGAGCTGATAAACCCGTGCCGGAGTTCATTAGTCACAATGATCAAACTGGCGGAGGCGGAGGGGCCGCCTGCCAGCGCTGCTACCTGTTGGAACGGCTGCGCTGGCCCTTCCCCAGCGCCCGCAGCTGCTGGGACAGCCAGGTACCCGCCGAGAGCCGGGCCGGGCTGTGCCCACCGCCCCTCTCCGCCGCTGTGCACCTGCCGGTCCCTTCTCCGCGCCCGGAGATCCCGGGCTGGCACTGCTGGCACGCCGGCAATGTCGCAGCAGCGGCCGCGGTGACATCGGAGCAGCGCTGATGGAAGGCTGATAAATAATGGCCCCGCTGCTTCCCAAAGCTGCTGCCAGCCGCCCCGGCCCGTTTGCGTTCCCCATTCCAGCTTTCCCCGCTCCGAAAGGTGATCCGGGGCTGATCCCTGCCTTGGCACAGCCCCCGGTACACACCGGCACGCTTCCCTGCCGCCCCGCTTTAATGAGGGCCTGGCTAATCCAGGAACTGGTTTTTACCGTCTAAAAATAGCAACAGGGGCTTAAACATGAGCAACGAAGCAGTAGAAAGGGAAAAGCAATAAAAATGCTTAAATACCTACGTTTAATAAAGTGAAATTAAATCACTGTTTTTTCAGCTGCCACTTGTAACAGTTGCTTAGACAATAGTAACAAAAATGCCAGCTTGGGCCTTGATTCCCGTTTTTGGAGCACATTTGTTCCAAGAAATAGCCCAGACTATATTTTAACTCAGGAGTGGCAAAGGTGGCTTGGAGCCAGCCCCGTTCCTGCCTGCATTGTCCCAAGCACAAGGGTGCTGCAGCACAGCAAAAGGACATTTTCCCATTTTTTCATGCTGCTCTCCGAGGAGGAAAATCCTGGATGGACAGACAAGCAGATGGACATTTGGCCTGATGAACGCTGCCCTGCCGCAAATCAAACTCAGAGCAATTTGCCACCGCCGTTCATTTTTCAAACACCATTAGTTTGCATCCACACTGTTCACCAACCAACGCTTGTTTGTCCAACAGTGGGTGAGTTCCTGCTCTCCACATGCCAGGGAATTCCCCAGCTCTGAGCATCCATGCCCAGGATCACCTCCCTGCACCAGCATCCCCTTACCGAGCCCAGGACCACCTTCCCCTGTCCAGAACCACGTTCTAGCTCCAGAATCCCCTTGCCATGCCCAGGACCACCTCCCTGTGCCCTGGAGGGACAATTTCCTCTTCTCAAGTTCATCTCCTCAAGCCCAGAGCCATGTTCCCACACCCAGAAGCACGTCCCCATGCCCAGGTCCACCTCTCTGCACCCAGGACCTTCCTGCGCCCAGGACCACTCCCTGTGCCCAAGTTCACCTCTCCAAGCCCAGGACCAGCTCCTTATTCCCAGAACAACCTCTGTGCACCCAGAATCTCCTCCCTGTACCCAGAACCACCTCCTTGTACCCAAAACCACCCAGAACCACCTCCCTGTGCCCAAAATCACCTCCTTGTACCAAGAATCACCTCCCTGTGCCCAGCACCACCTCCTTGTACCCCAAACCACCTTCTTGCACCAAGAAACACCTTCCTGTGCCCAGAATCATCTCTGTGCACCCTGAATCGCCTTCCTGTACCCAAAATCACCTCCTTGTACCAAGAAACACCTCTCTGTGCCCAGAAACACATCCCTGTGCCCAGAATCATCACTCTGTGCACCCAGAATCACCTCCTTGTACCCAAAACCATCTCCCTGTACCCAAAACCACCTCCCTGTCCCCAAAGCCATCTCCTTGTACCCAAAACCTTTTCCCCATGCCCAGAACCACACCCCTGTCCCCAAAACCACACCCCTGTCCCCAAAACCACCTCCTTGTACCCAAAACCACCTCCCTGTCCCCAAAGCCATCTCCTTGTACCCAAAACCTTTTCCCCATGCCCAGAACCACACCCCTGTCCCCAAAGCCATCTTCTTGTACCCAAAACCACTTCTCTGTCCCCAAAACCATCTCCTTGTACCCAAAACCATTTCCCCGCGCCCAGAGCCACCTCCCTGTGTGGACGCTCGAGGCAGGCAGGGCTCGGTCTGCATTAGCACCGAGGATCCTGGATCCCACCAGCCTGATTAGCTCTGGCAGCCTGATTAATTCAGGCCAATGGCAACCGCACGGCTTTGCTTTCGCTTCCCCGAGTTAATGAACACGTGGAAACCAGGAGGATTTGCCCCAGCTCCTCCGAGGGGTTTTCTGGCTGCTGCTCGGGAAGCAGAGGAGCTCCCAGCCTGGCTCACGAGGGCTGGAGCCGGAGCAGCGGAGGCTGGAGCGACTTTTATTGCTATTGTTTGTCTACAAATCTCCCCGTGCCAAAGCCCGGCGTTGTCCGAGGCGAGCTGTTTGCTATTAATGACTCATGAGTACAATAATGCTGCCAGCCCCCTACGAGGTGTTTTGTCAACGTACTTAAATTTCTAAAGTCTCAAACTGTTGCTATTTGTTTCCCTCCATCCCCCAGCACTTTGCGCAAATGTCTGCGGAGTACCCGGGCTCCAAAACCCTTCACTCTCCGCGCTGACCTTTGTGCTCTGGAAACAATTACTCCTGGAAAGCCTGTCAATATCATTATTTTTACAAGAAATCAATACGCTTCACAAAGTTAATGGGGGATTCAGGCAGCAAGCGTTTACCTTCTTACTGTCAGTGGTGCAGCGGGCTGTGCTCTGGCACAGATGACAGATTCGCCCAGACACCGAGCAGACAGTAAGCAATGGATGTAAAGGAAAAATAGGCTGCAAGCAGGCGTGGAAAACGTCAGCTTCTG
>JALJVW010000241.1:1227500-1242500 GCA_024865655.1 Emberiza elegans | reverse complement strand
GTGTTTGGACAACGCTCTCAGGCACAGGCCGGGATTGTTGGGGTGTCCTGAGCAGCCCCACGAGTTGGAACTCCGTGATCCTGATGGGTCCCTTCCAACACAGCACATTCCATGGTTCTAAATATATTACATTGATGCAAATACTTCTATTCAAATGAGCACAAATAAGTTGTCTTTATGGTATTTTCCTCTCTTGCTCAGCTGGACATGAAATTTCCCATCACCCAGAAACGTTCACGTTCTGTGAGCGAAAATGTCGGCGATGAAAAGTTTCAAACCCAAAGCACTCAAAGATCTCCACAAGGCCGGGTTTAAGAGACCGGGAAATTCAGCAGATGGGTGGGGAACAGGTGGAAATGTTGGATTTCTGGGACAGATAAACGGCTCTCGGTATCTCGGTGGAGAGGCTGATAAGGGTTTGATGACAGCCATGAGATACAATTCGCAATTTTGGCTTCCCCAGCTCCCTTTCCACAGGGAGGGATGGGGTTCCTGCTCTGATCCGGGCCGGGTCCACTCCCAGGTGGGCATTGCTGGGCTGCACCGGGAGATTTCAATGGGCTTTTCACACCAGCCTCCAAAATCATCACTCAAATCCAGTGTTTTTATTAAAAAGAATTAAAACTTGGCCCGTCTTTAAAGGAGGGGTTTTTAGAAAGGTGCTTTATTCTCGCTTGTTTACACTTTGAAGTGAGTTCCCTGCTCTGTTCCTAGGAAACGTGGTTTCCTTTCACAAAAACAGATGGGAAATGTATGGAATGTGTGCACCACACTACCTGCAGGCATTTTTCATTTTGCTTCGAGCTCAGGGTTACCAGCACTCACCAACAACACGGGAGTCACTGGTCCTGGAAGAGGGTTCTGCACCACAGTGGGCAAAACAAATGGATTAATTTTGTCCTCAGTGCAAGGCCGTGAATTTATTTCACATTCCTACAAATTATCAGAATCTTCCAGCCATCAACTCCACAGACAGCACCAGGCTGTGGTTCCAGGACATGCTTTAGTCTCATCCTCTGCTGCAAAGGACATCAGAACATCTCCCCCTCTAAGTTACAGGGGATTTTCTTCATTGAAATAAAAATAAAAATCAAAAGCTGAAACCAGAATGTAGAATCTCAATTAATTACCCATGCCTTTAGACGTGGGAGGTGATAACTGCTGTAGAACAGGTCTGCAGAGAATCCCAGAATGGTTTGGGTGGGAGGGACCCCAAATCCCCCCCAGTGCCACCCCAGCCATGGCAGGGACACCTCCCCCTGTCCCAGGTGCTCCCAGCCCCAGTGTCCAGCCTGGCCTTGGGCACTGCCAGGGATCCAGGGGCAGCCCCAGCTGCTCTGGGCACCTGTGCCAGGGCTGCCCACCCTGCCAGGGAACAATTCCCAATTCCCAATCTCCCATCCAGCCCTGCCCTCTGGCACTGGGAGCCATGCCCTGTGTCCTGTCCCTCCATGCCTTGTCCCCAGTCCCTCTGCAGCTCTCCTGGAGCCCCTTCAGGCCCTGCCAGGGGCTCTGGGCTCTCCCAGCCTTTTTCCATGATCTGCTTATTTTATTTAAGTTGCAAAATAAGGACAGTGCTGAGTTTCCTATATAAAAGTTCGTATCCCACGGGCTACAGCAAAGAGTGTCTGAACACTTATTACAGGTTGAGTTAATGTATTAATACAAAAAAAATAATAAAAATGAAAAAATAAATATCAGAAATAATTATATTAATAATTCCCATGGATCTGCTCTTTTTCCAGGGTCAGAAGGATCCAACAGAGAGCACACAAGCCTGTGTTATACAAATAACCGATTTCCAGGTTATTTTGTGTCTGCACTTTGGAGCAGCAATGGAAGAGGAGCAGATTCCCTTCTCAGAGAGCTGTTTTGGAAAGAGTTGCGCTGGCTTCAGGGAGAGAAATCCGCGGTGGGGGATGGATGCTGAGGGCTCTCTGTGTTAAGGGGCACTCTGAAATTACCCAAGGCTTTCTCCAGGCTTGTTCCATTCTGTCAGAAGTGTTTACGCTCCCTGAGAGCCCCAAGTCAGCCGTGGAAAATGCAGCGAGGAAATTCCTCGAGAAAGGACAAGAAAGACTGACAAAATCAAGAGGAACAATGCTCTGGCATCTGCCACAAACCACTTGATCTGGAGAGGAACAAGAATGTTCCCTGTCCTGGCACTCTGGGGCTGCAGGAGCTCCGCAGGAGAGGAGGAGCAGCCAAGTGCTAAAGGTTCTTCCTTTTTACAGAGGGCAATTTGGTGTTGCTAGAAATAAAGATTTAATTTTTGTCCTCAAGGACTTTTTCCCTGGAAAGCTTTAACAATAAGGAAAGAGAAGGTTCTATTCTTAGCTTATTTTGGCAACTAATCCAATTAGCAGCGGTAGTTGATTGGAGAGCCAACCAACTGAAATGAACTCGCCCATAAATCTTATCTTTTAATAACCTCAGCAACTTCCTTGCATGTATTTTTTCCTCTGTCTATTTCAGAATTCATGGTTTCCTGGTGAGCTCCCAGGACTGGAGACCCTCTGCAGCTCTCTGTGCTCCTGCCCTCTGCCTGCTGGCCCTGTGTGACATTGGTGCCACCTGCTTGGAGCCGAGGGGCAGGAGACGTGGCCAGGACCTTTTGGGTGGGAGCCACTCCAATTCACATTTCTTCCTCTCTTTCTGTGCTGTTTTTGCTCTTTTCATTGGTTATAACTTTGCTGCCTCTCCCCTCTGCTTCTCCCCATCTCCCCCTCTGCTTTTTTCTGTTGTCCTTATCCCAAATCCAGGCTCAATTTCTCCCCGTCTTCTTTGCCAGCTTTGTGAAAAGAGCTATTTTGCAGAGTTGATCCTTCCTTAAAGGATGTCTGGCAGGCCTTGTGTTGTCTTTCCTGTTCCTCCTGAGCACTCAGAGTAAAGAACAAGGTGCCAGAGCACCTTCCATGTACCCTAAAGGAGGGAGGAACTCATTAATTAGCCAGGAGAGTTTCCCTGGGAGTCAGAGCAGAGGAATGTGTTCCCACCGGGCTCTCCCACTCCTCTTTCAGACAGGATATGAGGTCCCCCAGCCTTATCACTCCCCTGCCATGAACAAAGAAATACCTGGTAAAATTTAGGGATCTCTGCTTTATTAGGAGCCCACAGCTAACTTTGATAATGTCTCTGCAGCGCATTTAAAAGTTTCCAAGCTCTGCGTATCCCCTGGGCACAGGAAAATAATTTCTAGGGCTTTCTTAAGGATGCAGAAAGTTTCATGAAGTGCCTTATTTTACACACTCTTGTAGATTTTGTGATTATGGAGCTAAACTTTTCTTTTCCAGCCCGTTCCTCATAGAAATGAAATGAATGGTTAATTACAGATTCTTTGTGATCACCCCTCTCAAAACTCGTTGATGATGTTAAAAATTGTGAGAAGGATAAGCCAGGAGTTGGAGAGAAAAAGGCCACAGGAATCAGCATCTCTGCATGGCACCTTCCCTGCGCCTCAGCCAGCCCCTCTGGCCAGCTGTGCTCACCCAGCACTGCAGAGGGGACAGTTCAGCGGGATTAATTCAGATAATCCATGCAGGGCCCATTTCCCAGGGCCTGCCTTTACCCCACACTAGGGTTTGTGCATTTTGCTACAGGTGAAGTCAGCGAGAGCTGGGGTTTGGCCAGAGGAAAAGCCCATTTGTGTAGATAATGCGTGTACAGTGCACACAGTCACATTGTCTGTAATGTCCATATGTCCTGCCCAGGCTCTGATAATCTGACCCTCAATTTCTGCTGTGCTGCAGCTACAGAGAGACTTCCCTGCTGAATTCCCCCGTCCTCGGTGGCTCCATTTCCCGTTCCTAGAGCTGGGCTATTCCTGTGACAGGGACGCTGCTGCACGCCCACAGTGTGAGCAGCACTCTGACATGGCTCAGGCAGAAATTCTGGGTGGATTTTTTGAGGCAAGACTTGAAGGACACTCAATAGCTAAAGCATGGGGACCACACGCTGAACAATGAGGGGGAAACACAGGGCAGAGCTGAATGAGGTGGGGATTGTGGGGGGGAAAAATCCTGTTTCTGATTATGGAACACAGCCCCATGTCCTCATGGATATGCACAGGGAGCCCAACCAAAGCTTGCGGGGGTTGCCTTTTTCACAGCACCTTTAATTTGAAGTGCTTGTCTTTGCCTCCTTAAGGGTGTTCTCTGCCTCTAATTGTTTGTGTGCTAAAGAGAAGCAGCCCAGAGAAACTGGGCCCATTAGCAAATGAGGAAAGGAAAAAGATTAATGACAATTCAGAAATAACTAGAACTGATTTGACACTGGGGATCTGCCCCAGTTACAGCCTTCAGGGCCAGTCACCAGCACTCCACCAGCAGCACAAATCCAGAAAGCAAAGCAGCAGCTCTGCTGCCACTGGTGTGAGCGCTGTAGAAATCAAATCATTTATTGTTTCATTTCTATGTGTGTTTCTTCAGCCAAATTTTGTGGTTTGGGTCTGAAGTAGGGTTTATCAGTGCTCATTAGCGCCTGAAATTTCTTCCTCTCTTTCTGTGCTGTTTTTGCTCTTTTCATTGGTTATAACTTTGCTGCCTCTCCCCTCTGCTTCTCCCCATCTCCCCCTCTGCTTTTTTCTGTTGTCCTTATCCCAAATCCAGGCTCAATTTCTCCCCATCTTCTTTGCCAGCTTTGTGAAAAGAGCTATTTTGCAGAGTTGATCCTTCCTTAAAGGATGTCTGGCAGGCCTTGTGTTGTCTTTCCTGTTCCTCCTGAGCACTCAGAGTAAAGAACAAGGTGCCAGAGCACCTTCCATGTACCCTAAAGGAGGGAGGAACTCATTAATTAGCCGGGAGAGTTTCCCTGGGAGTCAGAGCAGAGGAATGTGTTCCCACCGGGCTCTCCCACTCCTCTTTCAGACAGGATATGAGGTCCCCCAGCCTTATCACTCCCCTGCCATGAACAAAGAAATACCTGGTAAAATTTAGGGATCTCTGCTTTATTAGGAGCCCACAGCTAACTTTGATAATGTCTCTGCAGCGCATTTAAAAGTTTCCAAGCTCTGCGTATCCCCTGGGCACAGGAAAATAATTTCTAGGGCTTTCTTAAGGATGCAGAAAGTTTCATGAAGTGCCTTATTTTACACACTCTTGTAGATTTTGTGATTATGGAGCTAAACTTTTCTTTTCCAGCCCGTTCCTCATAGAAATGAAATGAATGGTTAATTACAGATTCTTTGTGATCACCCCTCTCAAAACTCGTTGATGATGTTAAAAATTGTGAGAAGGATAAGCCAGGAGTTGGAGAGAAAAAGGCCACAGGAATCAGCATCTCTGCATGGCACCTTCCCTGTGCCTCAGCCAGCCCCTCTGGCCAGCTGTGCTCACCCAGCACTGCAGAGGGGACAGTTCAGCGGGATTAATTCAGATAATCCATGCAGGGCCCATTTCCCAGGGCCTGCCTTTACCCCACACTAGGGTTTGTGCATTTTGCTACAGGTGAAGTCAGCGAGAGCTGGGGTTTGGCCAGAGGAAAAGCCCATTTGTGTAGATAATGCGTGTACACTGCACACAGTCACATTGTCTGTAATGTCCGTATGTCCTGCCCGGGCTCTGAAAATCTGACCCTCAATTTCTGCTGTGCTGCAGCTACAGAGAGACTTCCCTGCTGAATTCCCCCTTCCTCGGTGGCTCCATTTCCCGTTCCTAGAGCTGGGCTATTCCTGTGACAGGGACGCTGCTGCACGCCCACAGTGTGAGCAGCACTCTGACATGGCTCAGGCAGAAATTCTGGGTGGATTTTTTGAGGCAAGACTTGAAGGACACTCAATAGCTAAAGCATGGGGACCACACGCTGAACAATGAGGGGGAAACACAGGGCAGAGCTGAATGAGGTGGGGATTGTGGGGGGGAAAAATCCTGTTTCTGATTATGGAACACAGCCCCATGTCCTCATGGATATGCACAGGGAGCCCAACCAAAGCTTGCGGAGGTTGCCTTTTTCACAGCACCTTTAATTTGAAGCGCTTGTCTTTGCCTCCTTAAGGGTGTTCTCTGCCTCTAATTGTTTGTGTGCTAAAGAGAAGCAGCCCAGAGAAACTGGGCCCATTAGCAAATGAGGAAAGGAAAAAGATTAATGACAATTCAGAAATAACTAGAACTGATTTGACACTGGGGATCTGCCCCAGTTACAGCCTTCAGGGCCAGTCACCAGCACTCCACCAGCAGCACAAATCCAGAAAGCAAAGCAGCAGCTCTGCTGCCACTGGTGTGAGCGCTGTAGAAATCAAATCATTTATTGTTTCATTTCTATGTGTGTTTCTTCAGCCAAATTTTGTGGTTTGGGTCTGAAGTAGGGTTTATCAGTGCTCATTAGCGCCTGAAATTCTCTCTGGGGTCACAACAACCCTTAAAAATGAGGAAGTTTTACTTTTTGTAGGAGTTAGTAAAAAATGTAGGTACAAAGAGCTATTAAAAGGTAATGTATAGTGCATGGCCAGTGTGGACATGAATGCCATATGCATTATTTAGTAAATTGGATGTGCAGCCAATGGCTGGTTTGGAAATAATGAAGTGTGGTGATGGTAGGAAAATTAGCAAAAGGTGAAAAAGTTGATTCTCGCTGATGGATGCAAACAGCAAAGCAGGTGTTGGGTTGGCTCAGTGACAAATGAGGGGGGTCTGCAAGAAATATCTGAAGGAAGCCAAAGCAGCAGAGGCTTCATGGTGAGGTGAGTGTGTGTTACAGCAGAGGGAGAGGAGAGAAAATGAGGGGAAAATACAGAAAAATATACAGGAAAATCATAAACTCATGGAATCATTGAGGTTGGAAAAGACCAACAAGCCCAAATATAAACCTGACATTGCCAAGGCCACAACTAACCCATGTCCCCAGGTGCCGCATCTACACAGCTGTGCCACCCCTGCAATGCCTTGGGTGGGACTGGCCGGGCTGGGAGCAGCCCCAGAGGAGAGGAGCTCCTAAACCCCCTCAAACCCCTAAAAACGGGAGCTCCTAAACCCCCTCAAACCCCTAAAAACGGGAGCTCCTAAACCCCCTCAAACCCCTAAACCCCCTCAAACCCCTCAAAAAAACGGGAGCTCCTAAACCCCCTCAAACCCCTAAAAACGGGAGCTCCTAAACCCCCTCAAACCCCTAAAAACGGGAGCTCCTAAACCCCTCAAACCCCTAAAAACGGGAGCTCCTAAACCCCCTCAAACCCCTAAAAGCCCTCAAGCAGGCCCAGAGCAGCACAGGGCTGTGGCTGGGTGTGTGCCAGGGCTGGGTGGCAGGAGGCAGCACCTGGGGCAGTGGAGGATGTCCCAGCTGTGGTTGGACCAGCAGGGTCTGCAAGGTCCCTCCAACCCAAACCACCCCAGGGCTCTCTGATTGTGTGGAAAGGTTGGTGTAAATGCTGGGATCCATTTGCAGGATTGTGGGACAGCAGCTGTGTCCATCAGCAGTGGTGGGTTTTTGGGAAAACCAGGAGGGTTGTTAAGGATAAGGGTTTTATGGTCTGAGCTCTGAAAAGAGCTCCCAGTGAAGACAGACCCTGACCAAAAATGTCCAAAAATACAATTAAGATGGAGAGCTAATGAGCAGCACCAGCAGTTCATGGAGGTGGAAGAGGAGAAGGGGCACAGGAGGCAGGAGAGAGTGGGCAGAAAGCTCAGCAGGCTCCAGGTGTTGTGGATTTTTTGGGAACAAGGGTGCCCAGAGCAGCTGGGACTGTCCCACCCCTGGCAGTGCCCAGGGCCAGGCTGGACACTGGGGCTGGGAGCACCTGGGACAGTGGGAGGTGTCCCTGCCATGGCAGGGGTGGCATTGGGGGGGATTTAGGGTCCCTTCCCACCAAACCATTGTGGGATGCTGAGATTCCCCTCCCTTCCAGCAGCAGCTCTGCAAGGCCTGCCCTTCCTGCAGGTCCATGGAACCCCAGCCCTCCCATTCCTGTCACCCCAGGTGCCAGAGACAGAGCCCCACTCCAGGGTGGGCATCCCCAGCCTCTGCTTCCAGACCAAGTTATTCCTTCTGACACCATGGGGACAATGAGGAGGCCCCTCCTGGGCCCTGGCTGGTTTCCCTTGATCTGCATCGTGCTGGAACCTGCTGACAGGCGGAGGGGAAGGCAAGGCAAACACTCTGAGGGATAAATGTGGTGAGCAAACGGCAGAGGCTGCGAGAACATTTGTATTCCACGCCAGGGGCAGGGCAGAGCCTTGTGGCTCCTGTGGTCGGAGCAGGAGGGGAGCTGAGGTTCCTGCTGCCTTCTGAGCAGGGGAGGAAAACGGGGGAAGGATGAGAAGGATGAGGAGGGGAGGATGCTGCAAGCCTGACACCCAGGATGAGAATTCCTGCCTTTACTGGAAGGAAAAGAAATAAAGCTGGGATGAAGGGAGGAGGATTTGTCTAGAGGTGATGCACCCAGAGGCAGCTCTGGCACGGTGACACGAGTGACAGGGCCCAGGGGTGGCACCAGTGCCTCACCCCAAACTTTGGGAGTTGATGTTGGCCTTTGCTCACATTTAGATCACTTCAGAAAGAGAGATCCCAAAGAGACCCCGAGGTGGGTCTGAAGGGAAAGCAGGGCAGGGGCAGAGACAGAGCTGGGACTCCCCTGAGGGCTGGGAGCTGAGACCTTGCGGTGAGGAAGGACACACACACACAGAAGGGGGGAAAGGGAACCAAACCCAGGCAGAACTGGGTGAACAGCAAGGAAGAAAAGGACAAGAGTCAGCACAGCACAGGAGATAAAATTGCCAGGCCTAAGGAAAGAAAACAATCCTTAGGAAGCCCATGACTGACCAGGTGAGGATGAGAACACATCAGGTGAGCGAGGTGGTGGAAAGTCAAAAATCTGCTGCAGTGTTAACAGTGGAACAAAGATAACAAAACCCAGAGCTGAGCAAGTGAATGGATGGAAAAACACTGAATCAGAGGGATTCTGGGCAGAAGAAGAACTGGAGAATGAGGGGCCTGGACAGAGCCAAGGTCAGGGGGAGTCACACATGGAGCAGAGGCTGCTGGGGCTGGCAGGTGCTTTGTAAGAGCTTTTTTAAAAGTGCATTAAAAACTAAGAAATGAGGAGAAGAAAAGAGAGAACACAGTCGGACAAAATGAAGGAAAGAAACAGCAGGAAGCAGAAAAAACCCAATGTAAGGAATAAATAACCAGAGAAGCCTGGGCTCCAGCCCCGCTGAGGGAAGAGCCTGGGCAGACATCAGGGAGCACTGTTTTCCTGTCCAAAACTCCTGCACTTACCATACCATTAGAAATGTAATTTCTTAGCCTGGATGTAACTCTGTAATGCAGCAAAATATGATTTGAGGGCTGGATTGAATATTGAGATTTCTAATTGCAGCACAGTTAGACTGAGAATTACAGCCACAGGATATTTCCATCCGTGCCTTCCTTCAGGAAAGCCCACACAGGGGATTCACTGCCCTTTGTCGGGGTTTCACTGCCCTTTTTGGGGTTTCCAGAGACTCCCACGCTCCTGCCTTTGGCACTGAGCCCCAGCAGGGTCCCCTCCTGCCCATCCCAGCTCCCAACAGGAGCTGCTGCAGACCTGACAGTGCCACTAAAGGATCCATCAAACATCAAACTCTTTTTAAGAAGAAAAAGGGCTTCCACAGCACTTATTTTTCACATGTCGCACACCATTAAAGACCTGAAGGTTCCTACGCCACGTGGTAACAAAATCGTGGGACGCAAAAAACATGAACTTGTAGAAAGAGAAATAATCTTAAATATATAAAGATAACCCTAAATAACTAAAGATAAATTAACCCTCACCATTCTATGACTCTAAATAATTGTGAGTCACTCAGCCAAACTGTGGGGCAAATCCCAGGGTTTCAATGTTATATATTGTTCCTCTTGCTTAAATTTATTTATTTATTTATTTAATACACGAAACTTGGAAAAATAGAACCCCTCCTCCTGGGAAGGCTGCCCTAAGTGGCCCTAATTTCCATGCATGCCACCCTGATGACTTCACTCACTCCCCGCAGCTGAGATTCAAGAGGTGCAACTAAAAGCAGAGCTTCTGGCACAACTTCCCCAGCCCCAAAACCCTGCCAGTCTGGAGAGCAATTAGAAAGATCTCACACCTTGCAGCCCTCGCCCACGTCCAGCCGAGCCAACACCCCAGCACACTTAGCCTGCCCTTTTTTTTTCCAATTTCAGCGTGTTCAGTGTACCAATAATGCTCTGATGCATTTCACTCTTGACTGCATACAGTGAGATTGCTAATCAGGATTACTTGATTCAGTCAACACTGATTTCAATAAAAAGACAAAAAAAATTATCATAAATATAGAGAAAGTGCTGGCGGCAGTGACAGGTGATTAAAATCTCATTCACTTGGAATCAGCCTGATTCATGGTAGTGGAATAGAGGAAGTCTTCATATCAGCAGCAGATGATTATTATCTCACTCACTCCAAGTCACTTCTGATTGCACATGCACACACAAACTGGCACAAAGTAGATTCATGAACAACAAATCATCATGCAGGGGTCTGACCTCCTTAAAATGAGGCTTTGTGTAATAATTCTTCAGAAACAAGCAGATATAGGGGGGATAATGCTAATTTATGGAGTAGGCATAACAAGCAAGCTCACATTAAACATCCAGTATGGAGAGGAAGCAAGGAGATGCCAATAAATTCTCAGTATTGAGCTGAAATACCGAAGATTAATTGATTTAGAGCGCTGGTTTCATCTGTTTGAACACGATTCCAAACATGAAAATGAAGTATTCAAAGCACTGCTTCAAACAAACAGTGAAAGATTCAAACAGCAGGATTCCCCAATGTTTCACTCTGAGAAGTAAAACTTCCCTGAAATATGATTGTCTTCAGTTGTGAGCATGTCCCTGGCTATACTTTGAGAGCACAGATGAATTCAGGGCATTGGTAGATTTTTATCTCTTGAGGTTTAGGTTGGATGTTGGAAAAAGTTCTTCCTGCAGAGGTTGAACCTATTCCTCAAGGAGCAGCACCTACCCCTTACACAGGGCACTGATAATTCATTAATTGGAGTCCAAACATGCTAATGACAGGGCTCTTTTCTTCCAACAACACAAACTGTGAGTGTTCCCACACCAAGGAGCTCCAGCCATGCAGCAGGAAGTGACATCTCCAAAATACGTCCAATTTCCTGAGTCAAACAAAGTATTGTCCTGCCACCATTAACCAAGAACACTTTTAAACAAGTATATATTATCTGCTTATGCTTAAACCCTTTAAAATCTCAAAAAATAGTGAATTAATTACAATTTATTAGTGCACTCTCCCCTGGCTCTGTAGAACACTAAGTGTCCTCTCAGACCTCCGCCACAACAGCGAGTTCCGGGCAGAAAAAGCTTGTGCAGAAGGAAGTTAACCAATTACAGGTTTCCCTGCTGTCTGAGGGAGTTTTTTTGGGTTGGCAGCGCAGTCAGAGGCAGTGGCAGTGTCAAGGTGCCAGTCAATAGCTTGGCTAGATGGTGTCTGACAGGAACGAGGAACAGCCGTGGAGGGCCGGGGCAGCGTCCCCGGGACCCCAGGGCCGCTGAGGCGGTGGGCAGGCGGCAAGGCAAGGTGCCATCAGCACGGCCACGGTGAAACCGCCCTGCTGCGGGGGGCAGGAGGGAGACCTGGGGGTGGGCAGCACAGAAACCCCCCTGCAGCATCTGGGCAGCTGCCCAGGGGGGGAAGCGGCCCAGGAGCCCCAACACCGGGCAGAGATAACGCTCAATTCCCCGCAGGGTCTGCATCTGATAACCCAATTATCCCCAGCCCATTTTTTCCAAGTCTCTTTGAACCTGTGACCCACTACAAACAAAATGTATTTGTGTTGTTCTTAGCCGCTAAACTCTGAAACAACAAAGGGCCTGGGGAAGAGTTGCCAACTTGTGTATTTCTTCCAGGCCTCCAGCAATTACATTTCCATCAATCCAGTGCATTATTTTCAAACGGGGGTGTTTTTTTGATCTGGAACAAGTTGAATGGCAAAAGTGATTTAAATACACTGGTCAGGATTAAACCCCCTCTGACTAAGCAGAAATAAATGAAGCCAGGAAACACTCTGCTAAAGCATTTAGCATAAGTCAAGAGTGACACTTGTTATGCAGCAAATGTCAGTCCAGCTGCTCCTGATATTTATTAAACAGCACTTTTATTTTGGGCAAACACATCAACTTGGCTAACTACTTCCTGGTACAATTTATTCCAGTTTTATATATATATATATATAAAATAATTTTTTTTCTGGAAGGGACAGTTTCTTCCAGGAAAGAAGTTAGAAAAACAGCACTTCTCCAAGGTTGCTCTTACAGCAACTGCAGACACCAGGAATTGCTCTTACATTTATTCATCTATTTTTCTATCTCATCCTTTGTCTTTTTGAGTATGAACTGGGTTCTCTACACTTCTGTGCCACTGTCAGCTGGAGGAATCCACATCTCAAAGAGTGGAACACATGGAATTTATACCTGCAGGCAATTAAGGCTGGGATAGTTTGGGAGCTCAGATGATGTCATGCCCAGCCAGAAGCATCTTTCCACAACCAGAACCCAGGAGAGACAAGTAATCTGAAAATTATACCACAGGAATCATAGGTAATCAGGAGAGTTGTTTATCACAACAGGCCAAATTAAGGAAGAGCTCTTTTTGCTGACTGGGAGCTCTCCTGAAACCACAGAAAAACACAATAAAAAGCCCCAAGGCTGAACCAATGGAGCTGTGGCAGAGAGACCACAATGAGGAGTCGCAATGGTTTGTAAATCAAAATTATTCTGGAGTTTAAATGACACCTAAAGGAGAAATGGGGATGCTGGTGGGTCACAGACACCCCTTGGTGTAAATGAGATTGAAAAATGAATGAATCTCCAGCCCCCCCGAGGGGCTGCACTTCACTCCACGACCCAGGCACACATGGAATGACCCACACAGACATGTAGCACACAGAATAAAATGTTCTATCACCTTCAGAAGCTGGATCAATTGTTAATTCTGCCATATGTTCAAGCATATTCTGTTACATTAGTGTCTTCAGAAAAGCCCGCGGAATAGGAGGGAATGTGTGAAAACATCCATGCTGTGCCAGTAAGTAGTTATTTTATGTTTGTAATTTTAGTTTTACTGACTTTGGGCCTGATCCAGCATGGGGAGCCACAGCTCTCCTTCCCAGAGCACTGGGAGGGGTTTTTGGGGTTATGGGGCTGTTTGGTGAGGGGGGAATGCAGCATTCCCTGTGGGATGTGCGTGTCCCAGGGGATGGAGGGTGACCAGCAGCCTGTCGGGGCGGGAGGGCTGGTGGGACACACAGCACCCTGGGGGCCTCCCCAGACTGTCCTAAACACACAGCTCCTCTCAGAGCAGCATTTTGGGAGTGGCCCGAGCAAGCTTGGACCAACCGCACCAGGGGAGACCCCAAGTGATGCCTCCAAGGGTTGTGTTCACGGCAAATAAAACTCCATTATTGCTCATCCAGGGGTGTGGCTGTGGACGCAACACCAGGGTTGGAGCAGGATGGGTTATAAAGTCCATTCCGAACCAAAGCGCTCCCTGATTCTCTGACAACCAGATGCAGGGCTGATGGTGGACATGCCCAGGGAGGAACCCACACGGTGGGTGCCCACAGGTCCCAGCAGCTGGGGACAGTCAGCCTGGCCACCTTGCCTGGGCAGACCAGCCCAGCCCTGCCCACCAGTGCATCCCCTGGGGCTCCTCCAACACCCGCAGCACAGATACAGCTCCCTTCTCCCAGGGAGTGCTCTGGGTCCCACCAGGCTGAAGGCTGGATGGGATTCAAGGTCCCTTCCAACACAAATCATTCCATGATTCCATAACCAGCGCTTGGAGGTGACTGAGGAGAAGACAAACTTCCACAGTGATGCAGGAGCCGCGGGCTCCCCCTGACCACGTGAAGGTAAAGTGTTGCACAAGCTGCAGAAGGCTCTCCAAAGATGGTACACGAGGTAATTAGTTTTACTTTTCCTGTGGTTTGGGTGCCAGGGAGCTGATCTGCACAGGAAGGACAGCAGGGAAACCCACGGAAGCACAACGGGCTGAATCATCCTCTAGGGCTCCACAAGCAGGAGTGGTGGAAATCACACTTAGATCACTTCCCAGAGAGCAGAAAACTTGCACACACAAAAGCAAAATAGCAGGTAGTGAGATAAAAAGTGATTAAATGTGAGATGCATTTAATACCTTAACTCTTTCTGAGCCCAGGGCAAGTGCAGTGGTTGATGTGGCCATGTTTGCATCCTCAACTTTAGAAAATGAGTGAGACGATGGGAACACCACTGCCTTCACTGTCCTCACAACTGAATTCATTTTTCCTGTTGTAGAAATCTGGTCTGGCAAGCTGGGCTGCCATAAGTAAATATGACTCTTATGCATGAAAAACGACATCACGCACATCTCGGATTGTCACTGAGTGTCACACGAGGCACCTCGGAGCCACAGCTCCAAGGAAAGCTCCCACCCAAGGAGCCAAGGCACGGAAACCTCAAATCTCCCCAGGGCCACAGGGACCCTGCTGCAGTCACTGCAGCAACCACGGCTTCGTTTGGGAAATCCTAATGGTGCTAACACGGTAAAATGTGCATTTCCATCGCATCCTCTGCTTTGCTTTGTTTTTCAGCTGTCTCGGTCCTGCCTCAGCCTGGAGAACCACGGGGCCAATAGCTCCGTTATCCATGGAGATTGAGCTGCTCAAGCACAGGAACCGCTGGGATTTTTCTGTGTTTGCCTCAATTTTTTCAGGCTCACTCCTCACACTGGAAGAGTCTTTGGGCTTTCAACACAAGTGCAACTCTCCCTTATTTAAAGTCATGTTTAATTAGTAGCTATTTGTTACCTTTTCCTCCTGCACACTGGAATGGGCCCTGGGTAAATAAGCTGGGCTCTGCGTTAAACCGCGCGGCCTGAACCGCGAGCGGGGATTTGGTAGACTCAGCTTGCTGCTAAAAAAGCAAACTATTCCTTCAACACAAACAAGCCCAGTCAGAGGAACCCAGCCCTGCCAGACTGCTCTTCATTATGGCCACGTCTCCCCCAGC
>JALJVW010000241.1:1217500-1222500 GCA_024865655.1 Emberiza elegans | reverse complement strand
ACAATACCAAGACCAATTCAATTTTATTGGTTGTTATTCAAAAGAAAGGGCACTCACATCTCTCCTTTGTGTATTAATAACCTCTCTTCAACGAGAGGATTGGGATTTTTTTTGTCCGGATTGGGGTTTTTGATAGGGCTCGTTGTTTGCTTTACAACTAAACTGAAGGTTCTGTGCAGCCACGGGGCCAGGGAGCAAACCAAGTGTGTGGTGAAGATTTTCAGTGCTGAATTCACCTTTTAAATGAGAGCACCACACCCTCCATGCTGTCAAATTAACTTCTCGTCCTGCACATATCTCAGGAAAATGAGCTGATCCCAGAAGTGAGGCTGGACCTTTGCTTTTTAATAACTCCTTCAGCTTCCAGGTTAATTTTTTTTCCTCCATTCTTCCAACCTTTTTTTCCTCAGAAACTTTTACCAAGTGCAGCGGGAATTTGACATGGAAGCCCTTGTTTGTATTGCTACTTTCCCAAAGCCTCCTTAAACACTGCTGGAGGCTTAGGCCAGGTTTCTTTATTTCCTTTTCTATTTCTTTATCATTAAGGCCAAGGAGTTTTTGAGCGAGCAGGATCCCGCTAATCGCTTGCCCCAGCCCCCATGGCTTTGTTTCTGTCAAAATAGCTCCTTTCAGCGGCTGCAGAGCGAGCTGTCTGGGCAAATGAACTGCTCTTTCTCACCAGATGTGTAACCGTGTTTCGTCTTTCACGAGAGACAAGCTGGAGCCGACTCCTTCCGCTAGCTGGGCCTATGCTACATGTCTTACAACAACACAAATGTAAGCCCCTTCCTTTCCACACATGTTAAACTCATTTCCTAGTGAATTATTGGGAAAACACGGCGCTATCCTCGCCGCTGCTGTGCGCGGATGCCGCAGTTTGCTCCCCGCGCCCCTGGCACGGGCGCCACGCCACCGTGGGCTCCGTGGCATTTTGCTGGCTGTGGAACTTTTATTTTGCTCAGAGTACGACAGAATTTTTTAATCACTGTTATTATTTATTAGGGTTTTTAAAAAATTCTGCCTCCAGCACCGCCACCTGGGTATCTCCAAACCCTGTGGAGCAAACACCTTCCCTCTCTCCCGAACAAACGCTGTTTACACTCTGGATATTTTCCATCTTGGAGAAATAAGGAGAGTTTGTTCAATAGCAAAATAAAGCCTAGAACGGAGCCAGCTATGTTCTGGTAGAGCAGAGCCGATACACCGAGGAACCAGCAAGTTTCCCTCGGCTTAAAACATTAAAGAACCAAAACAGTTAACAGTGAACTCACATCTCGTAAAGCCCAGAGTGCCCCTCAGCCTGTAAAATTCCCCAGCTCCAGCTTTTTCTTTTTTTTTTTTTTTTTTTTTTTTTTCAGTTACATCTTTATTTTAGCAGGGCATTAATAATGCCAGTGTAAGGTTGTGTTGTAGGGCTTTGACCACAACCGTTTTTGCGAGATTTGCTGTTAAGATAAACAGGCTCGGCTGGCAGCGGGGCCCGCCTGAATGGCTCTCATTTTGCTCAGCTCCGCCGGGGCTGCCAAGCGCAGGTTGAGCTCCCGCGTCCCCTTCCCCTCGCCCCGCGTGTCAATCACCCCCTGGCATCCCCGGTGACAATTTCCATCCTCCCAGCCTGGAATTTCCACCTCCTCCAGCCCGGCAAAGCGCTCCCTGCTCAGCCCTGTGGGTAACCCAACACCGGGGCTGCTCCTACCCCCGGCCCCCCGAAATCTCCCTGCGTTAGCAACGGAGCCTTATTAAGCCCATTTCTACCACTTTGTGCTTCACAGGTTGTTTTTTTTAATTATCTGCTGTCTGAGAGTAATTATTTACTTCCTGGAAGCTCGCGTACCAGAACTCCGAGTTTGAAAGATTTTTCCATAACCTAATCCAATTCATCAAAGGCATCCTAACAAAATTACAGGCTCTGGCAGTATCTTTGCTTTTCACCTGATAAGGCTGCAGCAGAAGCCCGGGATGGTTTGTATCAGGGTCCCTCCTGGAGTATAGTTTTTGACAGCTTTGCTTAAATCCCTTCCCCCCCTTTTCCTCTCCCACAAAAGCACGGGATTTTATTATTCCCTCCTCCCAGAGCCGTGCAATGCTTTGGGCTTCAAATAATCAAGTATTAGACGGGGTGGGGGGGAAGCGGTGCAGGAGTCTCACCCAGCACGTTTGGGATTTCCTGGGGAACAGTGCTCTGGAAGCTGTCTCCCAGCAGCATCCCAGCATCCCAGGTATTCCCACGACTTCCTGGGCTGCGGCTGTGCTCGGGTTAGGAGCAGGGATTACCTGGGAGCAATGTAAACGCTGTGGCTCAGGTCACCCGAGGGAAAGAAAGCCAAAGGGAGAAGGAAGCACGTCCAAAGTCCTGGTTCTGGGGTGTGGGGGAGCTCGGAGGGGCTGCATTACGGAGGTGGCTTTGATTTGCCTTTTTTTGCTCTGGTTTTAGGTACATTTGAAGCCCCAGCGCATGCCGTGTCCTCGTTTGAACAGGTGAGAGGTGTTCGTACCTGCGCGCCTCAAACCCCAATCCAGCTGCCCCTGTCTGCACACAGATCCCTCACAGCTAAACCCATTAATCTACAATAAACCACCTTCTTAAGGAGGCAAAAAAATCAATGTCGGGTTCCTGATGGCAATTTTTTCCAGAACTGGTTACCCAGGAAAGTCGTAATTTTTTAATATACTCTGAACTTGGTAGCGCCAATAGGACGCTGAGAGCAAAAGAGCAGCTGAGCTATTTTAAGGTCTGCTCTTCCAGCAGTTTGGTGCACATCCTAAAGAAAAATAAGAATTAGGGAAAAAAAAAAAAAAGACACCAAACTGCTCTGTTTTCATTGCATTATGCAGATGAAATGACAAGTTGTCATTTAAGAAGTTAATAAACAGTCACCATTTTGCAGGTTATCCAAATGCTACTGAATAGAAAACCTTGGATCCCTAAATGATGTGTAATTAAAATTATTTAAAAAATCCTCCTTGACAGGCCAGGGCTTAGCCAAAATGTAAATGACATTAAAGAAGACAATGAATTTAATTTTATTTAATGTCCCTTTTTGCAGATCCTCATTTACATAGCATTTTTAACAAAAGCGTTGACCTTATAAATGCTGGCATTTGTACAGCTTCTGCAGAGTTGGATTTAATCATGCTTTCGCAAAGCCATAAGGGAAAAAGCTTTAAGTTCTCTGGTTGGATATGGAGTAGGAATAAAAACATTGGGACTGGTCAAATGTTTATCCTCCTTGCTTCTGAAAACAACCTGACAAGAAGATGTAAAGGTCTAGGGAATAACCCATTGCTGTTTGTAAGGCTTGGTAATAATCATACATAATCGTTTGGAAATATAGCTAATAAAAAATATAATGAGTGTTCAGCAAAATCGGCATTAGGCCCAAATTACATGATATTAATACTTGAACAGGTGCAGAAAGGCGCTTTAAATGAGGTAAATGAATAAAATGTCCCAGAGCACAACTGTGTGCACTGACAAAAAGTCAATCACATGAATAATTCAGCGGCCGGGACTGCCAGCAAAGGTCAGCGGCTCTCACCTTTGTGACGGGAAGTGAAAGGAAACGCTGCTGACGAAAAAAAAAAACCCCTCGCCCTCCAGCCGCCGCCGCCACCCCGCCGAAGGTGTAAACTTGGAGTAGGGGGGAATTAAAGCGCTGCACACCGGCCAGCCGGCAGCAAAAATAAATAAATAAATAAATAAATAAATAAATAAATAAATAAATAAATAAAATTACATTAAAAAAAAACAGTTTGAACAGCCAAGTCGTTTAGGGAAAATAATCTGAAATTACAGCCAGGGAAAGGTTAAGGGGGGTGGCTACCAGCAATGTCAATTATCTCCCAAATCTGAGGTCAGGCAAAAGGTATTTTAAGAGCCTACGGGATTGAAATTTTGTAACAGCTGTTAAATATGACAAAACTTTTTATTCCCCCAAACCAGAGCTATTCCAAACTCCATATGAAAGAAATGGGATAAGCAGATGTCTGGCTTCCATACAGGAAAGTAGGACACACTTGGAATGATAAGTCTCCTGGACTCTACAGAATAATGCCAGGTTTACTGGGGAGGGGGGCACTGCCTGCCCACGGAGGTGCCAGCGAGCGGTAGGGCTGCGCTGGTGCCATCTGGAAAGGCTCTGCCCGCGCTCCGCCAGCGCTCCCGGCCTGGCCAGGCCGCCACCGGCACCCAGCGGCACCGGCCGCAGCTCGGGGACAGCCCCGGCAGGCAGAGAGGCCGAGGGGCTGGCTCCCAGCAGGAATTTCCATCCCTCCCCAGCGAAATATCTGCCGGTGGCACGGAGGAATGGCCCCAGCCCAGAGTGTGGTTTTGGTTTAGCAGTTCCAGCGGCATCCTGTAATCATTTACAGCCCTTGGAATGTATGGGTGAAATAGGAGAGATTTATCTGTTCATAGTTGTGATATGTAGACAATGGGTGTTCCTAATGAGGAACATCTGCTTTTGTGTTTTCCCAGAAAACATTATTCCACTATGAAAATGATACTCCCATCCTTTTCAGCAACACCGCAAAGAAAATATGGGCCTTTTCCTTTCTTTTATTTGCTTTTCTTTGGGTCAATCTAATTTCCCAGGGACACTTTTTCTGTGGCATCTTTTTACTGACTGCGCTGCAATTTACGGTGGGTTTGTTCTTCAACACGTGAGGTACTGTGCTGGAGGAACGGCCCCGAAATGCCAGCAGACACTCAAATGTGTACAGTAATAAAAGCCTCCCTGCTCAGCCGCGCTCCGTGAGAAACATCCAGGCGACGTAAATAAAAATTCCCACTGAATTAAAAGGTCGCGGAGGCTCCTGACACCAAAAACCGCTTCCAAGGCCTCAGCTTTGGCTTTTACATTTCCAGCCCACTGCAGGATCCAAACATAGAGTTACACAAGTTTGTTTAAAATATCAGCACTGCTAATAAATTATTACTCATGAGGTGCATAAGGTTTTTTTTTTTTCCTTCTGTTTTTTGGGGTTTTTTAAGCTCAGTG